>VZTX01028448.1:642760-752425 GCA_013400915.1 Pardalotus punctatus
AAAAAAATCAGAAAATCCCTCCACCCATTTTATATTATCTTTTCCTGGATTACTGTTGTATTGTAAATCACTATTTTTAAATAGGCAATATATATGACAGCTTTCCATAGAGCTGTCAGTGGCTGCATGTGTAAGTGATCTGTAAGAGAGATCCATGTTTAGTGTTTGGTTGAACTCTTACATCTTGCTAAGTTGTCTTCAATTTGTGAACTTGTCTTCCATCTGTGTAGTGCATGGAGACAGACAGCAGCCTACGGAGCCAAATGGGAATTTCACTGCTGTGAGGAGTCTGACATGCTGATTCTTGCACTGCCTCGTCGGCAAGACTGTGAAGAAGATACATGACCAATGTAAGAAAAAACAGATTATGACATGCATTAGGCTTTAAGTGACACTGTTTGCATAAGTTCTGCGTGAGTTTTTTTAAAAAAAAAAATCCCAAAATAGGAAGCCATAACTGGCTCTTACATAGCATCTTACTTTTATCTATGATGCACATTTAGCTCAGCTGAGGAACAGGCATATAGCAGTAAAACTTCTCACTGTAGACCTGGTTTGTCATCTCAGACTCTCCACAAAGGATGACTTGGAAGTAGAGACACATTTGTGCATATGTTTACAGGTCACGGACTACTTTCTCCTCAGGTATGTTTTACAGGAATGATGGCACAATTAACAAAATTGTTATGTTTTCTTTATTGACATTTTATGTTCTTAAATGTGGTACTATTAGAATAACTTAATTGCTTCTTCAGCATATTTGTGATGTTTAGGCATAGTCAAGTCTTATAAAGGGTCTGAATACCAGAAATACCCATTTGGTTGACTGTTTTTCTTTCACTAGTGTTATAGGTTGGTTTTGACATTATGGGACAGAAGTTATTACACAATTTGGTCCAAAAGCTGATGTCAAATCTGGGTTTTGTGAAAGTTCTTTTCTGTGTGTGCATAGGAAAGCAGTGGGGAAAGAGGGAGTGATGGGGGGAATCATAAACCTGTAGGCACCCATATTTATATCTATTTTAACCAAAAAAAAAAAAAATTCTACTGCCTTAGAAAATCTAATTATTCTGCTGGGTTTGAACATATAAGGTGTCCACTGCAGCACGGATAGAGATTACTTGTGAGCAGTGCACACCAGGTGGCTAAGAAAAGCAAACCTGTGTAAGCTGACGTAAATTCAGTTAACAATGGTTCATATTTTGAATGAAAAAATTTCAGAGGTCTACAGACTCCCTGGACTAGTCTGTTGCCTGGGAAACTGCACTTGGTAAATTAGGGTAAGGGGAAAACATGGTTATTAGATATGTATTTTTTATAATTACTGCTGTAATTTTCACAATAAACATCCAAACCAGGACTATGCAGTGGACTTGATCAGCCTTTTCATGTTTGTACAGCACTGATAATAATGTTGGGACATTTTTTTGTAAGTGATGCATGGTTGCATAGGAGGTTAAATATTACACAAAAAGTAGTTCTTTTCCAAGTCTA
This sequence comes from Pardalotus punctatus, assembly GCA_013400915.1. Taxonomy (NCBI): domain Eukaryota; kingdom Metazoa; phylum Chordata; class Aves; order Passeriformes; family Pardalotidae; genus Pardalotus; species Pardalotus punctatus. The sequence continues at coordinate 644,255 of VZTX01028448.1, forward strand.
TCAGAGTATGTGCTGTAGGTATGAAATCTCTTCCTCTTGTTATTGATGACTTGCTGTGTCTGCCTTATATGCAGAATGGACTGCTGGGGGAATGGTTGAATCCCTTCCTCCCAAATCTGGCATAATTGGGAAAGCCAAGAGAGAATAAGGATTGCCTGAACTCTTATAGCTTTAATAATTTCTTATCCTGTAGATGTCCTCTCTTTTCTTAGCACTTGTACTTCTCAAGAGCATGAGCTTAAATTTTTATAAGGGATATATAGACAGATTTACTTAATTCATGGTAAAGCACAGAGCGTCGACTTTTGAAATTGATAAAATAGAACACTTGGACTGGCTACTCTAGACACTGAAGCTTGATTTGCATACCTTTTCAAATGGGAGTTTGAAATACACCAAGAGCATAAGGGCATAAGCGCATCATTTTGAACCTCCTCTGAAAAAAAGAAGAAAGCAAGATCATGCTAAAATACTAAACAGTGCCTCCTGTTTTGGCTAACCAATGGAACAAAACCAAATTCCTTTTGCAAACCCATCTCCTTGGGAGGCACTGAGTGGGAGATACTAATGGTTTGCCCTGAAGAGAATGGAGGAAATTAAGGGGAATGTTCTTCTTGCTTGAAACTAGGTACCCATAAAGAGGTGTTGAAATCTCAAGTCAAAATGAGTTTCAGAGAATGTCTTCCATCTGCAAGTGCCTCATGTGGTACTTCTTCCAAAATACAACTGTAAGACTATCTTTTACAAGAGCAGCTGTACCGCTGTCTGGACAATAATTGGAGTGCGTGCTCCCAGTCACTGTTTCCAGGTCTGGCCCTCCAAGGAGTGCTGTGCATGGTCCAACCAGCTTTTCACATCTGCTGTCCCTTTCCTGGCTTTGGCACATGGCTGCTGCTCTCCTGGGTTTCCTTGCAGCTGCAATAGATCCTTCCGAGACCACACCTGCCTGCTTGGTTGTGATGTCCTGACTTGTGCTTTGCTCTCTGCCCTCTCATGAGAGCTACAGGTTGCCCAAAAGTTATTTCTTGGGTCTGGTCTCTCCACATTTCTTCTTGCAGGTCTTTTGCTTTTAGAGGAAAGTCGAATTCTTTGGCTCAAAAGAAATTAGCTTTAAAACTGTGTCTTGACATTTAGTTTGGAATGGCAGGAAGAGAAACTGCAGTTTTTATATTACAGCATGTGCAGCAGGAGTCCCAGACTCTTACACCAGCAAGTTTCTATGAAGAAACTCACTGAGAAACTAATGGCTTTTCTGGTAGTAAATCCATTCTTTTCCTGGGGTTAAGCCATTCAGTAACTGTGGGCACTGATCTCTCCCTCGGGGTTTTCCAGATGCGGTCTCTCCCTAAGTGTCAAGCTGCTGTTGGAGAATGAATGCTCCAGTCCACAGTAAAGATTATTTTCCAAGTCAAATGAAATTGTGGAATTGAGGAGTTGACATTGGCATAGTCTCCAAACTGTCACACTTGTGTACAAAAACTAATAACACAGGACACACTGCAGTCTTCTGGACTGGCACAGTTTATTTTTAACTCTGAACTGAGGTAAGTTAGGGAAATTTGGTATTCACTGCCACTCAGCTTCCTCCTTAACTCCCTGGTGGTAAAGATCTACTTCCCTTGGTTGTTACTGTGCTATATTTACCTACAATCTCTATAGATCCTCTTTTTTTTATTTTTCTAGAAAAATTCTTTTTCTGCATTCAGGAAAGTTATGTTATGAAAATCATGAGACTCTATTTTGTTAGATAAGTGTTGAACCAGGACTGTTCCTTCTGGTTCTACCAGTGGCTTAGGGTGTTCCCCCAAGAAGATTGAGTAATGTGACTAATCTGTTACGTATAGTTTGTTCTGTCATGTTCTCTCTGTGGGAAAACTGTATAAATATTGCAATGCTTTTCTGTGACATCTTTTCAGATGTTGCTTCTGTTTGTGAAGGTTTGTTATTATGGGTGTTTTAGGAAAGGTGGCTTGGAGAACAGACCTGGCTTGCTTCCTCTGTTCTGGAATTTCATTTCATTCCAGGGACTACTGTTATCTTCTGAGGAAAATCATAGCTACCCCAGTAATTGTTGTTGCTGAGCATAGTTACTGATATGACAGAACAGAGTTTGTTCTTTTAGCGGTACTTTCAAAATGTGTTTTAAGATGATGGTCCAACGGGTGTTTTTAAGATAAAATCTGACACTTTTGGATAGTTTGGTGTTTCTGTAGATCTTTGCTGTAACACCATTCACAATAGCTGGGGGACAATATCAAATGATAAGTTAGAGAGTGGTCTTGATTCATAATGTAATTGCCTAAAGATAGTAAAAAAAGTCACTTAAATTACTTAGTAGAAGTGGCTTCAGCAAACTCCAGGTAGATCAGCATTATTCTTTGAATATGTCAAAACCATTAATGAGAAGTTCCATATCAAATTTGACTTCAGGTGCCATGTTTGATTTTGAAATCCGTATTCTAGCTTTTGAGACAGTTATGTTACAAATTTTCCTAATCTTTGATGATAACACATAAAACAAAACTGTTTCTTGCTTTTACCAAAAAAATGGTGCTTTGGAGATAAATGTGACAAATATTGACTGTTTCATAAACTACAAGTTGTACGCAGCTTTCTTGTTCACAGCATTATTCCTTTTAAACATCATCTCGATTTATGATGGAGAATTTCAGAACAGCTTTAAAGCTTCATTTTCTGGTACCATGATGTTTTCTCTTATGTCTTTGTTACTGTGCATCTCTGAGCAGGTATAGACATTATTTCAGCTTGTTTAATCCCTTTATATTGAATTAATAATTCTATCATATATTTATGATGGGGCAGGTGTCTTTAGGAAATACATTTCTCTGAAAAAATGCAATACATTTTGTCTCTAAGGAATAAGATTCACAGGCCTGAGGGGAAAAAAAAACACCTCATAAATGATTACTTGGAGCACATGTAGAGTAGCCATAGTATTGTCAGTTGGCCAGCTTTTGGGGAAATGAAAAATTTAACAAGAAAATATGCTGAAGAAAAATATAGGAATATCTTGTGTCTCTTAAATTCTTATTTAAAACCTTATTTAAAAAAACAGTATATCTATCAGCCAACTGAATTGCTTTCTGGAAACACATTAATTCTGGGCTATGTAAGCAGCAGTTATTAGTGTTTGTAGTCTGTTTTATCCAAGAGATGTGTTCTCCAGCAGGTCTATACCAATAAAACTCTGTCTTAACTAGGTTTTACATTTTGCTTATACACGTCCCATCTGCTCGGAGCGTCATAGCTCTTGTTTCCTAAAATGATTATCAAAATACCCTGTTTGTCACCTCTGGTTTTTTTTGAATATTGTAATTTATTCCTTAAAGAAGCGAGAGTTGAGTCTATCTCAATCAGGGTCAAACATTAGAATGTACTTAACTGAAAGCTCATTTATTATCTTGATTTAATTGTAGAAATGGAACAATGGAATAATGCATTCTATTCACTATTTTAAATAATTCAAGTGACTTTATTCAGATTCCTAAGAAGTGGCTGTCAGCAGTGTGGGATTTGAAATAGCAAGTATTGCTTTATGCTTAACAAAACATGGATAACTGACAGCCACTTCAAATGGGGAATGGTTCATTTTGTGATGCAAAACAGATAGCTTGGTTGGGAATAACATTGTGTATCTATATGCAGGATTAAATCCCAGGCAGAAAGCACAGGCAGATGAAAAAATCGTATTGCTAGTCTCCTTTTTTTCTGCAGTAAAACTGAATATTTCACAGCTCTCAGGAGAGTAAGGCAAGTGGCTGGTTAATGCATTGGCTGTGTTTGATGCACCTTATAACTATTTTTGAACTTTCAGCTCCCTTTTTTAACATGAGCAGATTGTTGCTGTGATTGAATAGCTTTCCCCAGTAAGAATCTTGTGATAGGAGATTTACACGTTAGAGAGCAGTGTACCTTCAACACAGGTAAGCAGTATTTCTGACATCACTGATAACCAAAGTGCTCAAGAGCTAGGCAGTCTTTTTCAGCAAAGACTGCCTTCATCACTTCCATCATTACGGGAAAGGTTTGGTTTCAGGGGTTTTTTTGAAATTATTTATTTAAAGTAGTTTGAAACATACATTTTGAGAAGCTGAAATTTGCATACTTAGAAATTGTGGTCCACGCAGCTGACTCTGGTAGCCAAAGTAATCAGATGGTGCTTAGGAACCTATTAGTCCAGCTCTTTGCTGTTGCATTGTGTCACAGTGGTGAGTCCTTCAGTGTCTGCCATTTGTAAACCTGCCAGCATCCTAGTGCATGAAACATCAGGAAAACATTTCTGGGGATGCTGCCACAGAGAACGGCTCCGTGCGTTTGGCCCTTTTCCTCCTCTCTGGATGGCGCTTTCTGAGATCAGTGCTGGAGACCAGCCCAGGTGACACACAGGGCTCCCTGCCAGGCGTGGATGGAGGCACACACGGAGGGCAGATGGGTGCGAAGCAGCATTTTGCCCGTCATCCTTCTGGGCTGCCACGCTCATATCCGACTGATCCGACAACCACTTAACATATGAACCTTCCTAAAAGGAACTGTTCAGCTGATAGGTTGAGTGAACTCCCACTGACATTACACAGATGTTTCATTACTTTGAAAAACATTTCAGAGCCCCAATGAGTTAAAAAGCAATTTATGCATTTTGAAAGCCGCGTTGAAAGGGAATATGATATTTTTATATTCTTCTGGTGAAAACATATATGTGGAGAGATGTTTCAACTTTCAACAGTCAGGAGAGCAGGTGGCAGCTTTGGGTGCCTGGGCACAGCTCCTGCTGACGATGGGAGCTCTTTTGCTGGCAGGTGAAGGGGCTTCTGCCTTGAGCTGTCCCAGAGGTGCTCCTGGTTCACTGTGGTTGGTCACATTCAGGTTTGCTTGGTTTAAAGTGCAATTGTTCAAAGCCACAGTCAAATGCAAACCCTTCAATCAACTGTTTTATTAGATTGCAAAACCCCAAAGTTCATAGAACCACAGAATAATTTACAGTGGAAGGGTCTCTGGAGGTCACCTGATTAATTTTCCAGTCAGATTCTGAGTATCTCCAAAGATGGATATTTCACAATGCCTCAGGTCTTTTCCTTTGCTTACCTTATTGTGACAATTTTATTTAAACCACAGTGGTATTACCACAAAAGTGCAGCATTCCCATATTTATATGTTCTAGTGCCCTTCTCTGTCAGGCAAAGCAGGAAAGCTAATAGGGAGTAAAGGAGCCTTGAAATGTGACACTCACCTGGACTCAGGAGGGTATTGGATCTTCTATCAGTACAGGTTATTCCTTATTTCATATAGTTCCCCGATATGCTTTGAATTTTTCTATTTAAACCTCTGAAAGTGAATCTCTAATAGCTGCATGAAGATTCCTAAATACTCAATTAAAAAAAATCAAACTATACTCTTTTTTTGGGGGGGTGGGGGGAAGGGTATTTTTTAGGATGGCAAAATAATTTGAAGTATTTTGTTTTTTGGGGTTTTTTTTAAGATATCTTAATAAATGCTAGGGATTTGTTTTTGTTTTTTTTAAATTGGTCTTGAAAACCAATTTTTAGTAGGGATAATCTGGAAGACCCATTAAAAAATGAAGAGCTTACACATGTATATATGCAGCAGTATTTGTACAACATTCTGTTACAGCAATGCTGTATTAAAAGCTGGGTTTAAGTGACCAGGATAACTCCAACCATATTTATTTGCTAAAGGTCTGGAATGCTTTTGTCAAAGAGATAGAATGGCTCCAGAATGGGCAATAATGTGTGCAGAACTGCTGAAATGATAATGGGAAATATAACCTCTCTGACCCTGACTTGTCCTGGTTTCCCTGCTGGCACTGAAGACAACATGGAGCCCTGGCTGTGGTCAGCCTGCCTTGGACACCAGTCCTGGCTGGGCCATGGAGGGTGGCACAAGGGAAGCAGGCAAGAAAGGTGACCTGGGGCAGGAGGAGAGAGACCAGCTTGCATACACTGATAATAGACACTCAGGTGTTGCTTCAAGTTCAGACAGAAATACGATATTTTCTAATACATTTTTTAGAAACTACTAACTTTTTTTATTGTTAGCCGATGTTTTTCTGACAGTCATCTTTATCAAAGCCTTGTTCTCTTCTGCTTAGTCACAGCATTTTTGGGGGGTCATTCCTCTTAGAAAAAGTATACAAAATCCTTCAAGGCTCTTGCTTGTGGGTGACTATTGTCTGTTTTGTCTTGTGGTCTTAACTTATTTTCCTATTTTTCCATCTAGTCTCTAAGGAAACTTCACAGTAACTGTGATCCTGGACACTGTGCTTAATAGCTAGAGTGTAAAATCCTGATGAGAATGTGGAGTAAAACCTGTGTAATCACTCATATAAAGAACACTTTAGTGAACTGCATTTCTGCGGGACACAAAATTCAAGCGGAAGCTTGGATGTGCTTTTTGTGTTCAATGGAGAAAAAACTCACTTTTTGCAAGCATTCAGTCCTGTCGTCTCCTTAATGCTGCTCCCCAGCTCTTTTATGTTCGAGGGCTCTTCCTTCTTCCACCTGTCCACATTTTCTGGTCTCCCTCCTGTCCCTGCCTGGCTGTTACTTGGGCAGCAGCAAGAAGCCCCAGCTCATGCATATGTGCCCCTGATGAAGGACCATGTTAAAATGCCAGCGTCTGTACCACAGGTTTACTATCACTGCATCGATCGGTGTCTCAATTTAAATGATTTATATTTGCTCTTGGCTTGCTGCGAGCTTTTCCACAAGCTGCAAGGAAAACTGATTTTATATATGTGTTTTTTAGCAAGTTACTCAGCTTGTTTCTCTTGTTATCCGAAGGAAATGGGACAAGGACTGGGAAAAGTAGCATGTTGAGTACCAGGGTATGTGCAGGACTTGGAGCTGTCCCAAAGGATTGCTCTAGTGGGGGTTGTTGGAGACCTTCCTCCCTCTCCCCTGCAGCATCTGAGCCACATCTGGCTCTGAAATCTATGAACAGGCTGCTGAGAACTTCTCTGTTGGGAAGGATCAGTTGCTGCAGATTTTAGAAAGGATGCGGTTTGAGGTATTTAAAAGTCTATCATTGAATCAAATCCCTAGGGAACCTTCCATTTTTGGTATATCAAAATATGCATATTTTGTTTATATAATCAATCCTGGGATGATAAATACTTTGTCATCCATTCTAGGCAATTTACTTCAGTGTTTGGCATCCAATAGATATTGTATGGTCAATACAATTTTCATATTGCACCTTTAGCTGTAGTTGCGCCTTTTTAAAATTTGTTTAAAAGTATGGTTCAGTTTTCCTTTTTGTTTGAACTCTGAAACCTCTTTTTTTTCTTTTCTGATTAAAAATTATGTTGTTGAGACTAACCTGGTGTTACGTAAATCAATAATGCTACACAGAAAATGGGAACAAATTGTACCTCTTATTTGCATAATGGACAAGATCTAAAATTAATTCCTCAGGTTAATGAGTGTCCTCCGGGTTGTTTGTGAGAATATACAGCCTTCTGTGACACCAGTGTGTTACTGACTGAAAAGTACTGCTCAGAGTCAAAGAAAAGAAGTGAAAAAAATCAGGAGCTAGCAGGTTGGGGGACTCCAGCCTGCTAAGCTTTTAGCTTTAGGGCATTGATTTTTGGATGCCTGCATTGAGCTCCACTATAAGCTGAGGATACAAATTCAGATTTACCCTTGCTTTGAGGTTCAAACTCAGCCTAATCTCACCTGGGGTTTTGGCTAAGACGCAGCTGAGTCCCCAAGTTTGTATCACACTGACATAAGGTTATCTTTGTCTCTCTCAGAAAGAGAACAGTTCTCCCCATGGGGAAGGGAACACGAACGCTCTGTGCAGGGGGTTATGCAGCTCTGTTAACTTAGAAGAGTCTGAATCTTAGAAGAGACAATCATGGGGCCAAAAATTGCTAGAAACAGGCAGTTACAACAGCACTAAAACGTCTCATATTTCCTATTCTGTTTCTGCTCCATTACCTTTATCCTCTTATTCCGGGCAGTTAGCTTCCTCCTGCTCCTATTAGCTTGCTGTGAAATGGTGACATGGCTGGAGGAGCACAGGACACTGCCACAGGTGGCCATTCCTGCACGGACAGGGAAGAGGAGAGGAGGAACCTTGCTTTGGCTGGAGTGCTCTGCAAATGAAATTGCTTTTGGAAGCTTGTCGTGTGACTGCAGTTGGATATGCATTTATGTAGATGGCAAGAGGGGACTCAAGGCTGAAGGGAGGGCCTATTACCTCCCTACCCAGTGTAAAATTTTCTGTTCCAAACAGCGGGAAGATGGTGCTGCTCAAAGTTCAATTGAGGATAAACAAACCGGTGTTTTGTTCTTAAGCCTTATTGATAACGAACTATAATAACTGAATTTTACCCTAAACTATTCACCATGGAAAGGTCATAAAGTACTGAAGAAGGGCTTCTACAAAAATTAAATTACACATTAGTACATTTCACGTGATGTGACAGGATTAACTCTGCAGATCAACCACTGCACGACAACTCTTGCTTTTATCCCTGTTTAGTATGCACCTTGAATATTGCGGCATAAGAGATGATCTCCTTTAGGGGGTTGCTCTGAAGAAGGGGAAGTCCAATGGTCGGGTGAAAAAGGTGTTTTCCAATTTACAGTACAGCACCTTGTGGAGATTGGGGCTGCTCTTGCTTCTTTGTGCTTCAGGACTCGAGTTGGAAAGACACCTGTTTACAGTACCATTGCTGCAGCCTGGTGCCTGTAGCTGGTGCTCTGATGGCGCCTCTCATCGGTGCAGCAAGTTTCTGGGAGCTCAGAAGCACACAGGCTTTTTCATCGGCTGAAACATTTCCTTGTTGGGAAATAGGACTTACCATGCTGGCATCAGTAGGTGTGGCATCCTAGTTTTTGAGGTCTACTCTGTTTTCTCATATAGGCAGAGTATTAAATAAAACAAGCATTTTCTCATATGTAGAGAATATTTGTTTATTTAATTTACTGTACATACACACAGATCTCTGGGTTTCTTTTGTAAATTTTTATATGGTCTTTTTTGCTATGTAACAGCCTTCTTCAAACTCTGTTGCACCTTGCCTGTAATCTATAAGGCTAAGAATTATGGAAAAATTCCCAGGAATTTGTAGACTTCTGAAAACTGAATCCTACTGTTGAAACTTAGTGAATTAAATTGCTCCAATGCCTGTGGTTTTGAGAGTTTGTAAGCCTTCACTCTGCATAGGGAAAAAAAAAGACACATTAAGTAAGGAGAAATTGTGCAAGCTGAACCCAGTAGAGCTGCTGTGCTTTACCTATCATTCTTCAAAAGATGTTTGATCCTTAGATAAAACATTTGTTAATACTTTCAAGATTTCAACATAACATCTTTAAAGATTTTCTCTTTTTCTACAGTAAAAATCCAATAATATGTCATAATTTTACTTAAGTGTTAATCTTCTTTCAGTATTTGGAGCTAACTATTCAACCTGGGCATTCAATAACAACTGTGTAACAGAAATCTTGAATCAGGGAGTAAGAGGAAGAAATAAGGCTGGGGTAAATGAGTTGGAGGTTTAGAATAATTTCAGATTGGATTTAACTCTCTGTCTCTCTGCTAGGAACATGAAAAATATAATCTTTTTATGTCATTGATAGGCAAATTGTGGGGAATGCAAGGCACAGAAACTAATTAGAAAAACAATTAAAGATGAAAATGTTCTTTCAGATATAAAATCATGTTATTGGATAAACTAAGGTTCTGGAAGCCTTATTCTCTCTTTCTCTCTCTCTCTTTTTTTTTTTTTTTTTTTTTATTAGTTTGCAGGAAATGGAACAAAGCAGAGCAAACAGAAAAGAGTGGCAGGGTGTTAATTGCAACCTGATAATTAAAGTGAAGCATAGTCAAGGAACAGATATCCTCCCAGCTTTCAGCATGAAAATGATGATGGGCAGCATCTCTGGACACTCAGCGCTGTTTTGATAACCCTGGGAAGCTGCTGCAGGGAGAGCCTCAGTGACACAAGTCTGTGTCTGAGAACACACATTACCAGGTGGGGAGTTTCATAAAGCTGATTTTTTTAATTGATCTTCTTTTTTGCTTCTCTGCCTTGGTGTCTGGGCTGTTGATGGGTAGGAAATGGAAAGGATGAGCTCCCTTGGTGATAAAAAGCGTGGGCGAGCAGGCGACGGTTGCAGGGTAATGGCGACAGTGCCTTGTGCCAGTCACAGATGAGTACTGAGAGATTAAATAGATTAAATGAAAATAAATGTAAGCTAATTGAATTCAGTGATATAGGAGATGAAATCAGAGGAATATAAAATTAGGCTTAAGATGGGCATTATTATTTTACCTTTTGTCAGCTTTCTTTTTGGCTTGCCAGAGTCAGGAGCATTTTGAGTCAGAAATGAAGACAAAACAAGAACACACACTGAAAGTGAACGATCTCCCAGATTTTTTCTTATAACAAAACAGTTTTGCAGAAGATTTGCATTATTTTAGAAAATTATACTTTGACTGAAGTTGCTTGGATTTTCTTGACTTTTTTTTTTTGTTTTGTTTTGTTTTGTTTTAAGTAAGATGACCTAAAATTTGAGTGTCTTAGTGGCTGTTACAGGACTTTTTTTTTCAAGTTATAACATTCAGCAATGTGATGAACTCTGTGACAACAGAATTGTGATTAATTTTTTAGATTTTGTTGTGGGCTCACAGGGGTGGTGGATAAATTCCCCTTCTCCCCACACTACCTCCCCCACTTGAAGCGTGTGTGTTTTATGGAAGAACGTAAATTTGTGAACTCATGAGTTTATATCCAGGCAGCAAGATGGACCACTAAACTTAAGCGACAGTACAGAAAATAAAGCAGACATGAAAGTTTGAAGAGCGTAAGGGGCAGAAAGGAAGTTTTGAAACAATCACAGCAAATTAAGAGCCAAGCTGTTAAGTATGTGTTGTGTTTTTCTGGGCCTTGTATTTAAGAGAACTGTGAATTTGAAGCAGAGGATGAAGGGTCTGATTTGAATATGAATGTCTGGCAGGGTCTTAGCAGCATCAAAGGGATAATTTTAGCAGCAGCTTTTGAATAGAGGGGTCGGGTACAAGCTGTGATATAAGTAGGCTAGACAGGCTGTAGCTAAGATCAAGGATGAGGTGAGAAAAAACCCACGAAAGGCAGGTGAAATTCACCTGTGTGCAAAAAAAAAGTCTTGCAGAAGAATGTATGACTTTCAGTAACCCATGCATGCTGTTTTGTAAATTTTATTGGAGTACTCAGGGTTTGGGTGGCAAACAGAAATTTCAGTCAGGTAGTCAGGGTCTATTTTATGGTTTGCATTTACATGCACAGCACCCTGAGGGGTTTGGAGAGGATCTGAAATATAGGGAAGGTTATCAGGGTAGGAGTTCTGTTGAGGCCTCTCATCAGATGAAAGAAGGTTATTTGTACTGAAGATGAACTTTGGTATGTGGAGTCAGAGGTTATGGCAGGGTACCCAAGAGAAGAAGAAAATATACCCAACATTGTTTAGATCCAATGACAGACTTAAAACAAAGATTTTGAAATGCTTTTTCCAGACCTGATCCATGCTTGTGCTGTAGAAATAAAATATTAAAACAAAATTTTGATTAGTGAACAAATCAAAACAAAATGAAGTGTCTAGCACTTTTTCCTCTTTTCCAACAAATGCTTTTAAAATTTCACAGTGATTAATTTTTTCAGAGGAAAATACCACACAATTAAAGTTTAGTAGGCATAGATGAACAATGAAAAAGGCTTGCACTTTAAAAGACTTCAGTAATGTTTCCAGCCAAACCATTTGGCAGATGAAATACTTTCCTCTACTGCTTCAAAATTTTCTGTCAGAGGCACTTCACTCTTTTTGCTACACAGAAATGTTTATTATCTTTGCTTTGAAAACAAACAAACAAACAAACAGAAACCTTTTACTTATTCACTTGCAGGTCTTACTTTTGTTGTAGAATATTTAAAAATCTGGCACTGGCTTTAGCAGAGGAAGGAAATTAACTCTTTTCAATTTTAGTTGGAGCACTTGCAAGTTTAATAGTTGATATAGCTATTTCCAGGATCTAAGGCCTTACTTTACAGGTAATGGAATCCATAAAATCCCACCGTGTGTCATAGAATGATTTTCATATTTATTAACCAAGTAACCATGGATAATTGGGGGTTTTTTGACTGATGAGACTCAAGTTTTAAACTAATCAAAAAAGAGAGAGGGGCTAAGTTCATTTATACAGTAATGTGATGAAATTACTGTGTTTTGTACATTTACAAATTGTGTTCTGTGCATTTACAAATTGTGTTCTGAATTGTGTTCTGTGCATTTATGAACATTTCCTGTCAATATTAGTTACCATAAAGGGTTCTTTTTCTTACCTCTTCAGTATTCCAGCCAATGTTAATTTTTTTTTTCACAAAACTCTTTGAAATTGAATATATTGAGAGTCATCCTCTACCTTGTAATATTACTTTATTGTCTATTATGCCACACTTTTATCACATGTTTATGCTCTCATAAAATGGTTTGGGTTGGAAGGGACCATAAAGATTTTTTCACTAGACCACGTTGTTCAGAGCTACATCCAGCCTTGTCTTGGACACTTCCAGGGATGGGGCATCCACAGCTTCTCTGGGCAACCTGTGCCCGTGTCTCAACACCCTCACAGTAAAGAACTTCCTAATATCTGATACAAATCTGCCCTCTTTCAGTCTAAAGCTATTCCCCTTGTTCTGTCAATGCACATCCTTGTGAAAAGTCCCTGTTGCTGGCACTCCTTAGGTACTGGAAGGTGCCCTAAGGTCTCTCCAGAGCCTTCTCTTCCTCAGGCTCAACATCCCCAGCTCTCTCAGTCTATTTTTGTTGGAGAGATGCTCCAGCCCTCTGGTCATCCTGGTGGCTCCTCTGGACTTGGTCCAGCAGCTCCGTGTCCTTCTCTGCGCTGGGGCCCCCAGAGCTGGTGCGGCTCTGCAGGTGGGGTCAGAACGCCCTCCCTCGCCCCGCTGCCCACGCTGGTTCAGATCCTGCCCAGGCTGCAGTTGGCTTTCTGGTCTGCAAATGCTCATTGCTGGGTCATGTTCAGCATCTCAACCCCCAAGTTGTCCTCCCCAGGGAGGAATGTCAAATGTCCACAAATTTAAAATACTTTGTGGCAACGTATTTTAGCCTTAAAATTTGATATGCTTTTAGTGTAAAGTAAAATGAATGGGCAGGTCGTTTAGTATAAACAGTCCTATTAGAATGTATCTCCAATGAATACACTTGAAACTCAGTAGGATAGTGTTACATTTTTCCCTGCTAAAAATAATGACATCTGTTTTGAAATTTCTGGCTAAAATTAAATTTCAGTAAATAACCAGGGAACAAAAAATGAGTCTAACTCGCTACTTTCCTCCCCCATTTTTTTTTTTAAAAACAGCATAAATAAATTTTTCATTCAGAATTTTGGTCATTTTTAGGATCAGAAATTTGGAGAGCTTTCACTGATGAACAAATATGTGAGCTATTTCAAAACCTGAAAATGTGTTTCTAAGTACTGTAAATAGGAATAATTGAATGCTGAGCTGTAACAAAAATCTGGCCAGAATTTTATGTACCAGGTATTTAAAATCTTTCCCTTAAAGTGTAAAAATATAGCCTTATCAAAGCAAAAAAAAATTGAAAATTTTTGAGAATATTCTCCCCTCCCCCCTTCATGTTTTTGTTGTCTTCCAGTCGATGCATCCAAAACCACAAGCAAGGAAAATCACCATTTCTTGAAATGTCTCTTTACATGGCATGTTGTGATGGGGTACTGTCAATCAGCTAGCAGTGGAATTTCCAAAATCTCACCTCATCTTAAATGGCTATTAATATATATTAAAAATTATAAACTTCACATCACAGCCTTGTAGAAGCTAAGCTATCACATACAAATGCAAGTTACAGATTTCTTTATGCTTGAGATGGCCTCTAATTCATGGTTTGCACTAGGAAACAATTAATTTATTATGCTCTGTTTTTCTCATTAGAAATTATTTAGCTAGACAAAGTACATGTTCTTGTTCTTTTATGTGGTCCTTAAAAAAATTGTGATTGTTTTTTCATGATATTTTCAGTAAGAAGTGTATTTTGTCTTTCATGCTATGCATCAGGTATTAGTGGAGGAGAGATGGAGCTGAGGTGATATTTGCTGTATGTCAGTGGCAGAAGTTTTGATTTCACTGATAAAGGAACTGTAGTGTCAGCTAAATGGGCTTAGAGCAAGTTGGTCCAGGTCAAATGCACTGTAGTATCAGCAGCCTGAATCCCAAAGAAAGAGAAAAATAAAGCCTTAAAGCATCAGTAGCCTGTGGCTGAAGCACCTTGGCTCTGGTTTTAGCCTTTAACTGTAAGCATACATATGGGAAACTGATGGATACAGAGGCTTCCCCGACCTTTCTTATGGAATGGAGCAGGCTGAAGAGAAGATTCTTCAAATAGATTGATAGAACATGGCTCAAGTTTTCTAAAAGTTTTGCTGATAGAAAACTCTTATTAGTGATACATGAATGAAATATGAGAGTTAGTTAAATTTGGGGGGTTTCTTCATTAACATCACCACTGGTAAAGAACAAACTGAGTCCATTGTCCAACTTGTCCTTTAAACCTTTTATGGTTAAGTTCAAGAGAGCTTTCTGTATACATGAATTTTTGACTCTTGGAGAAAATCTTGAAAACTTGACATTCACTTGGAAGAGTGTAGTCTCTGATTCTGATGAGGGAGTCAGACTCCTCCCATCTCTAAGGTTAAACAAGGAGAGCTGAAAATATCTGCAAGGGTGTTAATTGTCTTTTGAGGATCTACAGGGAGAGAGACTGAAAAAAACATTGAAAATTGGGAAGAATTAAGTCCATTAAATAAGCGTAATTCAAAGTGTTTTTGGAGTTGAACAGATATTAAATATACTTTTATTTTGTTTTATTTATTAAAACTTCTGGATTGTCTATTTAATGTGTTGGAACTACAATATCACCACTTCTAGATCTTTTGGTGCAAAAGTGATAAGGAGGAAATAATAAAGACAAGGAATAAGTGATCTTATAGGCAGAGTAAAGCGGTGGAATTAGAGCCATTTGCTTTACTGACGCTCATTTGTTCCCGTCTCTCTGCCTTTCAGAAAGTGCTTGTGTGCAGACATCAGGACAGTAAGTCTCACTTGAGTCAGATCTGGCTGCAGCTCCCCACACTTGGCTTCAGCGTCTGTCAAGTGTCCTTGACAGCTTTTAGAAACTTTAAATAATTGTGAAGGAAAATTGAACCATCAGTCATCAGTATGAAATAAGAATGCTTTATTTTTTGATGCACATTGGCCTATAGGTTTTGGAGCCATATGGTTTTTATGTGTGCTTTGTTTGACTTATGGAGATATTCAACTGACTAAGAAAAATCCATACCGCAACCTAGAAAAAACTTTTCCTATTACACTCTTTGTTTTGCAATTAGCTTTCATAGATTTTTGTTGCAGGAAGCTCATTCATGCAGCCTAGTTTAGATTTTACATGCCTGTCATGTTTAGACAGCAAGGTTTAAGTTATTACAAAGATGGGCAGTAGTATAAATCTGGCAGTGACCTCCTCTGGTATATTCTTTATATACTATATATATATTTGCATTGTAATAACTCCTTTATTAATATCTGGGGAAATGAAAATTAAATCAGCATGAGATCTGTTTAAAAAAAAAAAGAGTAAGATTACTCCCTTCAAGGGTCTTTCATCACTATTTTAGCAGCTAGAGATACTATGCAAGATGTGGATAGTATGTGTGGGAACAAAGGATATTTCGTCTCTTACTTAAATCTTCTCGGCTTTGGTAGCTGCAAAACTGAACAGGAGCTTTGTAGCTGTATTGTTTGATGATATTTCCATAACATTTGTGGCTGTCCAACTTTGTTGTGAAATGAAAGTCAGGAAATTTGATTGAATGCATTGTTAACTTTCAAGAGCCTACATTTTACTTCTGCAAAAGCCATGCGACATTTCGATCTTTAAGCATCCTTGTCATTAAACCAGGGCAGAAAGAGAGGAGCAGGAAAGGAACCAAAAGGGTGACTGTGATTTAAAGATTTCCCTGGAGAAGATGAGCAAGGTACTGTTTGGGCTGCCAGAAACCGAAATCAAAGAATGACTGTGTTTAGCATGTTGGGTATGATTTAATTGCGTCATCATCAGCCAGATGGAAAATGTGCTGACATGCTTGGAGTGACCAGTGACAGGATCAAAGGACACCGTGGTCACAGTGTGGTTAGCTGGCACAACAAGGGCACCTTAGATAACTAGCCGTGCTACTCGTTCAGTGCATTAATTTGTGTGAAGAATTAACATTGGTATTAATTATGATATTTTTTAAGTGTTTTCCTTTTCTGTCAGGCTTTGCTAGAATGCTGTTTTTAGCATTGTCTGTTAGGTTTGCTCTTTTTATTACTGTGTTTTAGAGTCACATTCTGTTGTGAAACTATCCAGATGGGTGCAACTACAGACAGAGTTATTTGGCTTTTACCAATAAAGAAAGACTACCAGAAAAATTACTGAATTTACGATGTGTTTCTTGATGATTAAATATTGAGGGAAAGAAGGAAATAATATGTTAAAAATCATTGTAGACTTTGTACTTTCATATCTTTGTGAAGCAGATGATTTGTTTTCTGATGATATTTCAGAGGATCTTGTAATTATTTTGTTGTTTTCTTTTCAAGATAACACCAAGTTAATAATGCCCTAATACCAAGCTCTTTTATATTTTCCTCACTCCATAGCAGCTCTAGGGAATACTCTGTTTCACAGCCATGAGTGTGCCTCCCTGGCTGTACTGTGGAAAGAAGCATGTATTGTGATTTCTTTTGAAAAATCCATGCATTTGATCGTGTAATGAGGGTGAGGTGTTCTTCACGATACTTTTATAGCATGATGTCCATGACCTGATGTGCCCTAAAGACAGAAAGAGGTAGTTAACTATTTATTAGCTCTATATATGTCTGCAGCAAGAGATTACAAACAGTCTTCACATTATTAAAGCAGTCTCAACTGATCATTCAAGCCTTTTATTTGTACATGAAAGTAAGATTGGAACATTTGTAGTTATCTTTTCCTAGACATCCTCTCAGGTCTCTCTTCTGGGAGCCAGAAGTAGTCTGGGTTTTGGCCCTTGGCTTAGACCTGTGATATTTCTGGCCAGTTTATCTCGCCTTTTCTTATGGTTCTGTTTAAAAGCTGGTTCAACCATTTTTGCTACCACTGTTTGCTTTACTAATCCCTTAATCCTCTTCATAGTATCTGTTGGAGGGTGAGGTCTTCATAATCCTTTTGGGCAAACTTGTTTCCCTTTCATTATCTTGGCTGGTGTTCATTCATAAGTGGTTATTAGCCATAAACATATGGCAAATTTTTAGCTAAACACAGAGGCAGTCGTTGAAGAACTTTTGACTTTGAATTTTACTTTTCTGTTAGTAAGTATGAGCTCAACAAATTGTGCAGCATGGTTTTGTTGTGTCTGGTCCCATAACTGTGCACTCGTGTGTCCGTTTAAAGGAGCACATACCTTCTCATGAGGGCTTGGAAATCTCTGTGCAGACAGAAAGCAGAATATTAGAGTTGGAGGATTTTAGGAGAGGCCATGTTTATGTATCACATTGCTACTTTGCTGGCAGTAGATCCAAATTAAGTAAAAGTTCCCAGCTTCTTAGAAAATATAGCATTTTCTTGAAGAGTGGTTGAATTAAGAATCTGAAGCTTTGCCTCCCTGCCAGACAAATAGGAGGCCCTGAGCAGTGTCATTTTCTGCCAAAAGGGAGGAATTGGAGCTGACAGGGGCTCTCCTGACAGAGAGCTGCTGGCCACCAGGACATGGGCTGTTGGTCTCTCTAAATGCAGTCTTTCTTTCCCAGGGAATGCATTGTGAATTTCAAGCTTTGCTCTTTTTCCTGTTTCTAGCATGCAGGCTGTTGGCAGCATTATATTTATTGCAATTTTGTTGTCTTGGCAAAGAATTCAAAAGTGTTTGCTGCCTCAGTGGACCAGCGATAGACTAATGATATGTAGCAACAGTGAATGTTTTTTTCTGCACTGAAATCATGTTTCATAGGTGCCATGCTGGAAAATGAGATCGATGTTTGAATCCACTCTGGTAGTTCAGTTGTGGACATGCCGCTCTCAAGGGAGGCAGTGCATGAGTACAGTGGAGAGAACCCAGGGGAAGCCCTGCAGTTTTAGCATCACCAGTTTCCCAATGGAGTTTTTCTTTTGCCTGGAGAAATACCTTGAGCCATAACTGTGATTGTGGATTGCATATGCTTGGAGCGCCTGTGTGTGCTCCAGACTGTGGACAGCTCATCTTCAGATGATCTGATAAAATGGTGTTGCAGTAGCGCTGCACAAGTCTTGCACTTTTGAACGAATGATGGTCTGCAGATGCTCAACCAGCACAGAAACCTGAGTTCCTTCAGCTCAATGAACCCTGCAGTCAGTTTGAGTTTTCTGGATAGCACAATAGAAGGGAAAGCACCACAAAAAATGCAAACCAAAAACCCCAAGAAAATCGATCTTGCCAAAAGCTGTACATGTGCAGAAATATTTTGTACACGTCTGGCACAGTGCATTTCCTGCCTGTAAAACTTCTCTTACTAGAATGAACAGCTGGTTAATGGAGACGTGTTTTTCCAACTGAACTTTAGTGCCAATTAAAACCAGCACTGGTTTATTAAGAACAAAACTGCTACTTTTTTCTAGGCAATTTTTTTGTCTTTCTATGACATCAGAAGAATTGATTAGAGAATATAGTAAATATGTAAAGCTGGCATGTTATGAAAATTAAATAATGAAACATACTTTTCAAAAGCTATAAAGGATTATAGTTTCAAAACTATCAAAACTGCTTGATTTTTAGCCTACTTTTTTCTAATATGTCTCTCAATTTTCCTAGAGTGGTGTTCCTATTAAAAATATCTGAAAACCTGGTAAATATTACCACAGCTATGCATAAAAAGATTTTTAGTCTAAAAACTTAAGGTAATTTGACCAACTTCACCCCTCCTATCTGCCCCCCCTCAAAACAATTTTTCACAAATGAGTAAAAGCTTCTTTTTTCCCATTCCTGTCTCACAGATCAAAGGGACCAATTGAATGTTTATTTGTACAAATTTTGAGTTGTGTTGTAGTATTGTGAAACTATCCCACAACATACCACAGTGAAATTTCCCATTTTTGGGGAAGGAATAACTACGGTCCTTTGAGTTCACTCAGTCTGAGTGCCTTGTGAGAAGGCATGTACGTGTAACACAGAGGAGACCTGAAAGTTTGTGAGGTTTGATCTCTGTCATCCTCAGGTAGTACTGGGGGAGATCAGGTACAATGGTATGAATTTTATTGTTACCCATCTAATCTTGTGTGAATATTAATCTAACCAGATTAAAAATCTGGTTGACTTTTTCAGCAGGCAAAACTGTCTCACATTCCAGGCTGGCCCTATTTTATAACTGTTGCAGGTCTGGCATTGCAGGTGATGCATGGATTGAGGATTCCAATGGACAGCATGATAATATTGCACGGCACATGACCCCTCCATTGGACTCCTGCTGAGGATGTGGGAAAGGGAGTATCCCACAGTGTTATCCAGGAATAACACACTGTCCTGGTCACTTTGGGTTATATTCTTCCAGGTTTGTGTTTCAAGTCATGGACACAATGGGAAAACTACAGTTGCACAATATGGAGCACCCTGGGCAGGCAGAGATCTAAACATTGTCTACAGAGACACCTCGATACAGGCTGTGCATAGGAAAAGCTGCTTAATTATAGACACAATAACAAACACATCTGCAGGGAAACACTTCCCTGCAAGGAAGTGTCACTGTGATATAATCTACATATATTAATTGCAAGGTAATATTTTTACATTATGCAAATAACTAAACAAAATACAAACATGCTGTAACCTTTTAACAAGGAGCTAAAGGCCTAGGACGCCTCATAAAAAACTCTGACAAACACAATTTAAAAGTGATTATGCCTCTATACTATAATTTTTACGATCCTTTGGATTATTAGGAAATTTTCAAAGGAACCGCAGTCTTTGTTCTCTGATGTCTAGTTTTCAGAAGCCTGTATATAGCTCTGCTTCATGGCCAATCCAAAATGCATGAGAGCTGTGATTATTCAGATAAGCTGTGACATATGCTGATTTTCAAAACTTTGAGTGATAAGCCATGCGATTTTTCTGTATTTTCTTTTTGCTTTTCAGTTTTCTCCTGCAGTACACTAATGTTCACTACACTTATGTGATATCCCAACCACAGACATTTTGTGTTCTAGTAGACACAGATCCTCTGGCACTAAGCAGCATTTCCACCAGTTTGAACTTCTGGATGCCTCTCAAATCTCACTTGAACAACATATGGAAATCATACTACAACTAGTTATATTTTTTGGATGTGAATTTGTAAAGAACATGTGTTCCATTTGAAACTTGAGGTGAGAGGAGATAAGAAAAACAGAATATCATAAAAAAGACACTTCTGGAAAAACCCATATGATCTGGCTTCTAAGCTCCCCTGTTCTAATTCAACACCTACTTTTTTTACATGCAGCAAATCCTTTTATTGGTTATTTCTTGTTCTTTAATGACTTCACTACAGGGTTGCATGGGTCGATAGGAATGCCTTCTCCAAAATCCATTAATGTGGTTCTTGACTGAATGCAGTCCAGGCATGTTAATCACCATTATTCTTCAAAAATGTCAGACCTCTCAAGTTTTCTATATGTGAATTTCATGTCTAAGAATCAATGTGTTCCTTATTTATACACAGGACTGAGTACCTTCCTGGAATTATGGTACAATGTTAGTTTTAAAATCTGCTATAGAAAATATGATCAAGATAAAGAAATTTCTTTAGTGTTGGCAAAGATTTATAAACTGAAATTAAAATTATAATATCATCTGTGCATTTCTTATCTAGATGATAGTACAATTCAAAGAAATTTGAATTATATATCTCTTCTTTTACTCCAACACATGCATATTAAAGAGAAACTACATTTTTTGATGTGATTGCATCAAAAGAAGAGATATAGCATGATTGATGCCAGTGGGGTTTGACAAATAGCAACTCTACAGAAATTATACAAAAATTTCCTTCCATATTTCCTCTCAACTGTTCTGCCACTTTGATGAAATGGTAATCTCTCTAATCCATTTCTCCAGCTAGAAAAGCTGTTTCAAAAACATACCCTTCCCTGCAGTTATTACCATGATGGAACATTTATTATCCAGCAAATGAGGCATCACACTCTCTGATAATTCTCCTAAAAACATCTTAGGGATAACTGCCTTCTATTGTGTGTATCAATGATCAATTAAAATGTAAAAAAAGTGTTGCATCTTCTGCACAAGGCAGAAAACAGAGAGTTTCACTGATCAATATCCAGTGCAGAAATATGTTAAATCATTTGTGGACAGATTTCTGCCTTGTGCTGAGGGGTGGTTTGACACCCCACTCACGCCCTAGACTAGCAAGGCTGTGGATTGTGGAGTTGTGAATTATTGTTTTCATGTACATGAGCCCTGGTCAATTTTGCCGTGAAAAATATGTCTGTAATGCACTAAATGATTGTGGATTTTGGCCCTGTGTGTTCCTGAGCGGTTAGGAAAGAGTGAGAAACTGAGCTATAAAAAATGTACTACCAAAAACCCAATCAACCAATCAAAGGAACCCTTCAAAAAACAACCCTACAAAAATCATCAGCAGGCTTTGTACAAAAGCAGTCCCTGGTTAACTATTTGCTTTATTTTAAAGAAAGGTAAATCACCAGGACTAAATCCACACGGGAACTCTAAACCCACTATACGGCTTTAATAATAATATTTTTTGTTCAGTCACTTATATTTTTGTTTACTCAGCTTAAAAGCATGCAGGTGGAGCTTAAGGTATTCACGAGAGAGTTAATTTTAGTGTTAGGGGATTTTATGCATGAAAACAGTGATTTTTACAAAATGGCCTAAGAGTAATACTAGAAAATATTTGCTGAGTGATATGGGTTGTTTGCGTGTCTTCAGTCCCATTTCATTCTCTGCATACACACACACATATATATGTGTGTACCTGCCATATGCAAATGCATTCAAGTATAGAGAAGGTCCTGCTTAACTTTGACCAATTTCTTTATTGGTTTCCTTACAATTTTATGTTATTTCTGCCCTCTGCAAGTAGCTTTAGAAATATTTTTGTGGCATTGCATAACCAAAGACTCATTGAATTACTGTTCTGTTCAAGAGAAGTTTACAAACACAGTTGAATATTACCTTGAAAATGCAATTTTTGAATAATAATGATTCTTTAAAGTCTTTTTTGTGGGTACTCTTCCTTCCTATGTCTGATCCTTAAAAATAAATTTCAATTATATGGACCATTACAAAGGCATAATTACATCATGAGAAAATTTAAGTTATTAATTTTTTTAACATTTACTGTTGCCTTTTCTTTTATTATGCTAAAACAAAATGCAATTTCTTTGCTTTTTTTTTTCCTTTTAGCTAAAGCAATAGGTTACATGGTGTTGTTTGAATTTTGCACACTTGCAGATTGATGTTTGAATGCTATTGCACCACCACTTCACCCACCACCTTAGGAACCATCCTGCATTTCATTCCTGCAGGTATATAAAGTTTTTACAGAATTTGAAAGAATGTACCATGGATGGAAACAAGACACGTTCCTGAAGAAATGTTTTATTCAACAAAACTTGTCTAACTGGAACATTTTCCAGGTAAAGGATCTGCTTCCCCCCCCCCCCCCCCACTAAAAGTTGCTTGTTTGTTTAAATGCCGTGGAGTAAGTGACCTAAGAAAAGCTTGCTGAGTCAAAAATGCTTTATCCTGGTGTCATTTGTGAGAAGGGAACAATACCTAAAATAGAAAGCAGGTTGGAATCAAGCTCCCCTGATAATGCCATGAAATGTGAATTTTTTTTTTTACGTGGTAAAATAAAAACCCCNCCCCACTAAAAGTTGCTTGTTTGTTTAAATGCCGTGGAGTAAGTGACCTAAGAAAAGCTTGCTGAGTCAAAAATGCTTTATCCTGGTGTCATTTGTGAGAAGGGAACAATACCTAAAATAGAAAGCAGGTTGGAATCAAGCTCCCCTGATAATGCCATGAAATGTGAATTTTTTTTTTACGTGGTAAAATAAAAACCCCAACCCAGTGATCTCAAATCCAAATAGTTACCATAGCAACTCATGCTATGGTATATTATTTAAGGACATATTGCAACATAGTATTCATAATGTGTTACTTTTTTCAGACCGTATGTTTCTGGTTGTTCACGTAACATTTGCACAGCTGAGTGAAAATGCCAGATCTTTTCACTTGGAGCAAGCTAACATTTCTCTATTCTTATCAAAAAGTACAGAATGATATATTCTTGAGAGCACTAGAAAAAAAAATCATAGTTTGTTTTTATTGTATTCAGATAATCAATGTAATACAGTAAAGTAGTGCTGCTAATTTCTTTTTTTATCACTCTGCCATCTTTGAGGGGGTGAAGGGCAGGTGGGGTTACACTGCAGCCACAACAAATAGTACATTCCAGATCTGCTGATAGAAAGGAATGACTTCATAAAAAACTCACTGAAAAGAAAGCAAACAAAAGAATCATGCGACTGGTTGAACCATAGCTTTTCATATATGCTTTTTAATTGCATTACTTATGATGTGAACACATAAATTATGCTTTTTAATTGCATTACTTATGATGTGAACACATAAATTAGTCTGTAAAAGGTAGACTAATTTGTTATACTTGTGTTTATGAAATTTAAAACTTTTTCTTTTGTTCATTATTAGGATTTATTTAGGATTATCTTCAGACATGTATTTACTAAAATGAATACCTATGCTCCTGGTAAAACTAACTCTCTGTTCTTTCTGTTCATATTTTGAGGCACAAAGAGCAGCTGGATACTCCACTGCTAAGGAATAGTAATGACACTTGGTCACCTGGCTTAGCCATTCCCAGCCCAGGGGCCAAAGTAGGTGCTCTGTCTCCCTCTGCTCACTTCCTTTTTATACAAATACTGCCTTTAAAAAATTAAGCTTCGTGTTTATATTCTGCAAAAGAATGCCATTGAATTGAAGGGAACGGTGTGGGAATCTGCACATCCAGGTCATTCTGAAACGCTTTGGCTTTGAAGCTGTTCTCATATGGGCACCAAATTGAATATTTGGATATAAATATTTAGACATTTGAGTTGATTAATTTACTTAACACCAAGTATTTTTACATGTTATCTAATTTCCAAGTTATACAGAGCAAATGAGGTATTCGTGCCAGCAAGTGCCACTCCTTCCCAGACAGGAGCTTAGCTATCAGTTGATATTCCCTTTTCTGCTTGTCATTTTCATCATTTGGCACCTGTAACTATTTTGAATGCAATTTATGTCACTTACACATGAAGTGTGTGACACCTAAATGCCATAAATCATGCATATGTATCATTGCTGGTGCAAATTTACATCTGTAATTATCTATACTCACAAACTGTCATTGTTATGAGGCCTTGTTGGAGACTGGCTGAAGAACAGGACATACTTCACCCATCCTCTACATGCAAATTATGCTCTGTTCCATAATTTTTTTCTGTATGAAAGGTTATTAAAATGTTTTAAAACAAATTTTAAGTAAAAATTGACATGGATGAAAGAAAAATATTGTGTGTGTGAAGAGAATTTTTCAGCTGCTCTCTGCACTGCATTTTATTTCAACTGTGAATAGATTTTTCTGAAAATATGTTAACATTTTATTGAGAACAGGCCTGTACCAATTACTACCCTGACCATGCAATTACCGCACTAATAGGCAGAAAAAGGGTGTTTCCCCCCATAGATTCCCCCCCATAATTTACATGGATTCTGGTACATTCTGTTCATAAATAATTCTTGTACTTCCTCGTTTTCATTGGAAAAGAAAGCAATAGTAATTAGCAATAATCACTGTTCATTAAGCCTACAAATCTGGTGGTTGTGGTTGTACGCATCTGAGATTTTCCAGCTATGGGTATTTTTTGTAGGAAGACAGTTAAGTTCACTCACAGGTAGGGAGGTCTTTTTACCCTTCCATGGTCTGATTATTGATCCAGCTTCTCTGCTACAAACTCTCATAATTTCTGAGAGAGAGGGGAAGAAATCCTTCATGTGTAATCCATTATTCTTTCGTTAAATTGTCACTACGTAATAATTCTGTTGTAAAAATTGTAGTAAGTACAGTCTTCTCACAATGGCAACATATTTTTTTTCCAATCAAAAATGCTGATGTTTAAATAATTCTGGTTTGTGTGTTTTTTATACAATTGGAAGTGTGATCTGAGAGCTCATGTCACAAGCTTTTAGTCCAAGTATTTTGAAATATACTCAACTAGGATCCTAGAAGTGAAAATTTTGTATTGCCTCTCTGCTGTTTGTATCATTATTTTTTTAATGCTTGCTCTTCCTCCTCCAACTCCAGTCTTTGAAGTACTGTGTCTCTGTTGCCAACTGATAGAGTTTGTAGTGATTTTGAGGTTGGGAGTATCTGCATTTATTTGAAATATGTAGGTGGCAATGAAGACTCTTCACAGCCATTTTAGAGCTGTTTTTTGAGAGCTGGCTGTTGCCAGCTGCTGTGGTTTTCTCATGTGCTGATGGGTGTTACTTATTTTTAACACCACTATTATTTAAATGACAAGAGCAAGAAGAAAGAAACGGTAAGGGTAAACGTCACTAGCTTATTTGAAATTTTGTATTAATAGAATATTAAAGGTTAAGGAAAGAAAGGTGAAGGGAAGGATTAAAAGAGGGGAAAAAACAAACAACAAGTAAAATAATTGAGTTGAAAGGAAATTTAATCACTCACTGCCTTATAATATCAGTGCTTCACACACTCCAAAAAGACAAAACAGAAAATTAAACACTGAGTTTACAGCTTCACAAATGGAAATAACGGCCATAAAGAAGTCAGAAATTAAAACAATATTTTGGCTGCACAGGTGTATCCCTTTCCAGCTGACTTCTGACACCTGACGTGTTTGCCTGTGCATTCCCAAATAAACCATCTGCCAAGACCATTTTTTAAAGCAGTTAACTTGTGTGGGACTTGTGCTTTTAAATCATCCATACAGACAGATTTTGAGGTAGGTTTTGGTTTGGGGTTTTTTGGTATAATAATTCTGCTTCTCATAGTGACCGTTGTTTCATTCTGCATACAAAATGGCTGAGTTTTACTGACAGGAATACATTCCCTCCTCACCACAGGGGGAGTTCTAGTCTGATGTGAAATTGGAGAACCTTAGCAGAGTTCATAGAAGTCTTCCAGGTGACTCTTTGAAACTGTTGTTTTGTCATGTTAAAAAGACTCTCATGCAAAAAAAAAAAAAAAAAAAAAAAAAGCTATAGAAAATGTTGAAGAAAGCACATTAATTCTCAAATGAAACTTTGTAGAAATACTTAGCAGCTGGTGTACAATCTGAAAAAGGTTCTTTCTTTTATTAGAAACACATAATGTTGGCATTCCCACTACTGCCAGAAAAGGTTATGCCAATATGAAGCAAAGAGAAGGAAGGAAAGAAGATTAACAAGTTTCCCAGCTTTCCATTTCTATGTAGTAATGTGATTTGAAGAAAAACAAATCTAATGTTCATTATATAAAGGTAAATACCTTTTGTATTTTGATTCATCTCGTTCCAAATGCGATTGGAAGATTTTTGGACTTGTGAAGGGATTTTTTGTTGTATTTTGGAGAATTGTTCTGTTCATTGAAATCAAGTAGCTGAATGCTGGCTCTTTGTAGGTTTGTGAGAGCAGGACACCACAAACAAACCAAAATCCCAAACCTTGAGGGTTCGAGATTTAAATTCCATTTTAATCATTTGTGTAGTTCTGCCTTTGTGGTCATCATGACCGATTTGGTAGATATACACCAGTAGAGCTTCAGTGGCCTCAACTTTTCCACCTATCAATCTGTTACAAAATCTAAAATTTGGAATTGCAAAAAGAAAGCATGGCAGTAAAAAATATGCCTTTTAAATTCTAAATATGTAGATATTAATTTAATTTCATTTTCTAGTTTCTTCTTTTCTTTCCACTTTTCTTTCTTTGTGGCACAACTGATGAAAGCCAAAGTGTAGGTCTTTACCTCTAATTAATTCCCTGAGAGGTTATCTACACTGAACTGATTTTTGTGATACAAGTCTAGTTATGCCCTTATAAAAATCATGGCGAGTATTTCTAGAGTGCTGCTTCCTATGATGTAAGAAACAGCTCCTTTTTGATTTTGAGACTGTACAAAATATAGATAAAGCCAGGTGTATTTGATAGAGCCTTGTTTTCCCCTGAGTTAATCAATGCCATTACCCTTGTCACCAGTAACATAAGTCAGTTGATTACTAACCACCACAAATATAAAGATTAGAAACAGTACCATTGTTCTTGGGGCTACATTGTATTCACATAGGAAACTCCTTTGTTTTCCCTTTGTTTCCCCCCACACAATGACATCCAGGACCCTGAAGGTGCTGTAGTACGAGGGCTTGGGGACAGAGATGAGGATGAGGATGGAGCCATGAGCCCAACGAGCTGTAGGCCAGGGAGGCTGCGAACAGCAGCGGAGAGAAAGTTAAAGGAAGGGCATCCTCTCTTTAGGGTGGTCGGGCTCTTTCTGTGCTTCAGGTCAGGTGGGATTGCTCACACTCCTGCCTAGTGTTATGCAGTCTCAGGACCCCCAACTGAACCCTTAAGGTTCAATTTTATCTGCATGTCTTGTGAAGACAACTTATTTGAAGTGCTACCGCTCTTTTAATTTTGCTGCAGACCAGTTTTTCAGTTGCAGCTACCTTCCACTTTGTTGTCAATTACTCTGTAGTTAGATTTGGGCTCAATCAGTTCAAATAGCAATGCCTTCACTCAGTCACTTAGATCCAATTTAGCTACCTAGAGAAGTGACTATTAACATTAATCACTTAACTAATCAGCACCTTTTCAGAATGGCTGAGTACGGAAGGGAGATAGAATCTTCCTTCCTGGAGGCAGATTTGGAGTTTTTTGGAGTCGGAATATTTTGGCCAAGCAGATAAAATCCTAAAGCTACGTTGTCTTCATTGGTTGCTAAGTTAAGAGAGACAGGAGATGAAATTCTGTGACCTTTTAAAAATGGGCAATTACAGTTGCTGAGAAATTAGCATACATGAAATCTGTGTAGAATTGCATAACTCAAGTTGTATGAATGGATTAACATTGATACTACCATTCCCCTGCACACACATTTAGCACAGATTAAATTTATTATAGATCTTCTGAAATGTTTTTACAGACTTGTGTGTTAATCTGAATGTTTTTTATATTCTACCTTTAGGAGGTAAAATTAAGTGTCAGATTAAAGTAATAAAATATTTTTTCTAAGCTGTTGATGACAGTATCAACAATGTATTAGGAGCCAACCCCAGGAAGCACTGATTTCTGTCTCATCTACTTTAATGGGAATCTGAAATGAGCCATTTAAAGGTAAGGGATATGTTAATAGAGTTAAGTCAGTGTAAAATTGGCACGAAAAGAGGATGAAGATGTAATATTGAGTCACTGGTTCAGAACAAAATACAGACCCTGTTAAATTCAAAAGTTGTCATGACAGATGCATGGCATCTGCTTCCAGATGCAAGTTATTGCTCTGGTCCTGTTCAAACCAACCATTGGGACATCCTTTTATTTTGTGTATCTTGAATATCTATGTCAGGGGACTGAAAATATTTGGGTGCTAGAAATTCAAAAGAGCTGTTTTTAGGAGTTATCCCAGGAGTTCTGAAAGGTTGTTTAAACTTATTGTGGTGCTCCTAGTGTGCATAAGGATATTTGCTTAGCCAACTATGCACGGTAACTTAATATGATTGTGCTCTATTGTCTTCTGCATGACATGGCAAAGTGTTAAATATTTCAGGTTGTGCTGGATGGATAAGGGAAGTCCCAAAACTGGCAAATGCATCTCAATATAGTATGATATGGATTAATAGAATTTTGATGCAAGAAAGCACCAACTCCTGCATATCCTGCAGAATCATCAGTGCTGTTTTATCCTGGCTATCTCAAAATGGCTGAGATAGCCAGATATCTGGCCAAGTCACAGAAACAACCCCCCCACTGCAAGGCACTGACGTCCTGCAGGCCCCTCCTGCTGCAGAGCAGTCCCACGTGGCTCCTCTGCCTGTGTGCCTGGCTCTGGGTTGTCCTTGCCTCTGGCTCCTGGCTTGAGGGACACAAGGAGGCCCTGTCTGTGTACAGGTCTCCAGTAGCTCTGCAGGAGGCTACAGGTGGAATCCACTTTCTACACTTCACCTTCAAATGGCGCTTGTAGCTTCCCTGGAAGTGTAGCCCAAATTGAGATCTTAATATAGCACCTCTGTGCAGCTGTTAAGAGAGGAGGGCTATATATCCATGCTTCTGTTTGACATTTCTATAGCCTGATGCAAAATGTACTGGTTCCTGTAATTGGCTGATAGGGGGAGAAGACAGAAAGTGGTCTGGCTTGACTGCTGAAAAACACTTCATGATTATGTTGTATAGCTCACGTCTCTGTTTCCTGTATCACTGCGTCATGATTACGATTCTAATTAGTTTATTTTAATCACGATCAATACACCAAGGAGAAGCATCAGACAGCTAATATGATTTATTACATATTCCAAGAGCATTTGTCTCAGGTTTGGCATTGCTGCTATCTATCTCCAGACTGCCCCTGCCTGCTTGACAGCAGCCTGTCAGTGCTGCTATGATTGCTCTATGCAGTGACTTTAACTGCCAGCTTTTTCTGCAGCCTTGGAGAGTGATCGATCAGCACTACAATCACAGCAAAGCAGAATATTTTAACACTTGCCTATGGCCCTGTCAATTATGAAAGGATGGAGTATCAATGCACATTGCAATCTGGTGCTGTACCACTTAAGTATCAAATGGAAGACAAAAAGTAAACAGTGGTGACTGTCTTTATGTATACCTTTCTCTTTTGAAGCTTTTTTTCTTGTAACTGCTGTTTTACACACAGCTCTGGAGGAAGATCAAGAGCTGCCTTGGTAACGTTAAGGATTCTTGAAGGTGCTGTAAGTAGTGAAGTAGTGGTAGTGGTAAAGAAATGCAGTAATGCTAAAGATTTTCATAAACTGTCTTTCAAACCTGTGAAGGCAAAGGTTAGGTAAGGTGGTGCCTTATTATTATTAATGAATATAGGAGCAGGGGGAGATATTAAGGTTTTCGTCAAAACATACAATATTTTACAGCTGAGTTTCAAGGCATCTTCTTTTCCTGAACCTCTAGTATGGGTGACTTGACCCTGGTTTTATTGATTAAACTTTTATTCTTCCCCAATGAATAATTTAAATTATGAGCTGTAGTCTGGCATGATTAGCAGGAGTGTATGAGAGATTTTAAAGTAATACACTGTATGCTTCTCCTACTGCATTGGATTCAATCTGCATCATGGCACTCTGGGCTGAAAACTTCATATGCAACTTTTTAAGTTGATTAGCAATTCTCTTCCTTGAGAGACCTAATAACAGGACAGATCTTTATTCTTCTCTGATGCAGGAGGGGTGTTGTGGAGCTGGTCTTGGTTCCCTGTCAGTCTCTGTCTTTGCTGGAGCCTCTAATTTGTGCCCATAGTTTGGCTGAGCTAACACAGGTGTATCAGCTGTGTTGCAGTGAAGCATCCCCATGACCTCTGTATTTCCCTGAATGCAAACGTGTCAGTCCTGTTGCATGGGGAGAGGGGCATGGCCCCTGGTTTGCCCCAATGCTGTTGCAATAAGTTGTGTTATAGCACAAGGAATTTTATACAGGGGGCATAGGAAAACTCACATAACATGTAAATCTGTATTCTGTAACTTCAGAAACCTGTGCAGCACAAAAGACCAATATTTGGACTGAAATGGGGCCTTTAATGTAGTCCTAAGATTCTGTATTTGTGAAGAGTTAATTTAATGTTGCACATAATGGTTATTATATTTTCACTAATTTTTTTATTCTTGGGTGCTCCTGCAGGTCCTACTGGTATACCACAGCATTGTTTTGTGAGTCCTGAAAGCAGTTGTAGTTCAATGTACTGACTGCATAACTATGTTATACATAAGAAACTGGAAGATATGTGCAGGTGGCACTGAAAAACAATCTTAGATTGTAAATGATATTTGGAGATATGACTTGTAAAATGTTTTAAAAAAAAAAAACAACAGAAAAAAATACAAAGAGCTTGCCTACTAGTCTAAGCCATAAACTGCAGCAAAACTGGGGAAAAGGGCCAAAATAATTACAGCAGTTCCTCAGAAAGCAGGTATTGTAGGTTACCAAACAGAGCCTGTTCTGGAGGTCGTGCCGTGTGCGCACCGGCACTCGGGTCAGAGCAAGGAAAGGAGAGAGCCGAGCCTGCTGCCTCGGATGTGCTTGGTTTCCCAGCCACAAGCGGGAGAAATAATCTCTGGGGTCCGAAGTGCTGTTAGTAGAGGGGGCACTGCCATATCTTTTTCCTTTATTTCAAATGATGACTGCATTGGGGTTGGTTATTTAGATATATATTAAAGTCTCTGCCCTATTACAAGTTCTGTATTTCTTAAATACTTTATAGAGTACTCCCTTTAGAAAGACTATGGAAAATTTTTATTAGGCTGCTTTTCTAACAAAATAGGAGTATATATTTAATAAAAGTATATATTTAATGAAAATATAGTACATTTTTTTCCTGCAAGCTGTTTAATATACAGGCATATTTCAACCATTAGAATTTGGCAGTTTCCATATGGATTCAGTTTTAACTCAGTCTTAAACAGCATCTTGTTAAATATTTTTAGGCATTTTTCAAACTTGTTATTTTGAAATAAAATCTGCTATAGCAGAAAACCCATTTCAAAGGACAGTTTTGAGGGTAATCCAAATCTTAAAATTTTAGAATTGATCTGAAGATGGCATCACACAATATGCTTCAATAAAGTTTTTCCTGGGAAGATGAAATTTTTTAAAGAGAAATTGTACCACACAAAAGTTAAGATAGGAAAATCCTACCTCTGTCCATCTAAAATTTTGGAGCCTAGGAAAACCAAAGGAATGGCATGTTCATGCCTGCTAACCTTCATATCACCTACAATATCGCAGTATTCCATTTACAGGGTTGTTCCTTTAGAACAGATTTCAGAGAATGACATGCATCCATATTTTCGTCGAATTATTGGTCTAATATAAAATCAATTGTGATCTCAGAGGCTTTTATTTTTATTCATTGGAGGATTAGATACACTTGCCAGGTATTCTAGTGTGTGTATATGGGGAAGAGGATTATGCCTTAAGTGGGTCACAATCCCAGCTGATGCTGGGCATTAGAAGTGCAGGACTGAGGGGATCCGAGGTTGTGGTTTTCCAGAAATGTTCTTCTGGCCACGCTGTCACTACTGATCCTTCAGAGAATGCTTAGCAGTGCCTATCAGCTCAGTCTTCTTACAAGCTGCTGCTTGCAGTACTAAGGGCTTATCTTAAATCTTTTCTGATGTCTCAGGTTTAGTGCTTTAAAGCTTCCTGACAACCATTATCCTTCAGAAATTTTCATAGAGGAAGAGTCTCCATCTTGAATTTCAGGGCAGGCCAATCCCACATCTCAGTTGTGTTGGATAAGTTTTACACACTGTGAACTTGTAGCAATATGCATTTTAATGTATCCTCCTAAACCTTGGAAGCCCTATAGAGCAATTTATCAATCAGCTAGGGAAATAGCAAGAGACCTTCTTTCATTTGGAGCCTAGAGGCTGAGAGTTGATGTTCATTTTTACCAATGATCTGAGTCACTCTGAAAATACTTAAAGAATAGAAAATAAAATACAACGCAAAGACAAAATGTGATTTATGGCTCAAATTTGAACTTGTGATATTGGTTGTTATGTATATATAGATATTTTTAAAATCTTTTGTGCTGTAATAGGCTATAAGTGCATTTGTACATTGAAGCTGTAAAAAAGAAATTGATCTCTTCTTACAATGATATGGTGGTATTTTAATACATCTACATCCATTTAGGCTGTAGAAAAGACGAAGAAACAAATTCTGTGCTGTTCTTAATTTATTTTAGTGTATGAAACTGAAGAGCCAAATGCAGCTCAAATGCAAGACACTGGAAGACTTGTACTAGGAACAACATGGAATTGGATTAAAAATTATAACTTCATCTGTAATTAACTTTATCTTCTATATATTTGGTAATTCGGATGCAAAACAAAAAATGCTTGGATTATAGAAATGAAATTTAAATTGAGGCAGTTAAATTTAAAGGATGAGTGTTAATAACTAAAATGTGCTTATTTTTAAGGAGGAAATTGTTCCTGGTGCAATGCTTAGATATATTTATGGTAAAGACACCACTTTATAATTAAAATGTTTGATGTTAAAAACTTAGCAATGCCTGTAGGTTCCCTACTGTGCCTGGAGACTTGTACCACTTTCACTGAACATGTGAATTTCTGCTGGTGTCATCTGAGATTAATAATCCTTCTGCACTTTAGACAGTGTTAATTGGCATTAATTTCTCTGCCTTGTTTCTTTGTTAGTCACTTTAAGGAACAAGTAAAGTTTTCATGGATTTCAGGGTAAAAATGACAGGTTTACATTGTTCTGCATCTGAAATGTAATTTTGTAGTG
This sequence comes from Pardalotus punctatus, assembly GCA_013400915.1. NCBI lineage: Eukaryota > Metazoa > Chordata > Aves > Passeriformes > Pardalotidae > Pardalotus > Pardalotus punctatus. Next base: position 677,933 of record VZTX01028448.1, read on the forward strand.
CTGTAATGCATTTTATCAAGTGGTTTTTCTGATATGAATTCCATTCAGAAAAGTTATGGATCAAATACAAAGTTTGTTTCACCTGAAATCTATCACCTAAGACCTACTGTTTTCAGTCATCCTTAAACAGTAGACTAAAGGTCTGGAATTAGTTTGGGGGCTTTCTGGTTCTTTCATGGAATACAACCCTGTTTTCTTGCCATAGTTTGTTGGGTTTTTATTCTTTCTCCTATAAAATAATAGAACAGAATAACAGAACAATTCCTATGTGAATAATTACTGTATTTAGATAGAATTGTTCTCTGCCATGAAGTGGCATTTTCAAGGAAAATGATAAATTTCTAAAACATGCTACAGGTTAGATAGAATTTAATCTATTTTAATTTTTAGAAAATCAGAATATCAAATTAGTTCTGATCATTGCTTGTGATTATTAAAACTAAAACTATGTCTCTTGGTAACCCCAGACAAAGGTAAAGCTCACAACTCTTTCTTGGGAATTACAGACATCTTTATAGGTATAGAGCCATGAGACTCTTTAGTCCAAAAATTCTCTTTGCCCTTGAATATCTTTGCTTTTATTGCTGGTGATTTCTTTCATATGGTGAATGGAGGAAAAAAACAAACAACCAAATCCAAGAAGTGGAGTTTTTTTCCCATTCATTAATGAATGAACACTCTTGCCCAATTTAGGTGCTTTATAACCTTGAAAATCCTTGAGAATTAACATTGTTTCTGCACCCATCTTTGAACTTTTTATGTTCCTGTCTGACAGACAGAATCTACGTAGCCCAAACTCAGAACTGGAAATGAAGTACTACAATGGAGTATTTCTTGCAGTTATATTTACCTCTAGGAACAAGAAACGATTGTCTCATCTGTTGACTCTCACAGAGAAGAAGCAGCAATGCATCCCCATTTGTAGTCTGTAGATGCCACTGGTTAAAATGACAGTGGGTTCCATGTAGCAATATGTTATGAAGAACTAGAAACTGTAAAGTTTTTAGAATCACAGATTTTTAACATTTTTTAAGGTCTAGCTTTTTTAATTAAAAAGTCATGATGTACTGTTGTAATAATTCAACCTTTTTTAAAATATAATAGTAGGTATGAAAGATATATCAATATTGTACCACTTTTTTTGGCTATATATGTATGGAAAGTGATTGTATCAAAAGTTAACCTGATTGAGTGATGTAATACCCATGAAAATAGAGGTGGGGGAAGGATCTTATTTGTTGTTTCACTCTATTGATTTAATTTCCCAAACGACTCAAAGGTGGGGGGGCTGGGTTCTAATGCAACTTTCTAAGTGTTGTGATAACTTTGCACTGAAGTTTGACAGTGGGATATGTGTTAAAACATTGCTGGGCTGTGTTACTGAAACCCTGCTCCACATCTCTGCCTGTTTGCCACGGCTCCTGCCGGCCTCCAGAAGATGAAATGAGTTAGTGAGTCTCAGTTTAAAGCATCGGAGAGTGTAATTTTTAACTTTCTTGTTGAGCAAAACCCCTTTGGGAAAAGACATTTAGGGAATATTCTTGTTGGGAGTTTCCTGGCCAAATCGTTTCAGCAGGCTACGGGCTCCTACGGAACTGATGATGCCCTTTGGGAATGTAGTTTTCAGCGTTGTTTGTATCTTGCCTTGAGAAATAAAGAGGACAAGCATAAGGAGAGGCAGTGGCTTCAGAGCTTTCTTCTGTGACCATTAAACCTTCTGTGAACATTTTAGGAAGATTTGGACCCCAATCACAGAATATCAGCTTCAAGGGTAATTGTGCAAATTTGCTTTATCATCTGAGAAATTAGTTGCTAAGTTTGGTTCCCACCAGCCATGCAATCCTAAAGCATGAACCTCTTTTCTCTTCTTCTTTGCCTTACTTCCCATCCTTTAAAATCCAAATAGGAACAGCTGGTTTTTCCATATAAGGTCAATAAGGGAAGCAAACTCTTACACCTTAAATGGTGTGAAAAAGGACAAGCAGTTGTTACGTGCTGATATTTAAGGAAATTAAATGTAAAAAATATCATTAGAGGAAAGCAGTGAATATAGCATTGCAGAGTCAAGGATCAGCATCATCAAAATAGGAAACTGTGATGGCATTTGAGATTAGTGCACTTGGAATTCATGATCAATTTTTGTGGTCCTCTATTGTTCTGTCTAAATATTTCTAAAGGGAAGGAATTATGAACTTTAGTATTGTTGGGGGTGTACCATAAAAAAATGAGTAGGCCCATGGCAGGGATGGTTTTCTTAGCCAATTATGTGAGAAAATATTCATAATATATTCAAGAAATCTCAGTAATATGATTCCTTGTTTTTTATGTTGTGTAGATACTGGTGGAGCTTTCTAAATATTAGCATATTTTCTGTCACACAGGGCTGAGTATTGTCTTGGGGAGAAAGAAAAGCTCTTGTCTTTCCAACAGGATAAGCAGATTCATGTTTATCCAAATTCAGGATGTAGATGTTTTTTGCAATTACATTTATAATGCTCTCTTAGCGAATGATTTATTAGTTACAAATGCCCACAAGGCATTTTGCATGGGTGGTATCATTTCTCATCTCACCCTTGCAGAGCAAGGCAGATAGACCCACAGACACTCCTGGAGCCAGCCATGACGGTGTCTCTATGGTTTTTTAACTGTCTTTAGCTGGTAGATAATTTTGATAGCTTGCTAATAATAACTTTGGTAGGGTTGATAGTCCTAAAATCTAATCTGAACAGTGTTTTTCCTTTCCACAGTTACAAGTGAGAAAGATACTGAATGCTTTAGCAAGTTCAAATGTTTTATTACTTTAAATTGTACCCTCACAGTGGGGTAAATCAAATTTCATTACTATTCAGAAATCTGTGTAAACTGTATGGTGTTATATGAAGAAAGTGGTTAGCAATCATTCTTTTTATGGTAAGAGAGGGACACAGATCATTTGTATTCATGTTATCTGAAGGACCATTTTCAGAGTTTTCCTCAAAGCAGTAGCGGCAAGTGTGCCTGCTGCCTGTTGTGTAAAGCTCTAATATGCTTTCTTTTGGTCATTTGTTTTGATTGAAGAGGAATTGCTAGAGCTGAGAGGACAAAATGAATGCTATTACAGGCAGTGTTATAAGCACAGAGAAAAGAACAAAAATTAAAGTCCTTCTGTGAGCCCTCAGTACGTGAGGGCTGCCGATTACCTCTATAGCAGTGGAGCGAGCATCCATGAGAGCCATTTATAAAGTGTGCGGCTGCGTGGCGGCGCTGGTGGCACCCTCTGATGATGGGTTAATTGAACGGTGTCAGCTAGGGCAGGCCTGGCCCTGGAAACAGGCTGGCAGGATGATAGCAGCAGTCACTACTTCATTACTTAGAAACAAAATCAGAGATTCTTCATTTTAAAGGCAGAAGCTGCCAAGCAGTTCAAGAGCAAACAGTTTAATGTGTGGGAGAGGATGAGGGAAGGAGCTTTTATGTGTAAAGAGCTTCACTTAACCCTGTGGCGGCGTTTCACTCTTGATCTGTCTGTGGCATCGGAGCTGACAGGCCAGTCCTACTGTTTTAACTCTGGTCTTTGATGCTCACCAGCCCAAATCTATTTTAATTGTTTAATTAAATTAATATTCCTCAAGTAAGTCTGTTTTGCCCATGACAGTAATTGGCAAGAGATCTCCCTGTCTTTATCTTGACCCACAAGATTTTTTTATCTCATTTTCTCCCTGTCCTGCTGAGAAGGAGAGTGACAGAGATACTGGGTGGTCATGCGGCAGCCAGAGAAGGTCAACAGACCATCCTGTATATTGTAGCTGCCTCAGGTAATACCACTGCTGCTATTCAGTGTTCCATTTTCTCAAATCATTTACCAAGAGCTGTGTGTAAACATATGGAGGTAACAAATAGAACTGGCAGCTGCTTTATAGCTTGAAAATTTTGCCTTCTTTAGTGGTCATCTTATAAATGGGATTTATTTCCAGTGTTGGCTATGGGGTTTTTTCCTACTCTGCCACCCTGTCTCCCACACAGTGCGCTAGAATAAACAAAAAGTTGAGACGTGTCATTGCTTTGTTCTATAGGATAATTTGGGTTTGGTGTCTCTCATTTCACCTGCAGATTGAGCACACTAGCTGAGGTGTTCCTTCGTTAGTGCTTCTCAGAGGAGAATTGTTGTCTAAGAAAATAAGAATCACACAGACCACAGAGTTCAAAAGTAAATTGCATCCCCTCACACACCCCCCAGATTAGAGAATTTTAGAGATAATTCAGTATTTCTCACTTTAGGGCTGTTTCATCTCTTTGGTGAAAATGATTGGTCCTCTACAGGAAATTGGATCTGTTCCCTGTCCTATCTAGGAATTTTCATGGCACGTGCAGTTTCCTCTCACATGATGTTCAGTGGGTGCACCTCAGGCCAGGGCATGGGCAGCAGCCCACAAACCCCTGAATGCCAGCCCGGGGCAGGCTCTCCCTGCCCAGCCTGCCAGGGATCACAGCTCTCTGTGTCTGTGCCTCTTTAACTGCTGCCAGCTCTCCAAGCCATGTGTGCAAGCACAGAAAAAGGAAAAGAGGTCATAGGATATATTCATATTTTTAATGAAAGAGAATATTGGATGTACAGACTACAGTCGTGTTAGAAGATTTGGCACTGATGTTGATGTAAGTCAAATAAAGAGAAAAGACAAACTGTCTAGAATTCAAAGTTTTAAATGTTCAACCAAATAAACTGAAAGAAATTTTCAGAAGCAATGACCCATAATTCCAGTATATAAATGGAATGTCAGATTTCAAGACATGCTTCATCCCCTGCTACAGAGGTATTTTACATATTTTACTACTTATTTCACTGCTTTCATACATGCTAAGTTCTTCTGAAAATACAGTTTAAATGGTCTTTGTAGCATTCTCCATAATCCATAGACTGTGAAATAGGAAACTTCTAGATGGAAAGTTTGAAAAGACTGCTTTTACTATCATTTTCAGGAGTAGTGACTGTCAGTATTCAATCTTGGCTTCCTCTAGCTGGCCAATAATAGTTTAGTTTCTTATCAGCTTTTCTATTTTTGTAACTTATTGGATTTGGATATATATTTAAGATTACATGTGAATTTTTCCATTTTACCTTGCATTCAAGAAGCCATGCAATTTTGTTACTTGGCCCATTTTTAGGGATTGTTCATCAAATTAGACTTTAGGAAATTACAGCTCATGTAATGACAAAAGGATGGCATAATTCAAAGAAGTAGCATGAGAGATTTTGAACAACAGTTTTAACTCCGAAATCTGGTGCTTGTTGGTGGTGATTTTTGCTTGCTGGTTCATTTGTCTATTTAAGATTAGATTTAATTTTAGATTTGAGGCCCAGATCCAAATGATTCCTCCCATAGCAGCCCCAAAATGTTCAGTCTGAAGAGGGTGAAGTATAATAAGGGCAAACTTCTAGGAGTATTTGCTTAAGTTGCTTTTCTGTCATCTGCCACTTACCAGCTTTTACCAGAATTTACACTGTTTAATTTCATTTAATGAGTGGTTTTGGTAAGGCCTGGAAGGCAGAAGTTATTGAACTTTCTCTAAGAAACTTACGCGCTGTTGCTTGTTCTGCTTCCTTTGCCTTTTATAGGAAATAATTTAAAATACTTAATGTCTTGCTATGTGAATGTCTTTTCAAACCTTTGATTATTTTCTGAGCTCCTTCAGTTTTTTAATAACCTTTCTTAGATGAAATGACCAGAACAGTGTTTGAAGGAACAAAATCAGTGATGTATGAAAAGATATGCATGTTTTGATGTTACATTCTGTCCCACTCTTTGGACAACCTAACATTTCTTTTTTCTGTGATTTCTTTACCTATTGAGAGAAACTCTCACTGAGCTGTCCACAGTGATACTTCCATCCCTTCCTTGTGGTGATTTTTGTGATAAGAGAATTCTAATTACTGTAACATAGATTTAAATTTTTCTCTCTTATTCTGCATTTCTGGACTTGCAGCTTTTGCTTCCATTTCCATTGTGTGGTCTTTTCCTGGAAAATGAAGGTTCTATGATATCAAAATATTTCTCAGGATTGCAGAGATTACATCAAAACATTTCATAGAAACCAGGTCTGTCAGGAAAGCTGGCCAGATTTGCAGAGTTTCTAGCCAGCCTTTTCAGCAGCAACAGTGCCAGGCTAGTGAGTTGCCATGCAGCTCTTCCCAGACTTCTCAGGCTGTTTTGATCCTGTGAACCTTTCCTTTGTGAGACTGGAGGCTGCAAGTCCTGCGTTCGGCTGTCCCAGCTGCAGGCTGAGCTGGCAGATCCCTTGGGACCTGCACCTTGTGTCGCCGTTCAGAGGAGAGCGGCTGACATTTCACCCACGGGCACTTCACCTTCCAGCATGTCCAGCAAGCAACACTCCAACACCCGTCCTTTCTCTGCCATCTCCACAATAAATTGCTGACAGGTTTCTAAAAGATATTTTGAAGTAAAAGAAATCAGCCACTTTAAAGTTCTAAACAACCGGCCCTTTGAAAAAAGCAGGTCTTCAGCTTCACTGCCTTACGCATCTTCAGTTGGTGGGAGGATGTGCCATGTGGGTATTTTCACTGGCTTTTTTGGGGCCGGAGTAGAAAACTGTTTTTGGGAAGTTTAAATCACTTCTTGTGCTGCTCTGGTAGTTTTGTAAAGAAGTGTTTCTTTTCTTGGTTGAGATCTGTCTTTCTCGCAAAACCAAAGATCCTTTCCCAGGTTTCTTGGAAGCTTCAGACTGGAAGATCACCTGGGTCTGTTTCGTGTTGTGTTTCATGCCCTGAGAATAGAAACTGTTTTACTGGTTGTACCTTACTTGAACTTGATATGCCAGATACTTAGTTTCTCTTAATAGGCCTTATACCTGTTCGCTAGGCTCATATGTAAAACTCTTTCATACGAGGTATTGACATGTGTTATATGTCACATTTAATTCCACAATTCTATGATTATTTGCACAATTTTTAAAAGCTAGAACACAGTATTCATTGCTTTCCAGTCCCCTGCAACAGTGGCAGTTCAGTATAGTTGTTGTTTGAATTCTGAAGTTACCTGCCTGTGTGGGGGGATGATGAAGGAACATCTTGCAATTTTAAGAATGAAAAAGAGAATTGCACAAAAATATTTTGGAAGGCAGAGGACTTCTGAGAGTCTTGAGACATAATTCACAGGATAGGGCTCTCAACAGAATAACAGTGAGGAAAAGGTTTGCTTAGGGAGAATGCCATGAGTAATATTTGTGAGCTGCACAGGAATAAGTGAACAGGACCTTAAACAATGGTGAATAAATATCCTCAAGGGTTTCTTGCCTATTGCAAAGGTATTTTATGTATTTTGTTGTGTAAAAGCCTATGATATTTCTGGAAAACAGCCATTAAGGCTGTGTGTGTGTGCATGTCATCTACAAAAAATATGAACAAATGGACCAGTCTCTGATTTCTCTCTTGCTAAGGCAGGAATGTATCATAGAAATGCACCGGTCCCAGCAGACCTGTGAAAATATCTCCAAAGTAGTAAAATATTCTTTAGAGTAATTTTATGTTTATCCTACTTGAGTTCTAGAACTGTAGACTCTATAGAATTTGTAGTTTTTGAATAACAGGGATAATGTGGAAAGCTGTGTACATTTTCAAGTAAAATGCCGGAATTTTTGGTGGCAGTTTAATCCCAGGAATGGAGTTTATTTAAGTGAATTCTTTTTGACCTCCCTTCTCCCTGCTTTGACTTCACACTGTCAAGTTACAAAATTCAGCATGGTACATCATATTAGCAGCAATGGTTAATATAATAAAAAGAATCCTATTGAATACATTTAGTTGGGGGTCACTTCAAGGAAACCACAGAAAATTGTTGTATAACTGGTGTGTGAGTTAGCCAGTTCTAAACTAGCTTTAGGTCAATGTAATTAATGTCACTGTCATATTTTTAGCGATTGATTTTCTAAGGTTTTGAACTAAAAAATAAAAATAAAATAAACTTTCTATTACATTTCATATTACCTTGAAAATCAGGTCTAACAGTTTACAAGTCAAATAGTTGTATGACTAGGCCTTATTATCCTCCAAGGATCTCATATTTTAATTGATTTGACTTTTTGGAGATAAATGTCTTGTGTCACAGGTATAGCACAAAGCATAACACAATATAATGCAATTTCATCAAGTATCTTCTGTAATTGCTTATCACACGTGGCTGTGCATGATAGATAGAAACAATAAAAGAATAAATGAAAAATATTCAAGCCAAACAATGTTAGCTTCTGAAATGTTGATTTTTTTTTTTTTTCAATATGTCCAGATCTGAACAATCAGAAAACATCAATCTCTTCAGGAATGCATTAGGAACTGTGGGACAGAATTGATAAAGAGCTTACTTTCCACAGATTTAAAATCAATAGTGGGGACTTTAAGGAAGGAAACGGCTGGCTGCTGCATGGGGTGTGAGGTACACTTCTGCATGCCTGGAGCAAGGTCATCATATTTATCAAGCTAATTCTTACTTTTCATCTTGGTTGTATTGAGACAGCGTTAGGAAAGCAGTTACAAAGCATCTCTTTAAATTAATGAAAATTGTTTATCTAAAAATGGTATAGTTTAAGAATCACTAAGTCATTTTAAAAAATCAAAGGAAATAATTTGCATATAATATAAAAATTTAGGATTTTGTTTCAGAACCAAACTGCAACTGGACTGCTGGATAGCTGCTTGACATGTGGCTGGATGTGGTTGTACTGTAGTAAGCCTTCATTCATTCATAAAACTGAAGTCATCCAAATATAATTTTAAAATGTACCTGTTATCCCTTTATAATCAATCTGGGCTTTCTAGTAGCGGTAGTTCCCAAAATACTGTTGTGCCCAGACAAGGACCGGTCCCTCACTCTCCGCAGTCTGTTGGAACAGAGACCCTAGAATAAACGAATCGGTTTTGGTTACTATCCTTTTATCTTGTCTCGTCCCTACTAGTGCTGGTGAGTCCTTCCTTTCCCTTTAAACAGAACCAGGAAAAACCTGGGAAAATCTTATAACAAAATGAGGAAATGTGGAAAACTGAAGCGTCTTTTCACACTCCTGTAAAGCTCTGTTCCTTTCCCATTGAACCATTGAAGCCTGGAAAGCGCCTTCAGAGATCTCTAGTCCACCACCCTGCAGAACGCCGGTCCAAGCTTTGTCCAGCCAGGTTTTGGTACCTACTGCATGGAAGCTGCACTGCCTTTCTAACAGCTGGGTTTTCAGAATTTGGCCATCCTTGTTGCGAGTTTTCTTATAAATCAAGTTTTCCTGTGTTGTACCTGATGTCTGTTGTCTTTCACCCTAGCGATGTGCACTTCCCTTCCGTCTGTGGCCCTTGACAGTGTTTGAGGCAATTGAGTCTCTTACAATCTCCTCCTTTGCGGTCATTTAGCTCAGTTTTGGCTTTTTTCCAGTAGCAATAAGAAATATGTATTTTGTCTTTTGAACTATCCTACTACCTCCAGTGCTTGAAATGTGTTCTTTGCATTGACACTTATTTAATATCACAGGTCAAAATCGCAAAGCAATTGCCAATTCTGACTCCAAGATGCAGGGTAATTTTAACAAATTTTCAGTGTGACACACTCCAGATTATGTTCTATATGGCAGCCTAATATACTGATACAGACCCCTTGTGAATATTTGTAGCAGCACATTTTTTGTAGTTTTGTGGGGTTTTTTTTTTTCTTTTTCTCTTTTTTTTCTGGCACTGTAAGATGTCTGGCTTACTATCCTGTTAAGTGTAACTTAATGTTGTCTATTCATGGGACATGTTAATTTCTAACTTGGAGATCTGCTTCACTGTGGCTTCCAGTTCCTGCAGACGTTCTTAACATTAGTATGTGGTGTTCCTGAATTAGTGACAGGAGGAAAACCATGCTCACCTGACATCATTTCTTGTGCCTTATCTCCTGGTGCATAAGAACTCAGATATATCACTTAGCATCTGCTTCTGATTTTGCTTATAAATACTGGTTGTTATGTTCTCTCAGGCCTCCAAGTCCTGTAAGTAAGGGCGAGTGTAAAGTGGAAATGGCTCTCCTTTATTATTTTGGAGACTCTGCTTGTTCCAGGCTAGTGGCTTGACAAGTTTTCATCTTTGGGGTTTTGCTGTTTGAGTTTTCTTTAATTGTTTGCTTGATTTTGTTTGTTTGTTTTGCTAATCATCTATTTAAAACATCGGCTCATTTTGAATGTATAAAGTTAAATAAAATTGACTGTTTAGACCCCTAGCACACAGATTCTCAATTTGTTTTAGTTAGGCTATTTGCATTCTATGAGCAGATCTAGTATTTTTTTCTCTGCTATTTCCACTGCGCTTGTTCATTCTGCTGCTTTGGGCCATGTTAAATTTGCTTTTGCCAGGAATCATCTTTGGAATCTCTCATTATTAACAGAGCATTCATTCTCTCAGTATGTCCTCTAGGACATTTCTAAATGGGCAATATTCTGTTAGTATGTTAGGCTGTCACATACACAGTTATAGTATCATGCAGCTATAATATCATATTGCTTTTTCCTATAATGAAATATTTTACAATGATGTTGGGTTTGATATGTGTTACTCTTTTACAATTGTTTGCACACCTTCTGAGGTTTTATCTCCTGGTTTCTGACACTGCTACAAACTGCTTAATACAGGGTAAGTTTAATCCTTTATACATTTAGGAGAATTATTTGTTCTGTAATTGTATATGTGAAAAAACATTGGCCCAGGGTTTCCATATATTGCTGCCAATCCTCATTTTCTGCATTGAACTGTTAATTTTTCCTACAAACTGCCATTCGGTTTTTGTTTTTTTTTTTGCTTTGTCAGTGTATATTAAAGATTATATTAGTTTAGAAAAGCAAGTTATACTTACATCAATGAAAATAAACTTTTGCTCTATTTCAGCAACATGAAAATAGAAGAAAAACTCTCTGTAAGTAAACAGTAAACAGAGATGAAAATGGAGAATTACTACATTACGTCTTGCTTTTACTTCATTTCCTGAGACACTATCTATTAACTCTTTGGAATAATTCATTCGGGTGCCAGAGGGTTGTTGTCCAGTGTGCCTTGGGAGGAGGTGTGCTTAAAATAATTTTTTTAGTGATCATTTTCCACCACCAATTGCAATTTGGAAGAGTAACCATATAGTTGATTTGGTTTTGAAATTATTGCTCTTGTAGATAATCTGATAGTTTATATGTATTTTATATGTCTTTTTTCAGCTTGAACTATAAACTTGCTCCATAGGGCTTGTATGTCTATTTATTTCTCTTCTGCAAAAACCATTGAGGTAGATTTCATCTTTTTTAAAACAGTTGATATTTTCTTTCTACTCTGAGTGCCACACATCAGTTTGCTTGAAGCTATGAATGTTCATAGTTTTATTTTCTAGGACAGTATCAGGCATGAGCTGTGGAATATGCTGCAATTAGGTCTGCCAAAGCATAGGTCCTAGAGCAGATACACCACTAGCAAAGCCCCCAGCCTGGTGGCCAAATGCAGCCCCGTGAGTGACAACAGCTGGGATCCAAATACAGCCCTTACAGTTTCCAGATTCTTACAACTCTTACTCTAGACAGTGGCTAAAACCCAAGAGTATCACAAGGAACTTTGTGCAATAAGAGAAGGACTTCTTTGCATTCCAAACTTAGTGTATTGTTTCCTTGTTCATCCAAAATTAACAACAAAGTATTCATTTGCTGCAAGCGTGTGACTCAGGAGTGTGTCCAGATGTCCTGGTTCTGGCCAGGATCGGGTTCATGTCTCGCAGTAGTCAGGAGGGCTCACGGCTGGGATTCTATACCACCTCATGGAATTGCTGGGGGCTGAGGGAAAGGGACTTGCTTCCCGGAGGGGGGAATGGGGTTTGTGCCAGTCAAGAAAAGGGATCAGACAGACAAGTCTGTGTTTATTTGTTCAACAGGGCTTTAGGTGTACATAATTTTCCTTTCTCACACCTTTTGTTATTAATATTGTTGCTGTTACTGTTCATTTTCTCATCTCATTGTTCTTTCCCGTAAATCATTCTCATCTCCACCCATTATCTCTGCCTTTTGTGCCTCCATCTGGACTGGGGTGCGAGGGGCAGTGGTGCCTGGTTTAAGTGGGAGTACTAACCTGGAGAACACCGTTCCTAATCCATGACACCAGACTGAACGGTCTTCCCTGAATGTGGGAGACTGAAATCCAGGCTTTGGCCAGGCATATTTCTGATGTGTCACCTCTCAACAAATCAAACCCTTTCATTATCAACATCGCTTCTGGCTCCGTCTCTCTTCTATCTCACTTCTGTCTCCAGTTTATTTTTTGATTTGTTTTTTTAATTATTCCTAATTAATAAGTAGGACATTTTAACTATTGCAAGTTCACCTTATTTTAATGGATTTTTTCTGAGTTTAGTCATGCTTTGTATCGCCAAATTACAGACGTGATTCTTCAAATGAAAGACAGGAACAAAGTCCCCAGACTTTTCAAAATTATGTGTAAACACCAATACTTCTTTTTACACAAATTGCTTTTTACCTTAATTTCCAGTATTTGTAGACTACAATAGTTTTATTTGCACTAGGGTTAAGGAAAAAAGAGATTTGAAAATTATGTAAATTGAGGGGTACTTCAGATCTGGCAAATATAATCTGGCTGGAAGTCCAGAGAACCACAACAGAGTCACTGCATTTGGTTTCAGGTAAACACATACCTGAAGAGAAAAGTGGTTGTGGTATTTGTCTGAGAAATTTTTTTTAGAGCCTAATGCAGTCAGGCACTGGACTACTGTTGTATTTCCAAAGAAATCAAATTCCTGTATCCCTTGGTCTTCTTTCATAATTCTAATCTATTTTTGGTGTATCTTTTATCTAGTCGGAGGTAATACATACTGTCCAAATATGGGAGGAAATGCTAAATTCATTTATGATTTATTAGAAAGAAATGTTCAACTATTTAAATGATAAAATTGAAAAAGATCAAATCTAAGCCAAAGCCAGCCTGTGGCTTAGAACCTTGCATGGGAAAAACCATTTCAAGTTATTTATACTTTATATTTCTCTACTCAGCAGTTTTTGAGGGCTAAATATTTTGGTGATTTACGTGCAATAAACCTGGGCTCTTTTCCAGGATCTCCCAAAGGCCGTTTTAGTGACCTTCGGCAAGTTCGTGGCAAATAAATAATGGGATTGAACCTAATTTCCCTTACAAAGGAAAGCAGTGTGGCTGTAAGTATAAATGTTTATATACTCATCTGAGATACTGCAGTAAGAGTCCTGTCGACCACAAACCAGCATTATTTATTGGAGCGGCTAAGACTGAATGATGAAAATGCTAACACTATCTACTCAATCTGCATACTTGTTAGTGTGACATAAACACAACACTTCCCATCAAATACACTCTTCCCAGTATGAATCAAGCATTTTTATTACAGTGCTCTGCACAATTCATCAATCTGACTCCCCAGCCTTAACTGCCAAATACAAAATGCTTGCTGATTTTCAGGGATGTCACCTGGTAGCCATCTGCTTTTGGTTAGAGTAATGGGCTATCAGCAAAACACATACAAAAATAATTACAAACATGCAGAACTGAATTTCAGGTATTGTACCAGAAATACAATTTTGGTACCTGCTTCTGCAATCAATGGGCATGCCCTAGGTTTATACACAGAATTTAGGCTTTCATTCATCACTAGAAATGAACCAAAATGTTCACAGAGAATCACTGTGTGACACTATTAGTTTCACTATCGGACATGGGATGGTCTGTTGCACTTGAAGATTTTATCCATCCCTATACACCGTGTGGTGGTTGTATTTTATTTTTCTCTCTGTTGAAAAGGTTGAACACTTTGGGTAGGCAATCCATACCAATCCAGGACGTTGTTATTGCTAACAATGTATAGCTCAACAAGAACTTGGGTTCTAAAACTTGAATTCTTGGATCAGTAAACCCTACTGAAGAGAATAATCTGTCTGGACTGCAAATATTTTTGTTATTAAAGCACAAGGTGGGCAGTTTGCAAGTTTTAGAACAGAGACCAAGGGTCCTTGATGATGTAGGGAAAAGAAATCATTCTCTTGAAGAATTCTATCAGAAAACAAAACTTCCCTGTTTCATTGGTTTGATTAGCATCATTTTAGGATAATTAATCCCTGTGTCAGTCCCACAATCTCTCAAGGGGTTATGTCCAGTGCTATACAGCAAGTGTTGAACAATCGGTGATCTTTGCCTTGTGAAAAATCTCAAAAAGTGTGTTATGCGTGGGAGGTGCAAAAAGTCAAGGTTTGAAATACAGCAGCAGCTGTAAACATCACACTTTCCTAGGTGTTCTGTGATGATAGGAAACCTGATGTACTGTGAGATCGTTGTCTGGAAGGTTACAGTATCGTGGAAGGTCTATTTATGTTTATTGCAGACACATTTAATTGGGTACACAGGAAAAACTGGAGATGTTGAACAAATGTGAGAATTGTTGTGCATTTTGTGCTCTAATTGAAGAAAAATGCTACCAATAAGATGATTGTATTATTTTTGAAGGATTTTTTGAATCAATTCTCTTTCTTGGAATGAAATTATGATTCTTCAGAAGTCAGAGACATTAAATTCTTCTCTGGAACTAATTTTTATGTAAAATGAGAAGGGTAGTCTTTTGCTCTTGGTAGAAAGCAGGACCTTGAAAAAGCATAGATAATTTCAGAATTTCCCAGTGACTGTGATCAAATTACTGACACTCCCTGTGGCTGTATTATTTGACTAGTAGGAAAATATTGAGTTTTCTATCTCTAGTATTGCAAAGTGCATCTGTTGAAAAAGCTCACTGTTGTTATTGCAGTAAAAAGGGATCACACCCTCTGTTGGAGGGTGTGCAGCAGCAAAGAGGGAAGCAAGCAAAGTAATGTCTAGGAAAAAATGGATAAGGTTTCATTTAGATGCTTTAAATCCCATGTTTTCACATTTCCTTATTTTCCTTCCCCAACTTGAGCCCCATGCATGTACAACAACTTCTTGATGAAGCATTTTATTTCAGACTTTAGCGACCACAGAGAACAGAGAGTGCACCCCAGGAGCTGTTTGGCTCCAAAGCTGATCCATAACCACACTGCCAGCAGCAATACTGCTGCTACCAAAAAGAAATTCCAAAGAAGCTCTATGGCACAAATATGCTTGTCTTTTTTTTAATAGCCAATTCTGGAGGAAAGACAAAATCATCCAAATATTTAAGTTAGTCTTAATCATACATTAATCTTTTTGTTTGACAACTCTGTCTTGAGAATTTCACATTAGTAATGGTCAGCTTTTGAAATTTGGGGTGCAACTGTCCTCTAAGTCATGTGTGCTGAAGTGTCCTTTTTTTTTCCCATTGAGAAGTCTGGGTGATAATGGTAGAGAACAGTAAGGGAACACAATCAAAATCTGGATTTATATTTTTATTCAATTTCTTTGCTTAAGTAATTTTTAGGTGGACTTCTTACATGTGGCTCTGTGATCCATTCTCATTTGAAAAACACCCAAGATATCAAACTGGATTGGACTTGGTTTGTCTCTGGTTTTTTTTTGATAATATAAAGTAATGAGCCTGGAAATACTGACATAACTTTTGATTCAGTTTGGTACTATGCAAGAAATAATTCTCTCTATCTGGATTTCCATTCTGTGAAATGGGCTTCATAACATCTGTTTAGTACAGCCAGCTGTGTGGGTTAACTAATGAACTCTGAAAAAATTATTACTGAGTTTTTGAATAGAAGTTCTATCTGTACAATAACTGCAGAAATGTTAGAGTAACTGCAGTTTTGCATTCCAGGCTGAGGATTGACAAAAAAAAAAAAAAAAGAAGACCAACTTAGCATTTCAAACGTCCTCTGAAGTGTGAGGGCACAGAATGACCTGGAGGATGCCTGATTTTTAGAAAAAAACCTGGTGATAAATTTGTATAGCATCAAAGTTCCTCTTGGTATGTATGAAAACTGATCTTCTCATATAAGTTGGGAAAAAGTCAAAATAATTCAGTTCCTCTAAAGTATATATTGGTGACCAAGGAATAAAATCAAGGACATCCATATCAGTACTTTAGGTGTTTTTATTCTTGCACTGGTGCAAACAGAAGCTGTTGAGCCGTGTGCAGTCTGTGCTCATGTGTGTCATTTCCCAAGGGAACGGACACCTGAAGGGTTTGATTTTAAAACATCATCTAGATGGGAATTATCTGTTGGTTTAAGGTTGTGGCTTTTGGTTTTAGTTTTCTCCTTGGGGGAAACAGAACATAAGTGACCAATGATAAGTCTGTTTTTCCTTGCAGAGAGCTGCTCTGCTTGTCTGTGAGTTCAATAGCTTGACTGTGTTTGTTTTATGATATATATTTTTATTTAATCATTGGGTTCATTTTTAATCTTTTATTTGTTCTTTGCCAGATAGTGCTTTGGAGCTGCTTATTAGCTCTATCCTTGTAATCCTAGATTTTTGCTGTTAAACTGTTAAATGGAAATTTAGCTTTAAGACTTGTGGGAATTCATGTTGGCAACAACTGTGTTATCCGTACAGCTGGCTTTATATGATCCTTGATCCTAGTGGAGAATTGTGAGTTGAGAAAGGTGGATTAGGAGAGCTGCTGGACAGCAAGCGTTGTTCACAGCTAGCAAAGTGAGCATTTTATTTTAAAAGCAGTTCTGATGGCAGCTGGGTGTGTCTGATGTCAGGACAACACACAGGAAAGGCAGCATGCAGCAGACACTGTGTACCTCCATCTGGTGGATGGGATGGGGTCATCTGGGGAATTTCTTAACATAGTGTTAATTTTTCTATCACTGAATTGAGATTTTGCCATAAACATTCTTTATTCAGTTCACATTTTAGTTCAGATTGCAAGTGAAAATAATCCCACTACCTTTTAATTTAATAAAAAAGGAACTAACTCTTAGAAATTATAGTGGCACACTGAATAGATGAATTCCACTGGAAAAAAAGGAAAAATTACTCCCTCAGGATCTTTGTCATGGGATGCCTTTAAAAGGAAAACGCATGTAAGAACAAAGATCTGAGTGACTTTGAAGGTGGCTTTGCCAAGTGCTAATGGGAAACTATGGCAGGAATCTTTCCAAAGGATGTGGAGAAGCAAAATAGTACTTCTTGTGGTATTAGTCTTTTTATTGTGGCACTAATTAACCAAGGCCACCCGACAGGACAACCAGGAGCAGTTCTCATGTCAGACACAGAGGGTCCATCCTCACTGGGACTTTGTAACTCTGCAAAATTTGAGTTGTGTGCAGTGCTAAACATAAATGTGCTGGCACCAACCCCAGCACTACAACTCCGTGGGGCAGGAAGCAGTGCTGCTGTTGGGACTGTGAAGTGAACAGGTGAAGCACCAGAGCCACCCCTCCATGTACACAATTCAGATACCGTGGTCACTGTTGGCTGGGTTAAAACACTGAGCTGAGCTTTGATGGATTTGAGCTTTTTCAGCTCAAATAGTTAGATAAGGAAGTTAGTTAAGAAATGCACATTTTTTAACTGATACTATTTTTTGTCTTTCCCAATAAAAAGGCAACTCTTGAAACTTAGACGCCTCGAATGGGCTAAGAAGATTTCCTGCTAAGGAGGTTTAAGTTGTGCTGCAGTGCAGTCATGTATGCGACTACAGAAACTGCTAACAAAGCTGGATACTCCCCGTATGAGATGATGTGGTAGAGGACAAGTGTATCTTTACTGAGTTCATTGGTACCAGAGTGAGCTGCTTTAAAGCCAGCTCAGGTGTGGCGGTTGTATTGCAGTTTCTGTGAAGTTTTGGTCTAGTCTGGAAGTGAATAGAAAAGGGATCTTGTATGGTACAGAAGTGCTGGTTCCAAAGCAGCAGAAGTTCTGCTTTCCCCTTCGTGTTACCTCTGATATTACTGGTTTAATATGAAGAAATGCTTTTATTGTAAAGCACCATAGGACATTCTTAGGCTACGGTTTTTCCTGTGGGACATTTATTTGCATTAGATACTGGAGAATATTTTTGATGGAAGAGTACTTTTTTGATACTTTATTCCCCGTGACTCTCTTATTCCACCAAATCTGAGCATAAACATTCTGGGAGAAATATACTGTAAATATTTGTATTTATTAATGCAAATGGAAATCACACAGCTAAATCCCCATGTACTGGACTAAATATTTACCCTTCTGTGTAGATTTTAAGTGTATTCAAGGACAAAACAACCATTCTCGATGTTCATAAACAGTGAAAGGTGCCATTCAAGAAATATGGACATTTTCTTGAGTGGGAGGGTATGAAACTAGTATGAAATACAACAGTGGGTTGTAAAATGTAAATATTCTGTGTTTTGAAATGTTTTTGTGATCATGATATAATGCTGTTAATTGCTTGGCTATCTATTAGTTCAGCAAACCTTTGGGAAACCTTTATGCATAGTACCACATGTTAAAAACCAGTCAGCTGCCTGGAACAGCCCCTGCTTAAAGAGTTAATAGTCTAATGAGTCCAAATGGACAAAAATGTAGGATATCAAACAGATTTAAATGAAGTAAAGTTTCTGGCAAAAGTCAAACAGCTGGTCAGGGGAACCAGAAATGTGCTTATATCCGCTCAAAGGAGGGCCTCCAATATAGATCTAACTTGTACAGGAACTTCTTTCCCTTTGGTGGTATTTTGAAGGTGACAGAGGGAAAAATCTCATCAAACTTTCCCCAGAGTGAGACTCTAATTCCCTGTGTTATAGTCTATCCTGCCTGCTCTTGACGGGCCAAATCAGTGCTATTGTGTTTAAAGATAAATGGCAGAGCTTTGCATACACCTGTGCTAGCAAATGTGTCTGCGGCAGCTTTAGAGAAAGTGACATAAGGACAAGTAATGAATGACAAGACTGGAGTAGATTAAATGTGGAACACCTTGCTGAGCTACAGCTCACTAAAACCAAAACCCTGTCTGTGATTTACTAAGCCAGGAAAATAACTGATAGTTTAGACTTGTTTTTCTCTTCTTTTTGAGGCCCAGGAAGGCTAATACTTTTATAATAACTGTTTATAGAATGTCTGACTTCATGATCCTGACCTAAGCACTGAACAGGAGACCACTACAGGAAATTTATGCCTCAAACCAGCATAGTATCTCCAACTATTATTGAATTGTAGCAGTACAATATAGCTCATAATAAAGCTTGTAACAGCAGTGAGTTCTTTGCAGCTCTTTCTCTTTAAAATCTCCTGATACACGTTTAAATCAATTTCTAGCAGGGAAACATTTTTTCCCAGGGCAGTAAATAAAACGTTAATGTAGAGAAGACTCCTCTCCTGCCCCAGTGTGCCTGGACAATCCAAGAATTTCAATAGATCAGGACTCCCTGCCTTCCCCTTTGAGGGAAAGGATAACTGGGGATATACTCGATGGGGACCTTGTCCGCCACACAAATCCTTCTCTGGGCTAGATGACCCAGACTCGGAGTGCACACAATATTTATAACTCTCAGAAGTGCCCTTAAAATCCATCCTGCTATGGACAGTAGAGCTGTATTTTGTGCCACTGGATGAAGTTTTTGTCAGTTACAATATAAACAGGAAAGATTATATCATTAATAAAGATCTAATTTTATGTTTATGGGGGGATTTTTTTTAATAGCAAACTGGTAGCTGGCTTAAATCAAACCAGTAGTGATAAAACCTGGGAATAGAAAGAAATTCAGATTCATCTTCAATTTCTCCATTTTGGTCCTGTCTTTTAAATACACAAGAGTTTAACATCAGCTTTGTATCTGAAGCCAAACATAAAAAGAAATTACAAAAACCTCATAGGGCACCTGTACATATACAGCAACATTGAGCTAGTTTGTTAATAATGAATGTAGCTGGAAGGGTTTGGAGATGTAAATTGTATTGCTAGGTAAGTGAAAAGTGATGGTTTCTCTTTTTATGACATGACTTGCTCTGAATCAGGGAAAACCTCTGATCTGTTTTAAAAAGACAGACTGCAGATGTAATCTAAATAAGCTACATTTCTTATTCGTATAAGGTTCTCTCTCTGTAAGATATTTAAAGGCCATATTTCTCCTGTATTATTATGTAGTGGCTGCTTACCAGGATAGTATTTTTTTCTAACACTAAAGAAAAAAATAAAGAAATTAAAGTTAGGCATGTTTATTAAAGGGAAGATGTTGCTCAGTGCAGATTAAATTTTTAGGGGATTTTGATGTCGCCTTTTAAGAGCATGCACAGATAATAATTCTGAACCTTGCAGTTTAGTAAGGACTGATTGGCAGAAAGCATCTTCCACCTCCGGTGCAGTATCCTAAAAATCAAGTTGCTGCCAAACTTTGCAAAATCCTGTTGCAAATCATGAAGCTGATAAGCTTTCTCATAACCAATTTATTTTTCATGTTTGAAAAATGCCCTGTCTCAAAAATGGATTAATTACTTTCCTAAAACTATTTTTTAAATGACATTCGGAGGGAGAATTTAATCTTGGATGTTTAAAGTGTAGTGTAATGAGAGCAACTGCAAGATAGTTACATTGAGAAGTGCTTTCTTATATTAACTGTGGGTATTTCTGTGAGCTCTATCTATATTGAAACTGACATAAATAAAAAAGTAAACGCCATTCTGTTCTTTCTTTTTCTGTTACTCTTTAAATGCTCCTTCAAATAGGTTTAATTTAAGTTGTTTCTATAAGAAAACTGTGCTATCAGACTGGTGATTTAATGGATAAATGTCTGTTAAAAAAGATTAATTTTACCCTGGGCCTTCACTGAAGGCTCTGGCTCATTGTGCTCCTCAATAGTATAGTATATTTCATAGTTGTGGGCTTTGATGGAGAGCAGCCTGCCCTCTGCTCCGGAGAATGCCTCTCAGGGGAATGTTCCCTGTAGTACTTTAGATGATAACCACTTCCAGAGAGTGTAATGGATGACAAAAGAAACCACAAGATAGTTTGACCCATGCCAGTTTGAAGGCTTTAAAATTACTGCCCTTACTCTAAACTTGCAGTTGATGTTTTATTTTTACTCCCCTATGTAGAAAATGGAATAGAGGTGTGCTGTGATTTCTACCAGAACAGCTTGCAGCAGGGTGTCCTGGAGCTTCTGTGTAAGTAGAGTTTCTTGTATAAAGTGTCTTGGTGCAGACAGAAATGTAGATCATTGTCATGGAGCCGTTCCCACCTGAGAGATTGTGCGGTAGAGAGTTGGTTCTCATTTAGGATGGTTATGGCTCCCTGTTACCATCTGAACAGCCAAGAGTGACAAGGGTGAAGTGATCCCCTGCACTTTTGTACGGGAAGCTGGGTTTAGCCTTGCTTACCTAAGCCAAGCTGTGCTGTCACAAGAGCATTCAATGGGAACCGGCCTCTGCCGAGCCCCTGTGCCGTGGCTGTGCTGCCGACGGATGCGTCCTCAACGAGCAGCTCTGACCAACTGGCTGTGCTAGGTTTGTTCTAGACACAGGAGTGAGTGACTGCAGCCTTCACGTGTCCTGGGGGCTTTCCTCAGTGCATGGAGGCAGAATTATGGGAGATGCATGCACCTGCTTTGCAGGAATCCTGAGAAATTGGGCTGACCTAGAGACAAAATAAGCTTACCTGGTTTTGTATTAAGATGCCATTGGAAAACTAGCATTTCACTCAGGCATAAAGATGTTGTTAAAAAAGTAGGGAAGTCAGACTTTGTGATGTAGACAGATATCTGCCCATCTTGACTGGATGTATGAAATTTATTATTTTCTGATTTTAAAGTGACAACCTCAAGAGCAAAGGGTTATCAGGAAGACAGTATTAATCAAGTCTCCATTTCTGCAAAACCTTCCTATAATACCCTCTACTGGCATTGTATAGATGCTCGTAGTGTGACAGATATAATTCATTTTGGGGCTGCACCACTCAGAATTTATGAGGTTATTCTAAATTTGTGCTGATAAAATCTTTATACGATCCCATGTTGGTATGTGCCTTTGTATAGTGTGCAGAGAGGTAGATGTATCTGCATTTATTCAGCTTATTTATTTATCTTTAGACTTACAGTGCATAAAGCTCAAGATCTAGTATTTTAATACTTCAGTAGTCCTAAAATGTCCATAACTGTAAAGGTAAATAGACTATGAAACAATATACTTAGCATCTGTAAAGGAATAATGTGTTTAGAGACGCAATGGAATAAATCTGTCAACATAAGACTACTTTAGAGAATGTGATTTCTGTGAAGTTGTTTTTTTCTACAGAATATTAGGAAAGCTGATTCAGTTAGACAAAAAGAGATTAGAGAGACAAGGGTGTGTGTACGGGGGGAAGCCAAATATGCATTTCAATTACTTGAATTAAACAAAGGCAGTGAAAAAATTCCATTTGGCCAAGCCAGCCAATATTTGGTGTAGTAGAAATTGCCAACAAAATTCACCCAGCACTGAAAATAATTTGGGATTTCTGAGTGTCTAAATACGGAAGAAGTATAAATGCTTCTTTGGAAAAAAAAAAATTCTAAGTAAGTTTCCGCAATTAAGTAATTTCATTTTCTTTTGTGCTAGCTTTTATTACTAAGCTCAAATTTGTTTCAAAGCATTTAAAAATGCAGGAATTGGAGGGGAAATTGACGTGTTTATACTTATGCCATTTTGTTGGTAATTGCAAAAGTGGCAGTATCTAAGACATCAGTGTGAAAGAAAGCCTTACAGTAATTTGAATAGTAATGTAGCAAACAGCAACAAGACTCATGTATATATCCTATAATATATACAGCAAGTCAGCTAGCTCTTAAATGTACATGTATCATTTGTTCCTGAGCTAGTCTCCAAAATGCAGATTTTGAAACTGGGAAGACATTCTAGAAAAGTAACCTGTAGGTCTGCTCTGGTTTAAAATTTTCCTGTGACGACATTAACTGAGCACCTTCCATGACAGGACAGACTATGCAGGCAGCTGGGTCATCCTGAGGGGTCACTCCTGTGTCAGCTTCTTGCTCTAACTTTACAAGAATTTCAACAAAACAATTAAACACTAGGAAATTCCATCACATGAAATATTATTCCTGTACGTTACGCTTAATGTGTTTGAAAAAAACCCAAGCAGATGAAGTACAGGATTATATTATTTGAATTAGAATAATTGACCTCCTGGCTGTGTGTTTGTTTTGATACCTTCTATATATAAGCTACCTTAGTGAGACATGTCATCCATTTTGGGCCAGTCAGCAAATGTTCTCTTCTTTTAAGATTAATATTTCAGAATTAAATACCAGATCCAGTTCAATAGTATATTCAATTCCAAATATGAGCGTACCCTCACAGAGTGAGAATAGAGGGAAAGGTCAGATGATATCACCAGTTGCTAAGAACAGCTACAGGCTTTGAGAAGTAGGCCGAGGAGAAGGGAACGATGCTTGGACAGGAGCCAGAAGTCTGCACTATGGTGAAAAATTTTTCAAGTTCCAAGTACAGTATTTCCATTTGGTAAGGATCTTTGAGGATTACAAAATCCAGCTTTCAGGGATTAAAAGCAACAGCAGCCTCAAGAATCTTCTTTGGCCATGTTTTGAATTGTTGGAAAGGCTGGTATTAGGCTTCAAAGCAGTGAGACCTATAAAGACACAATCAAATGGTTAATTAAGATATATGTTTGCTCTCATCCTTCATTTAGAGATTGAAAACATTCTGATGGGATATATTCTTGAATGCTATGGCTATTATTATGTTATCTGCAATTATGTCATAAGATTTGATATTTCAAGTCTATTCAGATACCTTTCAGGGTTTTTCAATACAAAAGCAGTTTAGCCCTCAATGTATCTAATAAAGTGAATTCATTGAGATGATGTGTTGAAGATTAAAGAACTAAATCTTGCAATTATTGCAGTCATAAAACATGCTAGGTAGTAAAACTGAGAAACATTTCATAGAACGATTTAGCATCTTTAGCAGTCAATGGGAAGAAACAAATGAGATTGGTCCTAATGAATTTTCCTTGGAAATCAAGGGAGTCAGAGTGAGTTAGGAAATCTGTGCGAACGAGGCATGCAACACTTAAACCCCTTAGCACGTCTATAATGCAGTGTGGATGCTCGCAAGCATTTCTGAGGTCAAACACAAAATGTGAGTGCTGTGTGAGCACACGGCTGTGTCAGAGGGGAGCAGCCACGGGGCCATGAGCTGGCAGGGCCACGTTCTGCTAAAGGCACCGGGCGTGCAGGACAGGGCTCTGTACGGGAGCCTGTGCTTGAGCTCGGTGGGCAGAGCAGCTTGGACATCAGCACACCGCGCTCCAGCCTGCCATGACAGCTATTCCCGTGGTTTCCAAGCTTTATGCAAACTTCCAAAGGATAAAAGCGTCTATATATTCTCCACAGTGCTTATTCATTTCACATTTCAGTGCTCTCACTGCCATTCCTATTGGCAGCTCTTTTAAAAATGTAACCTACTCAATTGCCAACTTTCATTGTAATCCCAAATTTATAAATAAAAGAAAATGACTGCTTAAAAAAAAAAAAAAATCAAAGCACTTGGCCGACTATGGAGATGTGTTATTACAGATCTCTTTGTTTGCTGTGAAAGTGGTTGTCTTTTCTTTCCAAATGGTAGTCTAATTTTCATAATAATGATTTTAGCTTTGCCTTCCTTTTTTAAAACAGCATTAAATTAAAAAATGAGTGTATTTCAGCGGTCAAATCTGTTGGTGGCAAAACATACTTAATTCTTAATGGGAGTGTAACCTTGTTAAAGGCTGAGTGAAATCTAACTGATGTCCTTACAAAGAGAAAAATAATGCAGCTTGTTCCTGGCACAAATAGGGGGAGGGGAAAGGGGAGAAGTATGAGCTATAAACAAATCTGTGCAACTGAGGCAGGCCTGGTGTCTAACAGGGAAAGTGTCTCATGTACAGGAATGACTGGGAATAATGGCTGATAGAAGGGAATGATTGGCACAAGGGAGGCTGCTGTGGTGACCCTTAAAAAGCAGGTTTTTTCTCCAGAGTCTGTGCTCCTCTGTATCCCTGGCTGAGGAAATAAATCAGCACACACTTCCTAAAGTGTATAACCATGGTTTTTCTAAATGGAAACACGGCCTTTGAATATCCCTGTGCACAGGAGGGAGAAGCTTTCTCTTGCTTGTGAATCACAGGCAGCTAAAAGATTTTGAATTTGGGATGCAGAAACCTGATTCTCAGGTCTGGAAGATGAATTCCCCCTGGAACAATGCAGACTTTGCATAAGCTGGCAACCAGGACTTTAACTTTAGCACCAACAGAAAACAGTAATTGATAGTAAAAAAAATACAAGAATCATAGGAATTTCAGATTTCCTATCTGAAGTTAATGCAAGTACATAAAATAACAGTGAGCTAAAAATATTTATTTCCCAGAGACTTCAAATGAACTTAGCTGTGGTAAGATTGGTTACATTTTTAATGGAAACTAGAAATAATGAGGGAGAATATTTAAATTAATATATTTAATTGACATTCCTGCCTTTACAGAAAAGAGGGAGGGTGTAAAGAAGTGTTAAAAATTAAGTATGTGGACACCCAAACAAGTAACCCTAACTTTTAAATATGAGGTCGAAGTTGACTGATTTACAGATGAATTTGAGCTCTGGATTTTCTTTTCAATGATTCCTCTGATGTTTGGGGGTTTAGATGGTGCTTGGTGGTAAAAATTTGTATTTCGTGTACACTTCTGTCCCTTGTGGAAGATGACAGGCACCCAGTTTCCACCCAGGGGCAGGAAATGGTTCCCATGGCTGCTCCATGGCTGGGCAGAGGGATGGGAAGGGCGGCCGGGCCACCTGCAGCCCTGCAGCGCTGCTTTTGGCATTCTTGGCAACACAGCTCGAAGCTGTGTAGAGGGAACAGCCAGCACGCAGCACCTGAGCACGCTGAGTTTCTTGGGCAGGGTAGAGAGCAATGACTGTAGCACATAAGCAAACTTCCAAAAGAAATGTTTGGGTTTCTTGTTTCTTCCTTTTTTTTTTTTTTGGCAAACTGTACACATATGGAAGCTCAGTGTTTAAAGGGACAGTCACATCAGTATCTAAGGAAATAGTGTAATTGGATATAATGATTGCTATGGCAACAATTTTTCATGATCAGTGGATAAAATGCTTGTTTCAAACTTGTGTCTGTAACTTGTAAGTAGAATTATTTGCTCTGTTTTATTTCCTTCTCAATATTCGCAATCACCACAATGAAGCTTCTAAAGAGCACTTGTAAAGAGCACATTATAACAATTGGTGACGCAAGTGGGTTCAACAATTCATATATTGACACAATGAATTCAATAGAAAACTAATTAATAATAATAAAAATAATAATAAGATAGCGCTTTGCCCTCAATGGCTTCTTTGAAAGAAGCTCAAAGAGTTCTGCAAATATTAATTAAGCATCTGATAAGCATCTTTCTCTTCCCGTTTTCTCCCTGTAACTAATATTAATTTCCAGATTACAGTGAATCAGAACTACAAATCAAGAACTGGGAGGTAAAAAAATCCCACCTGGTACTGTTTTAAGGTTACCCACAGAATCTAAGCCTGCACAGGTGAAACTCATTGCTGCATCTGATGCTCTGCAGAATTACCTGGGCACCTGCCCCAGCACTCTCAGTTGTATGGAGTGTTTCTTTGGTCCACTGTGCATGCAGTCATCTGACCAGATTTTTTTATCAACATATAATCCTTTCCTAATCAGTAAAATATATTGATTGTTCTTACTACTGCATTTACAGTCTAACACACAGATTTAGGCAGTGATTTTTTTTTTTTCAAATTGTTATTCTAAGGAAGTATTCCCCAAATCTTAAAACGAGTTCATATATTCTAGTGTGCAGAAGGCTGGTTTAGGATCTTGAGATCTAATCCTATTTGCAAATGGCTTGAATTGTAGCTTTGGAAAAATATTTTAATCTCATTACTTCAATTTCCTGCTTTGGAGAAGAAATAAATAGTATTTGTTTATATTCAGGGTTTCTAGTAGGATTATTTAAATGTTGTTTTAAAGACAGCATGGCTGAGTGCACTGTCTCAGAACAGGAACAAGGCAATTATCTGTTTATTGAGGCATTTATATATTATTCCCTAATTTTATGAGCTTGGCCTGGCTGATCTGGGCCATTCTGAAGAGGACAAGATTTTGGTGAGATTTTTTTCTACAACCTTATCAGCAGCTTCCTCTTCCTGGTCTCACTCTACTCACCTATAAGAATGCAATAATTTTAATTATTTTCCAGTGCAAAGCCAAATCTTATCAGCCTTATAGCAAGTGCATGGCATCATTCCCAAGTGCTGTTTTCTTTGGTTCTTGGAATACCACTTCCTGTTTCCCATCGCTGCTCCTCACCTCACAGTCCCTTTGTATTTTTGGGCCCCACTCCATTCTTCAGCTGAATAGCTGCTGCCTCTGATCGTCCATACTGGCTTTTCACGTGGAAGAATGAGTTGTGTCATCTCTGAGTCTGATCTGGGGAAAGGAATCATGTCTAAATTCAGATTATTCACAGAAAGCTGTTTCTTCTGATTTGTACTGTAATTTCTCCATGATTTCTGCTCAAGTAAAGACACCGGTGTGGTGCCACTGCACAAGCTGTGTGTGCTTGCTCAGGGCTCTGTGCAAGTCCCTGGCTTGGCAAGCAGGCTCTGCAGTGTCACTCACGTGCCTTCTCTTCTGCCTTTTACACAGAATTTCATTTGCACACTGAACTTGAAGATCTTCAACTCAAACTCTCCTGAGCAGGGATGCAAATGTGAGAGAGGTGAAGAGAGGTGAAGTGACCTTTAGGTAGCCTATTTCTCTGACAAACATTTCTCACTCATTGGAAAGCTGTGGCGCAGGTTCTGACGCCGTTGTTTGCAGCAGCTCGTCACGACGTCGGGGCTGTGAAGATGTTTGTCCTGGTTCTCTTGCGGTCAATTTTAGAGAAACGTGGTGTTGCTTAACTCTAATGAACTTTATGCAAATATTTGATCAGTCACTGCAGAATAAAATTGTAGATGGTCTTTTTAAATGCAGGAAAACATTTGAAGTTCTTTTCCTACCTGTTCACAAGCCCAGAAAGACTGTTCAGATGCCCTGCAAGGGCCTGAGTGTGTACTTTAAAATTTCTAGCTTCTGAGGGAAGTTAGGAGTGTGAGTGTGAGAAATGCAGTTTGCTGAGAGCTGTACTAGCGAATGCCCAAGGTGCTTGGGTGTTTACCACCTGGGAGTACCCTCAGTGTCTCACCAGGGCACTCTAACCTGTACCCCAACAAAACCTCCCTTTCCAGTAACACTTTGAGACATCAGACTCCCTGACAGTGTTCTGAACTGTACAGAAACTGGCTGTTTAAAGGAGGGGGTCTAAATAGGACTTTTGGGTCTAACTCTCTGTGTTATGCCAACAAGAGGGTGGTATAGGGAAAATGTGAACTGAAATCTATTCTGGTTACTATCAAGGATGAAAAAATGGCAAATAAAAGCAGTCAGAATCAATTTTCTAAAATATTAAGATTAATAAGGTAAATGTTTTTTGTTGCATTAAGGCCCCAAATTAAGAATAATTATCTTTTCAGGGGGAAATTTGTATTTGCTGAGATTACTCATTAGTGCAAAATTAGGTAACTTAGTAATTCTTTCCAAGTTTATGACCCAGATCTGTGATACTTGGAATTTTAAGCATGTGTGCATGTATTTTAAATTGTATTTCACAAAAAGTCCATAGCAAATAGTTCCAACAATTATTCACTGCTACATGAGCTCAAAGAGCAAATTTACAATTAGATTCACTCAGAACTTGCATACTTTGTATAGTTGCGAACTAAAAATCTCATATGAGGACTGTATTTTCTTGAAATAGCTCTTGAAATCTGGAATTTTTTTTAAAGAATCTATTGTCTTCCAGGGAGCAGGTAAAGAAAAAAATACTTCATCAATTTAATTTACTATGAGAAAAAACCTAGTTATCTGTTCCAGGCCGTTGCCTCTTACACAGAGATCAGTGTTATAACACAAACACCATGCCAGAAGTGGCTTATTTAGCAGCTGATTATGGATATAGTATCCAGCTAATTATTTAGTCATCCCTTTCCCATTATTTTTTGATCCTATAGGATAGCATAATACTTATTTATAACACACATAAAAAATCTGCTATTTTGACTGAAGCACCTTAGCAGAGCTATCTTTCAGCACTTCCTTCAGGTTTCATCACCAGGCTATTACTGTGGATTAATTAGCCTCTCCCAACAGAATGGTGGTGTTAGAATATGAATGAAGTCCTGCAGCGATCCCTTTCAAGTGTGGGATCACTGGGTTAATCTCTACATGAAACAGTTTGGTTACGAATGGAAGAGCTGCCATGTGGGCTAAAGCTGGCAAAGTCAATATATTTTAAGAGATTTAGTAAGACACTCTTCAGAAGCGGCTTCACAAGAACTGTGTGGTCTGCAATAATTTAATAAATTGGAATCACTTTTATATCTAATTGGAGTACAGCTTTAGTTTCCATCCTTTCCATTTGCTGTCTAACAAAGACCTAAAGTAATGCAGTGTAATCCTGGGCTGTCCCCCTGGGAGCAGGCAGAGCAGGGAGGGTGCTACTTCAAGTTTCCTGATATATTCCGGCTACTTCAGAAGCATTAAACGAACCCCAAGTTATTGCCTGTGCTTTCGTTACCTTTTCTCTGACAGAGAACAACAACCTGACCCAGGGGGGCCATAAGCAGTGCCCACACAGGGGTCTGAATTTGGCATCCATAGGGCCCAGTTAACTGGAAAGCAGCCCTAAATCCCCTCCCTACCTCTGAGTTTTCAGTCAAGGCTACACACTTGGCTTCCCCTGTCTGCTCACCGTCATGCTTGTCATGCTTGCTTACTGTTAATATTCTGGGCATCCTACAAAGTGTTGGTAACTGAATTCCTCCCCCAAATGCCATGTGCCAAGTCCTCTAATGCTAATATTCTCACCTGAGTGATTTTACCCTGCTGACTGTCCCAGACTGGCAAAGGGGCTTGCACCTCCGTGCAGGGCACCTGAGAAGGGGCAACAAGGGCAAAAGCACATCAATTATAAGAGCATTTCCCTCGGGGAGAGCAGTCCTGAACTGGAGCTGGATGTGGGACTTGTGCCTGGAATGCAAGCAAAAGGAATGTGATCCTTGCATCAGAAGGGACCTGGGCATTTCTTGGTGGACAAGTATTCTCAGTGGGAGCTTGCTAAATATTCTTTCTTAGAACAGTCATTTTTATATTTATTTTTCAGTTAAGTGGTCATTGTCCTACCAGGTATACACCCTCATTGCCAGAAGGACAAAACCATATAGGGATTACTTCATTTTAAGTAAATATTCTTTGCTCTTATGCTTGTCCACTGAAATCATAGCTCGACAGCAGTGACTGAAGTGGGTCATACTTGTTTTGCCTGATTTCCAAGTAAATTCAACAAAGTGGATTCAAACATCTAACTCAAACATTATTTGGTTTACCTTCCACTTAGAAAGGGCTGTGAAACAACTTGAGAGAGAAAAGGAGAAACCTGTGAAAAATATGGAAAAGTGGAGAGGGTGGAGGAGAAGTTATTAGTACTTGCCTGCCCAACTTTCCATAGGTACCCAGGCTGAGGGCAACCAGCGGCTATCAGTTAAGTAGCCTAGTGAATAATTTGTAGCCAGAAAGTGTATTTCAGCCCTTTCAGTCGATGATATTTACTGTTCAAGATCTCAAAAGTGCTTTTTTTTAACCTCTACACCTCCTAAAAAGAAACACTAACTGGAAAAGTTTCCAGTTAGTGATAAATCTTGCTGTGGTTCCTAGAACCAAATTTTGATCTGCCCACATCCTTCTTGCTGTCTCACATCTCCTTTCTTTACTATTACAGTTGTGGGGGCTTCCATGACAGCACCAACTTTCATTTGCAGGAGGGGATGGATGAACATTTCTAATGGTGAATAAGATACATCCCCTCTCCTACAGCAGACAAAAGTGAGCAGAAATTTGAGTCTTCAGTCCTGCAGCTGCAAGAGGGTAGGTGGGGGCACATCCTTGTGCTCAAACAGCCCGGGGAGTCTTTCAGATGATTGCTCTGCCCCGTTCCCTTCTGATAAAGCAGGGGAAAGCGAGAGGGCAGCCTGACCTTTAGGAAGTGTGTCTGTGAGGGTGGCTAGGGACGGCTGCACTTGAGAGGCTGACAGGAGACTCATAGTCAAGATATACAATTTCTACAGTTTTTACTTTTTCTAAAAATTTTATTTGTTACAGAGTAACAAAGATACCGAAAATATCCTGAGTTGTTTTTTTTTTTTTTGAGAATTGGCTCCTGTTAGAACTAATATCACTATACCTGAGGCATTGCCATCAATTTTTTTTTATTTTCTTTTTTTTGTCACGGAATGATTTCAGTAGAACTGTCTGTTAAACATTTATTTTCCTTTTATGTTTTTCTCTAGCACAGAATGAAAACTGCTTACTGTACAGGAAGAACTAGTCTCCCTACTTAGTATGTAACATAATGTAGTGCCTAGATTACCTGTTCTGTAATTGTGTATGTGGATAAAAAAATAGCTAAATATGTACTTCTCAATAGGGCTTCACCTTCTATGAACATATGCTGCAGGTCTACAGTGTTTGCCTAATGTTTATCCAACTTGGTAAAATTCTACAATTTAGTGATATAGAAACCTTAACATGTTTTTTACCATGGTAGGTGTAGAGGGGATCCTGAGATCAGCTGGAGAGCTGTTCTTCTTGGCTCCTGAGGATGCTTTGAGTGCAGCTAAGCAAGGGAGGCAGTTCTGCTTTGTGATGCTGCTGCCAGTTCTGCTGCTCTTCCTCCACCATCTCTAAACAATGCATTTTGAAAATTGATAGATCTCTTCTAAGTAGAGTTTTAGCTCCACTGGATCTTGTAAAAGAGTGATGGCGTTAGATCATGCTTTTTATGTTTTGTCTTCAGTTCCTTGATTATTGTCCTGAAAGCAGTTTGCAGATTTTAAATTTGGGCTGATGGATGAAACTGTACAGCTGACGAGACACAGCACATGTGACAGGTTTGCAATAGCTTTGTTCATCTTCCTCTGCCAAATGACTGAACATCAGCCAGTAGTGAAATGGCTTTAAAGGTCTAGGTCTAGTGAGCTGGCAAAGAGATATTCCCTGAGATGCTCAGAGATGGGAGGGTTTGGGTAGCAATTACTGTACTATTAATCTGCAGATGTTATGGCAGTAGGTCTAGTGTCTGGTCTTTGGGGACTTAAATAGACCAGTTTGATTGTTCTATTTTAATTCATTTCATGCCTAGCCTAACTTATAGAATTTGGAGAGAATAAGAATGGATGAATCAAGTTTTATTATCTTCTACATTGGCAGGTATCCTATAATGGAATTTCTTTTCCTGTTGTCAGCAGCCTCAAATCTAAACTTGATTTTTAACATTTTCATTGGATGAAAATGCAATGGACAGAGAGAAAATCCTGTCTGAAGGGAAGCAAAAAATGACTTCAGAAAACAAAGTAATGCTATAAGCAGAAGGAAAAAGCACCAAAACTCTAGTACTTGTTAATGCTATCAGATTAAAAGGAAATTATTTAAAAATTAATCTTCAGACATGTAATTTCCATGTACTGAATTTTCACAAGGAAAGAAGAAAAACTTTGTAACTTTCACCTCCCTTGGTAAAGCAATTTCATCATCTCTTACCATTTTTGATCTTTAGAACTTTAATGTTTTGTCTTGAAGTAACATAAGAACCATAAACTGAGCCATCTTATATACAATTTTTCCAGTACTTTTCCTGTAAATCATTGTTACAATAAGATTGAAAGGCTGGAGAAACATTGTCCACACACCATACCCTATGCTGTTTGTGGCAAGCAATTTGGTGTAGCATGAAATGGAAATGAGTGAATTCTGTAGAAGGTGGCTGCTGTTGTATAAAGAAGGGGAGACCTTTAAAATCTCATATCTGAAGCACTGGAATTCTGGCTGGAGAATCTGCTTATGGCCTTTACTTAGGTTTTATGCTTTGCATTTCTCAGTGACTGTTTTCTCCAGAGAAATCCAATTCATTAATTACATCACTAGCATTGACTCTGTCTCACACTTTTGATGTTAGAAAACGAGTTATAAGATCCAGATGATCAGTTGTGCAAAAATTGCACATTCAAAAGTGTTATGTGGAAAAGAATGCTAACTCACAGTGTTTGATTAAAAATGTGTTACTGATTTTTTTAAGCCTCTTTTAATAAATATTTAAAGATCCCCGTTAAAACCAAAATAACAGAGTACCTTCTCATCGTGAGAAGGAGTCACTGTAGTCTCGTGTTATAGAAATTGTAAAAGTGAGAGAACTTGCAGGCTGAGATAAAGACAGTTTAACAGGTAAAGCAAAATGAGGAATTAATTCACTGCTTCCCCAGGGCAGGCAGGTGTTCAGCCATCCCCAGGAAAGCAGGGCTCCATCCCATGTAATGGTGACTGGGAAGGCAACACCTTTCTGTGCTGAGCATGACTCCGTGTGGTCTGGGATGTCCCTTGGCTCAGTCGGGGTCAGCTGTCCTGGCTGTGTCCCCTCCCAGCTCCTTGTGCACCCCCAGCCTCCTCGCCGGTGGGGTTTCATGAAGCACAAAAGGCCTTGGCTCCTCACAAGCTCTGCTCAGCAATAACAGAAATATCTCTAGATCATCAACTCTGTGTTCAGCACAAATCTGAAGTAGTCCCGTAGCCACTACTGTGAGGAAAACTGACTCCATTGCAGCCAAAACCTGCACACTCAAGGCACCACTGAAAAGAGGATTATTGAAAAACAGAAGGAAGTCATTGCATGCATATGTATAATGCAGATGATTCTTTGCTTTATGAAATGGAAAAGTCTGGAAAAACAGAGTGTGGCAGGAGAGAGGAGATGACAAAGAAAGAGGAAAGTGATTATATTTGCTACAATGTGGGCCACTTATAATTCAAGATCAACATAAAACTTATTTCTTAAAGAATGTCTAACATTGATGTGTTCTTTGGCTTTCTGTCTGAACAGGCAGCTTTCATCTGACTTTTGGTGCATTTCAGTTGGTACCTAAATTTACCAGTTTGCATCAAGAAAAACTATAGCACAATGACTTTATGGAGGCTGTAAAATATGTATTTTATTCTTTCTTTTGAAAGACTGCTCATCATTAAAGCTCTTATGGCTTTAAAGCAGATTGCTTAGGACATGAAACATGAGGTTTTAAGATGACATTGCTCTGCTATAGAAAGTCTTTATAAAAGTGCAGGTGTAAGAAAAATTTGATCTGTAATTACCCTAACAAGTCACATTTGTCTGCTCACTTTAAAGCTTCTTTTAATCACAGGTCATAGTCTTTGATGTTCATGGCTACCTTTCATCCCTTTTCCAAAATTCTCTTCTCTGCCTTCCTTACATGCCCAAACCATTCTCAGTGCTGCTAAATCCACACGTCAGACATTTTTCATTTGTGCGCTCAGAAATAGTTTTACAATTTTAACTTCATTTCATTTCAATTCTAGTCCAAGAAGTGATGGAACTGTGGTTTTTAACCTTTATCTTTAAATATTTCTATATGCCTAAGGTTTGTTTTTATTGCTTATTGGGTAATTTTGTCTCCTCTGCTTATTGCACTTCTAAAAGAGCTAGCAAAACCTTTTAATGACTTGTTAATTAAATACTAACTCCTCCAAAGCTTTATAGAGGACCTGTATGTGGACTAAATTCTGCCCTTTAGAGTGCTATGGATATCTCCTCCATGGTGCTGGTGCTGATGCCTTCTCTTTTCCTTGCCAAGTGCCCCCCAGTCACACGTGGCGTTCATAATCCCATACCCCTTGCTCCCATTTGGCCGGGATTACTCTCCCAGCACAGTGCAGCCGGGCACAAGGCAGAGCTCGCCCCTCGCTCGCTCTCTGTCTGAGGATACACCCAGGCAGCCCATGAAGCTCATTCCCCAGGAATCAGCATCAGGGGCCTTGAATGCTGTGCACAGACCTGCCGGGGCTTGTGATCCCAGCAGTGCCTTGGTTTGGTTTTGGAGTGCGTGGCACAAAGGCCAGCGGAGCAGATAGCCAGGGTATGTATAGAAAGCCATAGACCCTTACACCTATTTTGTATCTGAATCTGTCCTTTATTGTGAGAGGTGGACTAGCTGAGGGACCTTTAGAGCATTTCAAAATGTCGACTCCTTTAATCCTTCTGTTGTAATCATCCCTAACAACGGGAGCCTTGGAAAGTAGCTGTGCATTAAGTGTTTATTGCAACAGAGCAGAAGTTATGCATTTCATTAAACTATTAAAACCTTGGCCTAAATTTGGAAAATGTACTGGCTCTGCAGATCTCAGATTCATTCAGTCAAGTATTTGGTACCATGGATCAACTGATGAAAATTAGAGAAACAATAGGCAGCTCTCAGCTTTTTCGTTTCCTTTTTTCCTACCCAGTTGACAGCAAAATCCTACAATAATAGAGTGAGCTACAATGACATCTAATGATTTTCTGGGAGGCAGGGAGTACACTTCAGCAGGGAACCAGAAGCCATGTCATACTGATGCTTAGTATGCTAAAGTTTAAAACCCAAAACCTCAGGAGGTGGTGACTGAGACATGCTGAGGAAGAAAAAAGTATGCCTGCATTTATTCACCAACTCATATTAAACTAAAATTTATAACAACCTAGTTTCAAAACACTGAATAAACACATGAAACGGGGAGAGGTTAAGGCCAATTTTAATCTAAATGAGGAATATAGCCTGCAGAAAGTGATTTCTTGGACACTGTCAGACATCTTTGTTTATTCAATTGAAGCAAATTTCCTAGGCTGTTATTTTAGTAATTTTAAATGAAGATTTATTTAGTCTCTTTTTTTTTTTTGTAATACAAAACATTAAACAAAATATATATTACAAATTAATAATAATTAATTTTTTTTAATTACAAAACAAACTGTGGAGCAACAGAGTGGCAGAAATGTCAGCCTTTCCACCAGGTTGCACTTCCCAGGACACCTGGAGGCAGGGCTCAGGCTGCAGTGAGCTCGGCCAGCTCCAGCTACCCAC
Source organism: Pardalotus punctatus (assembly GCA_013400915.1). Lineage (NCBI taxonomy): Eukaryota > Metazoa > Chordata > Aves > Passeriformes > Pardalotidae > Pardalotus > Pardalotus punctatus. The sequence continues at coordinate 713,897 of VZTX01028448.1, forward strand.
AAGGGGTCCCTCCTGATGGCATGGGCTGGCTTCCACAAGGCATCCACCCAGGATTTGAGTCACTTCCTTAAACCTCAGGGTGAGTACCTTGTCGGATGGCTTTGACATCCAGGTTGCCTGCAGAGGGTGGCAAATACATGCCAGGACACAGACAATCCTCTGCCCCATTGGGGAAGGAGCAGAGGCAGGACATCTAATCTTAAAGCATCCAGAATTATGCTGCATTCTTGTGTTTTGGCAGCCAGGAACTGCATCAAGTTGTCAGAGACAACCAGATAGCACCATGAAAAAAACTGAAAAAGAAAACTCTGCCTTGGACAGTACTATTTACTCACCTGTTATAAGCCTGGGCTTAATTCTATTGCCTTTTGCTAGAAAGAGGTCAGACTCAGAGCATTTACCAATGATCTCGTATATTTATTTCTTCCTTACAAAAGAAAAAAAAGTCATCTTTCCTATCTAGTAATATATATGCATTTGGAAAATGTCACATTCCCCCAGTGTGTTCCTCCATTTATTCACACTGAAGTTCTCCATCTGTGTATCAACAGCATTATAAGGAGATTTCTCTGAGTAGAGCCAGACATGTTTGAATGCATACCGGAAATGTGGAGTGGGGTTTTTTGCCTTCTTTCTTCTACCTTCTGGGCAGAAGTAATGCACACAACTATTACAAAATGGGGTCCCTACATAGTATCTGCAAAAAAGTATTTGCTGTTTAATTAGAATAGAATGATATATTTAAATATTAAAATATATTTATGCATATTCTGATGCATATGGGTGGACAAAGCCCAATGAATACATACTTTTTTCATATGTAAAAGTTTAGGGTGCTTTTTATTGCACTTTGGTGGTTGCCAAATATAAGTTTTAAGTGTTTTATGAGACCAGTCTACAGCAAGAGCTCATGCTCTTAAGTCAGGTGGTTTTGCTCCAGCGATTACAAACATTATTACTCTTGGTATTATTTACCTGGCCTAGCAAGTCTTGGATGTGACAATGGCAGTTACAGTTTTATGCTGAAAAAAAAAGTGATCTTTTTCATATGTTTGGCTACTCTGTGAAGTTTATCTAAGTTCCTATTTCTCAAGCTTTGAAGAAAAAAATCTGAGAGGTCTGTGGAATATTAGGTACATAAGACTGCCACACTGACAATAATTCTTAACACTTTAACATTCTTAGGGCTATTGAATCATTCCAAATTGCAGGAATTTGTGTCCATGACTTCTTAAACATGATGTTGATAACAACCCTAAATTTTGGTGACAGATGGATTGATACAATTTGGATGATGATGTGCTACTTTAAATAAAATGACAGGTGTACTTCATGCCTGATTCAGAAAGAGTATGTTATGTTTGTTGGTAGAGAGGAAATAGTCATATGGTATCTCAAATACATTTCTTACAGAAGAATATTCTTTGTGGGATGAAAATCTGTAGGAATTACATGGTATGTTCTCTTAATAACTCACAGCTCTTATTGTTTATCCTGGATAGGTAAACCTTTTGCCTCAGTTTCTTTATTTGCAAAAAAATTATATCTAATTATCTGGTTAGACATAATAACACAGAGAAAATGCAAGCCAAATTTAAATACCTTGCAATTAAACATAGTACAGTATTTGGGCTTTGATACTGATAAAAAGGATAAAATCATGTCATCAACAGTTTAGTACATTCCTAGCTGTATTTGACTTTTGGATAGATTTTTGAACCTTTCTGTGACTAATGAAGTGCACCACTGGCATGAAGATTTATTTCGTTGCTTAACTCTTCAATATCCAGCAACAAAATAAAACCTGCAGAGAGGAATGGACCATAGCCAGCCCTTGGAGAGCAGCTGAGCTACTTCCCTTGCACGTTGAGCCCTGTGCTCTGGAACTTCGTTTGCCTTCCCTTGGATTCCCAGGCTGTACCCTGCCCATCAGCCACTGGAGCTCTTCCGCTTCCCAGGTTTACCCCAACGCTACAGGTGTCACGGCTGTCCCAACCACGGCTGCATTTTATTTCATTCCAGTAAAAGTCTCCTTTCCCTGAACAAGTGGGGAAGAGACTGCAGACCTTTACCAAACAAAAACTGTTTTAGAGCTCTAATTCCTTGGATAGGATTAGAGCTGATTCCTTTTCTTTGTGACTTGCTTGTGACCTGGCAACAAAAGCTGTGTTGCAGTTCATCCGTGTTAGATGTTTCTTGGGCTACAGTTGCAAACGTATGGGTCAGGGAACAAAGCCAAACATTCAGGATCTGTGTGCACATCAGAAGGGCCCATTAACACCACCTGGAACATTAATGAAGTGTAAAATTGAAGATGTGCATGTTTGTAAATTGAGAGGTCGCTGAACTTTTTATAGTGACAGTTTTTATTTTTCTGTTTTTTTCTTGTAGCTAACAGGGGAGCAGTAAAATGCATTTCAGCATTAAGAATGAAGATAAATATACAGTAAATATGTTGTGGAAATAACTTTATAAAACAAACTGAAATAGAAATACAATTAAAAGTCGGGACATCTCTACCTTAGATTACTTATAAGTGGCGATTTAGAAGTAACAGCTCTTTGAAATTTAAAGCATTACACATGCTTAGGTTTACCCTTTTAAAATTTCTTTAAAAGTTTGTGGGGAGATCTAAAGCTTCATCTCAGTTAATCTGAAAGGTCTTAACATTGTGCTTTAATGTTACATCACAGACATAGTAAAACTGCAAATTTAACTCCTATCTCTTTTCAAATAGGAGTTGTCTTTTTGTCATATGATGTTTTCTGTCAAAAAATAATAGATTTCAACCAATGAATAAAATGTCTTCAAATGTTGACTTTAAAAAATCCCAACAGGTGTAAAAATATGTACATATGTAAGAAGTCCATTCCAAGTTATTGAAGTTCAGACAGTTGGGGGGGTAAAGACAGAAAAAAAAAAGGGAAATCTATTTCTCACATCCATATGAGCTCAGCTTCTTAAATGGTTAGTACATCGGTTTCCATTGCAAACGTGGGAATTACAGTCCTGTTTCTCTTGACAACGGGAAGTTATACGCTCATGATATCAGTCTTTCTTTTCTTTCCTCATCTATGGAAATCAAATTTGCTGTACCTGCTGGTATGGGCAAGTGATTACAACACAAGTGTATTTTCTGTGCCTCTGCTTAAAGTCTGGTGTCTGCTAACCTGGCTGATCGCTGACTGATACATTTGTTCATGGGGGAAAAAATGAAAAGCCAGACTTCTTCAACTGAACTGGAGTAGCGAAGCTGGCAATCCTTTCCTCTCAGGAAATGGGGACGAGGATGATACTTCAGGCTGAACGGAAAAGAGGGGAGGTTAATGCTTGGAAACAAAAGGAAATGTAGCAGCAAATTTGAGTTGATCTTCATTTGTGTTGCATCTTTGATTTGCACAACTTGTTCTACTCAGATTGAATGATTTTGTCCTTAAACAGGTGGACTATTTCATACATGGGCCTGATGGCTCCAAAAGGTGAAGAAGAGAGTCCTGTTTTCTGAAAGTGTGTTTCCCAATGGGAGAGTGCTTTTGATCCTGCTGAAATGAATGTCACACTCGACTTGGTGCGACAGAAATCATGTTCTCCAGTTGCACTGGCTGCCCAGTACTTGTAGCAGGCAATGGTAGGATTTTAATAGGGACTACTGTGAGTATAGACAGTTGATTTCAAAACTAATTAGATTCTATGATAATTTTTTCAGCCATCTAAAGTCTTGGTACTAATTAAAAGACATTCAGCACCTTAACATCTATTTTCTGGAAGCCAGTTTTATCACTTAGCATATTGTTTTGGTCAGGATGTGTAATCTGGGTAAATAAAGGGAAATAAATATATTCAAAACGATGATAGTTTCAGCTTAAATAATTAGTGTGTCAGTTTTTTAGTAACTGTAGTGGGAAGTGTCAGTAAAACTAAGCATCTATATGGAAGTCAGCAGATGTTCATACCAACCAGACCAGTTTTTCTAGGATTTATCTTTTTATTTCCCTTTTGTTTAAGTATTAGACATACTGTTTGATATGTTGTATAATTAAGAGAAAAAGAGCATTGTCTTCATGATAATGACTAGAGAAATAATTAATTAATTTATATTAGTAACATGTGTGTTTCCATTATTAGAATCAGTTCTCTAAATAGCCTGATCTAAACCAGAGAAAACAAGCCTAGCATAACTCCTGGAGTAATTTCACATTATTCTCAAATTATCCCTAAACTTATACTCCCAGCTTTATGACTGCTGTGCACAATTATTCTTGTAACTGTGGAGATTATTCTTTCATTTGAATTCTACAATAAAAAAAATTAAAATTATATTATTAATCAAGATACACTGGTCAATACTGACAACTTTAAAAGTGTTTTAAGCATTTGATTAAATTATCCAGTGAGAGTTGTGTTGCACTTAGGGTTTCAGCATCAGGGCTGTGTCAATACATGGTCAAGAATTAAGTCTTTTTTGAACTAATGACAGAACTGCAACTGAAATTTATTTTCATTTAATTGGCAAGTGCATGGGAAAAGACTGGAATCATTAACTAAATATCTTAACCAGAAGTTACCTTATCTAGAGAATGACTTGGGTTTTTTTCAGAACTTTTGGACTTGAATAGAAGAGAGTTTTCTATTACATGCGGTCAGATGCCTGAAGGAACACTCATGATCCCTCTAGTATTATATTGCATACCATAGCAGGGGACAAAATCTGCTCTCATTATGTTTTCATCACTACAGTTTGAAAAGCATATACCTCATGCTTCTCTGCATAAAGCCATCAAGTATTTTAAAATGTTAATGGATCTTAATGAGGATAATTTCATATAACCTTTTTGTGGTTTCTTTGAAAATTAACTATCATTGTGTTCTTTAGATGACTTGGATTGTTCACTTTGGTGAACGATTTATAATGAGCATACTACTACTACTACTATCCCTTTATTTCTTCATACTGTTACAGGCAGGTTGTCAGATATTGACATAAATCTGCATCCTTGCCAGGTGGTGAAAATTGCTTTCTGCTCCCTGTTTGTCTCCCTCACTAGAGATCTTAGAATTTGAGTTTGGTAAATTTGCACATTGCTCTTTTATTCCTTTGATATTTGAAGGCTTGATCACCTTTCAGATAGAGGAGGAATAAGCAATTTCTCTGGATGTATTTGCTATTCTACTCGATTAGGCTCTACGAATATCTGATCTTCTATGCTTTCCCCACTTGGACATGATTCTAAACAAGAATGTCACATTCCCTGTCTGTTTCTTCTGGTGCTGAGATAGACTTGTGTTTTCTATCAAGTAAAATACTATACATTGATGCTGTTATGTATATGGATATCAAACTCTCATCGCCTGTCTCTTCGCTTCCAAAAGGTTTTCCAAGGAAAACAGAAAAGCTGATGCAAATCGTGATGAAAAGGTTTTTGATTCTTTTTTCTTCTATTTTATCTCTGGCAGTGTGTCTTTGCTGTCTACTTTGGATGCATGTTTTTGAGCATAAAATATCACATGAAGTGTTAACATTTGGTAGAATCTTGTAAATTTAATTTGGTTTTCACGTGGGATGTGGAAATCAATAGAAAAATATATCTGTGTTTACCTAGAACGTTTTAACATCAAATAACAAAGGTCTATTGATATGGCAAATGCAGGACAAATTCAATAAGAAATACAAAAGGGTAGCATAGGGATTTGAAACATTCTCATGTTGCACAATGTCGCGTTAAATCATATTTCGTAATGGGAGAATAATGCAATGATAACTGCAGATGATGTCCCACAAGGTAGGTGATTGGGGAACAAGTATTGACAGGACTGTCTTGTCAATACTATTTTGTTCTACTGCCAATTCTGAAAAGAAAATAGAAGCCAGGTTAAGATGTATGCATGATTGTTATTTGGTAAAAGGATCTTTGTCTGCGTACAGAAAGTTATAACTCTTGTTCCATGGTTCCAAGTTTACAGTTGTTTCATATCTGGGTCTGGTAGAATTGCTGTAGGAAATTACAGATTGGCCATGTTGTTACATTGCAACAGCTTCATTTTCTCTGTCGATTCGAGTGACTGAAGTTGTTGCTTATACATATCCTAAGGATTCATAGATATCAAGGGCCAAGATAAGCAGTACAACGGGCAAATGAGACCTTAAGTCTCTTACATGGGGGTTTTTCCTGATTAAGTAGTAGAAAAATACTAAAAGAATTGCCAAAAATATTTATTTGATACTTTAACTGTTGATTTTTTTTCATCCCCCAGCCAGTGCCATTAGTTCACTATCATATTTGAACTTTGCTGATGCCTCAATCTTCCTTCTTCATTTTTCAAATGTTTTCTTGCAAATACGTGTTCAGATCAGATAAGTATGTATCTGTTCAGATACACATTTGGGCAGAGAGGGCTATGGAACTACAACTTATTGATAAAATGAAATTAAATTATTTTGTGAAGATGCTTGGAATTAGCATGGTCCACATGGTCCAAGCTGGGAGCAGAACTATCCATCATCCATGGCATTCTTTGCTCTTTTTACTTGCTTTGTTTGCTGTAGTCTTTTGTTTGGTTACACTGAACTGTGCCACTCATAGAGAAAATGAGTTTCAGTGTTGAGCAGCTTTGTTTCTAACAGTCAGTACAACAGCAACAATAATTAGAATCTCATACTATGCAGTACCAGTAATTTCATGTGTTCCCAAAGTGCTTCAGTAACTTTAGATTTGGATTAGTTCAGCTCTTCTTGGATAAAAGTCTCACAAAGATAAAATAATCCTTACTTGTTTAAGACCAAAAAGAAGTAAGCATACCTTATTCAGATGGGAACTTCGAGGGGAAATTATTTCCTCATTTAAAATTCAAGTATGACATTGTTTCTACTGCACATAATCTAAAAATGCCACAGAAAATTTTTAATGATCACAGAAGTGCACACTTTGATGTAATGCTTTTTCCAGCACCAGAGTCTTTCTGCTACACTGACAGTCAGTCCTAGCTGTGGGCACCTGTCTGCTTTGCTCCTGTGAGCAGAGAGGGCTGCAGAGTCTCTGAGATACAGTATCTTATGCTTCAGTCTTTTAAATGAGTGATATAAAAATCTAGACAGAGGTTAAGCATCAACTTTTAAATACACAGGGGAAAGCGGGTATGGATCAGGCTGAGAAGTGAAATAGCAGCAAAAGGACAATGTACTATACAAAGTGCTAATACTTAAGTATGAAGAGGAGATGCCACCCTAAAATTTGGCTGATTTATAACAAATATCAAGATTTTCTAAAGCTTTAAATAGATTATTTTTCAACTTCTGCCTCTTTCAGAGATGGAGACTGTACAACTGCAGTACAGATCCACAGCTTGACCTGCTATTATTTCCTTAGGAGGCTTTTATTTGAACACAGCATCCTTCAACCATTCAAGAGAAGACCTTCAACTCTGCTTCTACTCATAGCAGAGGTTATGCTGAGAATACTTTTGATAACACTTCTTTTCTTCTAGGGATGCTTCTAGAATATGTATGCTCCCAGTTTCCTTGGAGACTGACACACAGTCAGCACAGTGGCTCTATAGCACCTGTAAATCAAACTTCAAAAGGAGACACTGTCCTTGTTAGAGGAAATGGTATGCATGGTGGGGAAAGAGGAGAGTTTTGCCTTCCACTTGTCTTCCAGAGAATAAGATGGCTGTAGTGCTGTAGGGAGACTATGTCAGATGGTGAAGGCTGGGTAGACTGTGTAGCAGACTTCAGATTTTATTAAAATACAGTGTTGGACCCCATTAAACTTGCAGAGAAGAAGGCCTTGTTTTGCAAATGGATTTGTGAATGCAGGAGTTACAGACATAATTGTACATGTATCATTAAGGGTTTAGGTGTGAAAAATACATTAGTAATTCTGCTAAGACTGAGCATCTTTTTAGCAAATTCTTTTATCACAGATCCTGTGATCTTCATGTATCTCTCTTATGTACCCTTGCTGTGTGAAGAGATAGGGCCAGTACACTGTGAGGAGATGAGTTTGGATTTGTTTTCTACAATTCAAACACTTTATCTTTCTCCTCTGTCCTTTGCACTGTAGTTAAGGGATATGTCCTAATGGTTTCCTATTCCTTTCCCTTATGTCAATGTTTTAAAATGTTATTAGCTTTGGCAGTTATAAATTTGGTCAACATTTAGCATCCCAGCTCTCACACAGAAACAAAATTAAAGGACATATTTGCTTTTAGATTAGCTACCGATTCAAAAAGGGCTGAAAATAAATAATTGGAGACACAACTTGGGAACAGGTGGTGTACCACAAGTGAGGCAAAAAGGTTTCCCATTGGAACAGACACATGGGAATGCAGGTGAGCAACAGTTGGTCAATAACAATGATATGTATCATCCTTATTATTCCCACTTTAGAACAAGTAGAGTTATTGCCAATGTCAACATCCAAATTTCCTGTGACTTCACGTTCCATGTCAAGTTTCTAGAGTAAATCCACAGCTAAAAATTGCCAGCAGTAGATACAAACAATTTAACAAACATATCAAATGTCCTTCACAGTCTGAGCAAATTTTAAGAGCATGATACTCAAATATTTGATTAGATAGTGCTGTGGGCTGTTCATGTGCTGAGCCTGCTGACTGAGATCCTTGTGACTGCTTACCCTTTGCTTTGCAAAGGAGGGGGACGAGAGAGCCCCCAAGGTGAGAGTAAATGGTTATTGCAGCTTTTCATGGCATTTCCAAGTGAAAATAGAGTCAACTACTGTGTGATTTTATAATCCATAGCTTCAAAATCTGGTATATTAACACTACAACGAGTAAAGCTACAACTGAAAGGCATTTGATCGGATGCATAGCCATAGGGCAGTCCCAATTCTTGTGTTTTCTGCACTCTCCAGTTGTCTTTCAGTGCTGTTAGGACATGGCCATGTTTTATTCGCTCCTCTCAGGCCTCCATCAGCCACTCCTTAAGGTCTTCCAGGAGTTATGCAGAATGAATTGGTTTCATACACTGAGAGGCTTTATCATGTCTGCATGGTGACGTGTCATGTCCGCAGATTGATTTAATCCTCACTTTGCATTTCCTCCCACAGCCTGCAGTTTTCAAAATGCCTCACTGGCACTGGGTGCAGGTATCAGATCTGTTGTTAGCAGGTCAGCTCTGCCTTAATTCATAGGCTAGCAACAGTCTGGCTGCAGAGTTTTGGACAGTAAATCTCACAACAGCCATGTTGCCTGTGAATTATGTGAAATGTGTTGTAATTTTTAATGTACTGCTAAAGACCATCCATGGCTTTCTCCTACAGAGAAGACTACACAGCCAGTCTACCAATAATACGTACCCTCCATCTCCTCTGACATGGTTTGGGGGCACCTGAGCATCGATCACACGGCAGAGGTACATCTGTGTAGATGCTTGGGAAGATCCTTTAATGTCCTTTGGATGAAAGCAGCAAGGAAAAACCCAGGACATCATAAAAGCTCAAACATCTTACAATGTTCCTGCAGCCCCAAGACGAGGCAGTAGCAGAAGGTAGGACACAGTCAGATGAATGGTTCCTCAGCCGGATTGAACAATGATTAACGGCAGCCATTCTTGCCTCACAAGAGCAATGTACAAAGCACAGCTCAGCCCCCACTAATCACCAAGCTGTCCCTTCTCAGTTACTCTCTGGTTGTCATTCAGTCCCTCATAGTTATTTCCACTATAATTTTATTTTTGTCATTGGTTGCTACAACACTCAGTGTGCATGCACACACTGTTGCTAAGAACGCTGCTATGTGACACTTGCCAGCATTCTACAAGGAAGAAATTAAGGTGTTCCTCACAAAATATATATTGGGTAAGTCATTGACGTAGGCTGAAAACACAGAGCCCCAAACACAGCTCGTCTGTGAGAGTCACATAAGGCCTAACTGATGGTTTGGAGAACCTATTATGAGTGGTGTGCTGATGAAATGCAAAAAGCTCTCAAGAAATTAATTATATCACCCTCTGTGCCCTGATTTTTTAGCTACATGAATCTGGACTGTTTGTGAACTTGTACGAACGCCTATTATTTATTTCCCTCCAAGTTTTTTCATTGTTAGGTATAGAAATCATTTGCACATTGTAGCACACATGAAACTCTTTAAAGAACTTTAATTAAATGTTCAACATAAAAGGGTTTTGCCTTCTCTTCATGCACAGGCTAAACTCTCATTAGTATTAATAGAACTTACATGTGTTCAATGAACAGAAAAGGGGACCACAGTTTGTAGAGGGAAAACTTGAAAGAAAATAAGATTCTTAATTATAAATAAGATTTGCATTAATAAATGTTATGGATATACCATGAAAAAAAGTCTGAAACTCCAAGTTTGTACTAAGTAAACAAATTATTTTAAATCAAGTACTTAGTAGTAGCCCATTTCTAATTTTTTTTTTCATGTATTCATATATTTTGTAGTATCCAAAGATCTTGTCTTGGTGGAGTCTTTGTTATATTTAGTGCTGTATAAATATGTAATGAAATTACTGACCCAAATATATTGAAGTATTAATTTTATTTATAGCCCAAGCCAACCCTATTGTCTACAACACTGAGTTTCTACATAAGTAAAGTATTTGCTATTGATTACTTATAACCATCAGTGAAATATTATATAAGCTGATTTTCCTTACTGGGTCTGGTTATGAGGGCTAACCACTAGCATTTGACCCTGTTTGTTAATTAGTATCCTTAATATGCCCTTGGATAATTATGTATAGAGGAAACAGCATTTGTCACTTAGCTCAAATCAAAGTTGACAGAAAAAATCTAGGTATTATAATTGTTAGATAAATAAACACTTTGATTCTTACAATTTTTCAATTCTATCCTGTCAGAAAAAAAGGGGTTTTTTTTGTCATCTAACTGAAAACTAGCTGAGCAGGACTAATTCAAAACTGATTTCAAGAGTAAAGAATATTTATAGTATATTTTCCAGGATATAAGAAAATAAAATTCTGGCCCTGAATCAGGAGTTTCTGGAATTTAAAAAGATTCTTCCATGATTGGAATCAAAATCTTGTAATGATGAAACATTTCTGAACAGTCAATAAGTGATGAATACAAGGACAGTTTACTACTAGAGTAAGGGATCCCTTTACTTTTTAATATCTTATACAAAAGCAATTCTTTAATGTTTTAGATGCAAATGTTTTATTGCTGCTATGGTTACTGTTGTCACTTGTGTGTGTGTCTATGTTGATTTGTATTATCCATGACAGGACATCAAACCCGGACTCATAATCTGTATGAAATAATGTATCTGTTAGCCTCAAAATTTACCAAAATTACCACAAAATTCCACTTTGATTTTTGTATTCAAGAACTGTGGGGTAGGTTGATTCCCTTGGTGTGGTTTATTAGTTAAGTCAAGTGTGTGGAATGCAAATCTGTGGATTTCTGCGTAGGGAGCACTGACTCTCTGGACACTCTGGGGAGGCACTGGAGTTCTTGGGGAGAACTGGCAGGGACGGAACAGGGACAGCCCGTGCTCCTGAGCCAGGCCCTGTGTGACAGACCGAGGGCTGAGTGCTGGGGAAGCTTTAGCGCCCTTTCTCGAGCAATGATGCCCTGCTGCAAGGTTGGAACTCACCTGCCTGACTGCTGGACTGCGCCCAAAGGAAGAGGACGCCTTCAGAGGCCGCATGTTCAACTTTGAAAAAATACCAGGTCAACAACTGCTGAGTTATTCCTGTTTATATCTCAGGGCCTTCTAGAGAGCCTGACATGTCAGGGTGACTCTTGCATGACTTCAGCTACCACATTTGATAAGCCAAGCGGAACCTCATAGTTAAATCTTCTCTTCCTACACTGCAGCCACTGTGCTTTTTGTTGGCTCTGTTGGGATGCGGTTTCTTTTAAGCTCTTTTGTATCTCCTATCTTGTCTGACAAGATGGTGGTGCTGGTGCCACACACCAGCTATTGGACCCCTCCACTTATCCTCTATATCCTTCCCTGTTTCCACTTGCTCCCTACAGCAAGAAGTTGCAAAAGTAGTAACTGAGGGTCATTTTAGCAATTCTGCTCTACCATGCAACTCCTACTAAACCAGCAATATGATACACCTTAAATTCTCTTGTTTCGTTATGGATTAGAGAGCTGGGACAGAACACCAGAACAAAAAGAAGCTTTCTTTAAAGCCAGCCACCTGCTCAGTTGGTAGCAAAGACATGTGTCACTTGAACATTGAAGCCAGCAATGACTGGGGTCCATTTCTGAACAGCTCTGTCCTGCATAAAACCCATTTCTGTTTTTCAAAAGGTTTCAATATTAGACATGAAAAAATGGTAAGAGAGAAAAAGAAAGGAGTTCTCATTAAAAGTGTTCATAGAACTGAAGTTCTAAAGTATTTGTATTCATGCCCTCCCAGCTGCTGGCTGTTCTCGAGAATCAGGACAAGCTAATTTGCTCACTGTTTGCTGGAGACAGAAAGTAATGTAAGTTGGAAGTTCCAAAGCACATTGCTGACCTACAACCAGTTCAAACAATTTGTGCAAAGTGTTTATGCTATTATTCCCAATGCCAATTAATTGAACTGCAAAATTCTTATTGATGCTGGTGTAACTAATGTTTTCTCCTCCAGGTATGTGTCTGTTGGTGTTGTGAGCCTTGGCCATTGCTTTTTTGGGTCTTCTTTCTTTGGCTGGGTTGCATATTTATTTAATATCCTTTTGGAACTCTTTCCTCAAACTGAGCAGGTTTGGTTTAAACAGATGTCTAGATGGTGAAGTGCAAGTTAAACTACTGACCTTTATTTTAATACATTTAATAAAATTGTGAATACTTGGGATTTAAAGATTTCCTTTCAGTACCATGTGGTTAATGAATCTATATAGTTGTCAGTTTTCAGTATAGCTATTGAAATCAAGCTGACTTGCTTTTAAAAGAGAACATTTCAAAAAATGAATCTGAGGACGAACAAAAAAAAAGGATTTAAAAACATTTTTTTGGTAAATGGGTTCATGACCAGAGAGAACCAGAACAGAGACGATTTTTATACTTTTACAAAAAAGCAGTATTTAAATCATAGGTATAAGCAAAACAAGTTGAAATTAAAAATAAAAATAAATTTTAAAAGAAGAAAAAAAGAAATGAAAGAAAAAGGAATGGGGGGGATCAGTGAAGACAAAGTATTATCTAATCCTCTTGATTTTGTAGGATAGCTGCTGGTACAGGCAAGGGTGATTTTTACCCCCTTTGCTAAGCAGCAATTGCAGAGTTAATTAGTCTCCAGTGCTAGCAAGTGGGTGGCATTTACTTTTCTAATAACAGGTCTGTCTCTAAAGTGGAGATAGCTCAGGTCATGATTGTGTACCTTATCTTTTGAGGCAGGAACAGTAAAGACTCTGTAAATGGGTTTAAGCAGAAAGTTAACTAAAAGCATTTTGGTGTGTCCCAAGAATGTCGTTTGTTCTAATTATAGAATGGCAAATATCAAGTAGAAAGGATGCTGTGCTGGGGTGGTGTTGGTGACTCAGTGCTCACTATTCACTGCAGAGCAGGCTGTCAGAAAGTGCTACTTTTCTGACTCATTGCATCTTGTAAATGAAGAAAGAAACATGAGATATATTCATATTATATTCATAAGTGCCATGTTATTTAATTCTAACAGTGTTTGGAGCATTTGCTCAGCTACTGAGCCCTTTGAAGTGTTACGCCCTTGCTTAGTAGTAACAGTAGTAATGCCTAACAAAGTTACGGGCATTTTAGATGTAACTGTGGGCTTAAGCAATAATAACAATAATAGCAAAGGTAGTAGCTTATTATAACAGAAATGAAATCTCATTTTTGGCTCTATAACATGAGTTCCAAACAAACAGAGAAGCACATACACAACCATTAAAAAGAGTTTAATAGAGGACTTGCCATAAAAATAATTTTAATCTGATCCCATTCTGAAAGCTTGGCTAGTTAAACAAACAAAAACCCAACAGACTAGTCACCCAGTGAAAAAAAAGCATTAAAGGTTATTCTTCTTGAGGAATGATTCTAAAAAAATTGTTTTCTCATTTCCTTTTTACATCAGACGAGTTGTAATTCTGTGATAGTAATTTTTATGATGTTATGTAAACTATTAACATGTGTTTTAGACTTTATACAAAAAAAAAATTGTGACTATTATTACCATGTTTGCCCACATCTAGGAGATGTTGAGCAAGACAAGACTCATCACCTACATGAAGTAATGGATAATTCTGAGCTTCTTCAAAGTCTAAAGTCTTCTAAAGTCAAACTATTCCGAACTGTTTTGCAGAGTCATACTACAGTAAGAGGGAAATTTTTCCTCTGATTCCAGGAACTACTGATAATTTTACCATAAAATTATTATAGATATTATATGGAATTCCATTGAACTCTCCTTTTGAAAACAGGCTCATTTTTTACATTGGAGTTTTAAACAAAACAGCTGTGTTAACCAATTGTACATTTTGTTGAAGGAACAGTCGATGGCTGAGTTGTAAGTGATATACGTTCTTTAAAATTTTCCCTTGAGAGCAGTTTTTGTTGTTGTTTTTTTTTTTTTTTTCTTCTTATGCAATGCTCTATTATTTTTGTCCAAATTTTACAGTATTGTCCATAATAGTCAATATGCTGGAAGACCTCTTTGGAAGAGGTCTGTGTAACAAATCTGTAAACAATTTATTTCATTTTGTAAATGGAATGTATAGAACGAAACTGCAGAACAGATGGAAGAAATGCTATTACAGATTTGCGAACAGTGCAATCAAAGACATAGCTAGTTAGTGCCTGGCAAGATTTTGGCTATGTTTTTTTGTCATTTGAGAGATCTCTTGCTAAGGATGGATGAAGTGCTTATAAAAGTGAGATTAGCACCAGCAAATATAAGTTATTTTTGGGTTTTGTTGTTTATTGTCCATTACATCCTATTGAGGTTGAGTGTATTGGTTTGGTAACACAACATTTAAAATGCAGACAACTCAGTGAATGGAGCCATTCAGCAGACTCTGTTTGCTCCTACCGAGAATGGGGCCCTAAGGACCCATGGTCTGGTTTATCCCTTGCTTCATTATTCCTTTGGCTGTAAATTGGGCTCAATGCTTAACATTTCAGAGGCTGATATTCAGAGCTTCCCGTTCTGAACTGTGGATGGTTGGATTTTAATGTGGGTAATGCAAATGTGTATATGCACATATCCATAGCTATTTATATTTACAGAAAAGAAAGGGGAGCTGTATTTTAAGCTAAGACAAGACTAACATGTTGAAAAGAACCTGAAAGATACTATAAATGCATCTTACACTGTTATAACCTTATTAAGACTGAATGCACATTTTTAAAAATGTTGAACTTTCAAAACTGACTCTGCTCAATTCCTAGTTAGTAACTGTCATATACAGTACTTACTCTACAATTACGGCATATTTTGGTTTCGAGTTTCCAGGTTCTTTAAAGCTGCTTTAGAATAACAAAATCAGTTGTATTATTTTGTTTCTATTAATTATTTTCAGTAATCATCATGTGCCTGTTTACCTGTGGAGCTACATTGTTTTATGGTCCCAGTCACTTTTTATCAGTCTATTCTCTTTAATGAAGAAACATAGATGTAATTAACAGTGATTTAGGAAGAATAATTATACAGCTCATATATGCAGACACACACACAGAAGCTGACTCTCAGCAGCACTGGTTGTGCAGACACAAAGGCAATAATGCATAGCAACAATCAGCAATTTCAGGCTTACCAAGCAAACATGACAGATAAGTTGATCCCAATTTCTAACAAATCCCGGGAAAGGTTAACAAGTATTTTGATGGTGTTGGATCAAAGCAGAGAGAAAATTCTCAATATGTGAGCAGTTAACTTCTGTGCATTTTGATTGTCAGTGATTCGGTCATGAATCACACAGTAATTTAATGTTTAGAAGTAACGTAGTGTGTACTAACACCTTAACAAGCATAGCATTCGATGGTGCTGTGCAGTATTTTGTCTAAGATAAAGTTATGGTGTATTTGTAGTGTATTTTGATGTTGCAATGATGTGTGGTTAACACTGAGGTTTGAGTGTGTAATAGCGTAAATAGGCTTTATTTTTCTTTGTAGCAGTAATTTCAGTTCCTTTTTCTCTGCTGTGCTTACGATTATTCTACTGAAAAGAATGACAAACTGGTGGCACCACAGTATGATGATAGACTGGAGGGTAATATAAGATGCCTGGAGAACTACTGGGTTGTGGTAGCCAAAGAATTTAAGAAACATGCTGCTGGCCAAGGGCATTTATGAATGTGCAACCTGGGAGTCTGACTTTTTTTCAAAATGAATTGTGATTATGGTATAAGTCAAGTGAATATGTGCTTGTGGATGAAAACTGTTCCTACACAACTAGAAAAAAAAGCTGAAATTTAGTACATAAAAGCTGATTTTTATGTATAGCTCTCAGACTATAGAGTTGTGTAAATATTGCACTGACCATTAAGTGTACTTAAATGTACAGAAGATGCAGAGTGGTGTTCTCGTTCTGACCTCTGCTCTGAACTCTTAACCATAGTCTGTAGGTTTACTGCATAACCTGAAACCTTTTCCCATTTGGAATAGAGTTTCTTCATGGAGAAACAAAGAGGGTATGGCAGATTGAGAAGAAATTAACTTCAGGAAACTGGTTGTTCTTTTCAATTTGCTGTTATGGATTATTTTTACGGTGTTAGTAACTATAAATTGAAAATGGGCTCAAAACTAATTCTAGGTCTTACGCTGTTGAAAAGTTAAGTTTTTGTTTTGGCACTGGCCCTGTTTGGGATGGGGACTAAAGTTGCATTGATGTGCTAATAGGGTTATTTTCTGAGGAAAGAATTTTGATGTTGAGCTTGGCATTCCCTGCAGTGGATAGAGAAGGCACTTAGAGCACCAGTGGTCCAGGAATTCAGACAGGATAATGTCATCCTCTCACTTGGGCATGTCTCTGTGCAACTCTGCCTGCAGACCTGTAACACGGTCACACCTCTGTCCTCCACCTTCAATTTAGCTTTCCACAAAAAAGCAAAACTATTATTATTTGACTTGTACAGGAATTGGCACAGTGAACGTAAGAGTTCCTGCATTGTTCACTCTTCCTGATCTCCAGTATATATTTCAGTTCGTTCTTCTTTCATGTCTAGTTTTTGAAAGCAGTAACTCTGTGTTTGTATGCTGTTCCAAAACACCAGGAATTCAGCATTTTCTGTTGTATGTAACATAAATGATTATTTTTTAAATTGCAGTGCCTCAAGTGGTTCTTGTTATGGATACATTCTCTTCTCATCCTATGTCCAATCCCTTCGTAATAAAAACATGCTGGCAAGAACCTACTCCCTCAGAGAAGAGAAAATAGAGCAGCTCTGTGAATTTTCCTGTAGTTCTGGGGTTTGGCTCTTCTTGTTAAAATGTTAGGATATGGTGATAACAGGACAAACCCCTAAGAGATGTTAAAACTCCATCAAATTGATGTAAGAGTTTTGCACAACATGTAGTTTCCAACATGTCCTTCACATCAGTTTTTTTTGCTTTGTGATGGCTTCCTCGCAGAAGAAACCTGTCTAGTCTCAGCTCTGGTAGCGACACGTGTTGCTTAGCAAGGAGCTGTGGCACTGAAGCATCTGCACCCAGGGCTGGCAGTGCTGGAAGCACAGGGCACAATCTGTCAGCGCTCCTGTGGGCTCAGCCAAATGACCCTGAGGAAAGGGAGATCAAAAGAAAGATAAAAAGAAATCAAACAGCAGATCTTTACCACGAAGGCGTTGAAATCGCAGGGCTGCACCTGGCCCTGGAGCTGGCTCCGGGGGGGGGTGGCAGCACAGCACAGCACAGCGCAGCAGAGCACAGCGCAGCGCAGCACAGCAGAGCACAGCGCAGCGCTGGGCGGGCACTGGGTGCTGTGCGCGGCAGGTGCGCGCCCACCGCCCCGCTGAACCTGCTGCCCTGGACAGCTGACCCACTGGGGCGAGGGCTGCGGCTCACGGCGCCTCTCAGAACCCTACTGCACCTGCTAAACTCAGCCTGAAGGAGCGCCTCTGTTGCCTAGGAAAGCCCGCAAAACAACTTACCTGAACAATGACAGAGTTCTCCCCATCTTCCCCCTCCCCACCCCAGTTTTACATGGAACAGAAACATTTAAATATTAAGTCTTACCTGAACAACGACAGAGTTCTCCCCATCTTCCCCCTCCCCACCCCAGTTTTACATGGAACAGAAACATTTAAATATTAAGTATGCTTTTTAAAACCATTAGTGGTATAAATCACATGCATATGCTGACTGATTCTGTTACCTCATTTTCAATACAAACCTCTTAAACAGAATCCCAGAGGATGCATTTCTGCTTTAATCTCTCTGTAATCAAGCAAAAATATGTATTTTACAAACTTTCACACAAATGTGCTTAGATTGAACCGTAATTTGCACATTAGTACCTGAATGTGTTGTTTCTGACTTTAATGACTTAGTTTTATGCTATTATTCTATTTGTGTTTGGAGTATTTTATCAATAATTTTCCATCAATATTTTTATCAATATTATATTGAAATTGATCGGACCTTGCTGATATCTGGTACTTTGTCAATGAAGCCTTTCCACTTTATGGTAATAAATATTGACCTGTGAATTCCTGAGAGTAAAAGAATACAGGCTTTACTAGACTTTTGTCAACAGTTCTTGTAAGGGTTTTGGACTAGGTCATCTTGTCTGACCATTAGAGCTCCACTGGTCTTAGTCATGCTGCCTTGACCTGGATGGTCTGGGATTTTGTGGGCTGTCAGAGCAGTGGACTGCTCGGTTAGAGGCAGCAGAATTCACTTCCACAGCTGTTTGCAGCTAGCAGGGAGAAAGAAATGATTTTAGCCAAAGGTAATTCATGGCAGAAGGCTAATGGCTATCTATTCCTCACCATGAGTACTGAAGATGTGTATTACTGTGCTGATTGCTCAAAAAAATTCCCTTGCTCAAGTAAAACAACACAAATTTTGAATTAACTTCAGTAGAGTTTGGTTTATTGACCTATGGCTTTGGAAACTTTTTCTGCCTTTTCTGCCTTTTTAGAAATTCTCAAAGGAAAAGTATATCTGCAGCAGATATAATATAAATTTAAAATAACTATTACAACACAATTCTCTGTAACTGCAGACATGAATTTCGATGCTAATCTCTGAATATAATGAACTTCTGTCTGTTATTTTTCTCTCAGATTGATGCTTAGTTCCAGTATCCAGTAGGGCAGAAAAATAACTTATCAGCATTCATTAGATACATGAAACTCAGTGGAATATTTCCTGTTGCCTATGAAAGTTGCTTTCTAAACTAGGAAAGGATGTATGAAAGGAGAGAAGGCAAAACAGAATTGAAATTGGATAAGGAGCCTTTCACATAGGGGTTATTAGTTATCAAAAGCTATTCTTACATGATGGCTCACTGGTATTCTAAATTTAATACCATATGTGGGTGATCTCATCATTGCTTCTTACTTAATAATTTCACATCAGTCATATCTCTTATTTTTGCTGCCGGGACCTGGGTTTTTCTTAGTTGGGGCAGGTTTTGGGGGTTTCTTTGTCCAATTTTTCACCAAACAAAAGAAACACTGTTTTTCAGGACTATGCACTGAAATTTAGACCCTTTTCTTCACAAGTCTTATGAGATGAGCTGGTCTGCAGAGGAAAAACACCTCAGGGAAGAGGGTGAACAAAGAGTCTTTGCTCTTTGCCTCCTTGAAATAATGGCAGTGCCACATCAATTTCTGGTTTGCTTCAGAGGTGTTCATAAGTACAGGTGAGCTGCCGCCCCTCCTTTCGTTCTACACTTGCACTTTATTACAATTTGTTTTCACCTACAGTGATTCGCTTGATCTGAGTCAGAATGGATGTTTTTGGTCTCAGTGCCAGGAGCTCTGTGCTTTTTTCCGACATTTCCTCACAACACCACCAAGGCAAAAATAGGTTGAACACTTGCAGCAATATAAAACCCATAATTGTGTAGAACCAAGAACAATTGAAAAATTGAAAATCAGATACCAGAATTGTGTACGACCCATGATTTAATTTTCAGACTTTAACCCATGGTCCACATTTTCTTAAAGGTCACACCCAAGAATTTTGTGTGTATTTCTAAGGGGTAGGGGTAGGATTTTGTTTCAAAACTGTAATGTCTTGCAGCATCCAGCAAGTAACATCTATATTTTCTATAAGAAATCTAAATTTTTTCCTTAACAACAAAACAATGCCATTGTGACCTCTAAGCATCCCAGTGTCTGTCTTTGAAGAGCACAAGACTGACAGGTTGAATGAAGAAAATATATTATGATTTTGCAGGATACTACTTCAGTAATAGTTAAATAAGATTCCCTGTATTGATCTGGACATGAAAACAAACACCAAGATGGCTTTGTTAACTTAATGTATGAATTTAGTGTGTGAATTCAATTAACAGTCATAAACAAGCAGGGAAAGATTAGCTCACCCTCATTTCTAGGTTACAGACGTAAAGAGGCAAAAGACTTAAAAGGAACATCTAATTTTTGCCCTTACCATACTTAAACCAAAGTAGAGGACTTATAAATGTGCCATGAACTTTAGACAGTTCACTCTATCTGGACTTCTGAAATACCATTATTTGCAAAAGATCTTAGAGTTTTGATTTTTTTAGGGAGCTCTGAACCTCAGAAATCAAATATGAAAGTCTCCATGTTCCTCCTTACTATTAAAATTACTTTCTAAACTCCTATTTGTATAAATTGAAAACTTCTTTAGTGGGAAAAAAACCCCTATCATAAACTTCATCCATCAGGTCTTAAATTGGTGTTGATTCCTAAGGTAAATTCTGTAATTTAAACCAATTACCTTCATTAGATTTTAAGTGTCAGAAACAAATTAAAAGCTGCTTACTTGTTGGTGCTTTTCACTTGAGAAATACCGTGAAATCATAGCTAAGACTTCACAAGTATGGGATAAGAATGACTTTGAGTCCCCGGACTAAAACTGAGATTACAGGATGTGAAGTGCTCTTTCAGTCAATTTTAGGAAGGGACATGGAACTCTCTCCTCGTGATATTTCACATATACCAAGGAAAGTGTAGTGAGTGCACAGTGTGTTTAAAGGACAACTTCCACTTAAAAGGAGCCCAGGTCTAGCACTGTTCTACAGACCTTACTGTAGATTTATTCCTACACATTATTCTTCTAAAATATATATTTGTAAAGAAATGTTTCACTAGAACATATTAAATTTTTTTTAATCTATAAAAGTTTTACTTTATGTTTTAAAAAATTGTTTGCTTTATGTACATTTTTAATGCAACTGAGAAGAACAAAATGAAATATCAGAATATTTTTGCTTTAAGGGTAAACAAATTTGATATTCCTATATGAATTTTCTGTAAAAGCAACTGACGAATGATCATACAACTGTCACAGAAAGAAGGGTTTTTAGTCTTCCTTTAGTGCATATAAACCTCTGTAGAGCATATTTGTTATGTTTCAATGGCTCCAGTGTCTTGTATTTGGAGGGATTATTTCAGGGGAAAAATCCCATTTGAAGGGTTTTCTGATGTCAGGGATCATTGCCCAGTTAACTTCCTATTGAAGAAAGCTTGTAGCATACCCAGGAATTCCATTCTAATCCAAGAAGGAGAATTCGAATTTTAACATAGAGATTCACAAAGTAAGAAATTTTATTTTTGTTATCATTTTTAGCTGATATGTTTGTGGGTGATTTTAGCAGGACAAAATTTGATCTAATGCGTAAGCCTAAATTGTAAGGATTCAGACACTAAGACCTCAATTTGGATATGGTAACTATACATAAAATTAAAATAACCCTGGTGATGCTTCATTAAAATCTTACCTGAGGTATTGATGACTGACAAAATAAATAAGCGATTGAGAGCAAAGGGAAGTATACACCACTTGCCCTTCCAAAGAAACCTTGAAGATATAGATTTGATTGGCTAAATGTCATCAGCCAGAAGGATTCCCATGTCTTTGTTTCCACTGTTGATATCTTTCTGTTTCATTGGTTCTTACTGTTCTTACCTGCTTAGGTGCAACCTAGAAAAAGATGCACTTTTTTTTGCCTGGTACCCTACTTTTTGAATTTTGGTTGCACATTGAGTAGAGCTTTTCAATAAGCTGTCCATAAAAACATTCAGCATGCCTGTCTAAGCAGTTACAGCACACTTTGTTTGGGACACGCCAAGGTGTAAAAGTAAATTACATTATTGCTTCCCAGATAAACTTACTGCTTTTCGGATGGATTTTCTGGCACCTGCAAACTTCAACTTGACCAATTCTACAGTTTTCTGACTCCAAGGCAGCATTTAGTTCATGACAAAATATTAGCTTTTATCTGAATTTGAGTCACAAAAGAACTATTTGCTGCTAGGACATTTTCAGCTTGGAAACCAGATCACCAGGGAAAAGGGAAATGGCACGTTTACCATTTTTCCTTGGACTATATTCTCAGTACTTTTGTTTCTCAATAAATTCTTGCAAGAAAGAAGGAAAAAAAAACAGCTCCACAATTAGAGCTAGATCCTCAACCAATACTATCTGATGCTGTTCTTTCCTTTTGAACATCTTATTCTATTTTGCCATCCAGATCTTTGGTTTTGTCTTGTTTCCTTCTCAAGGTATTAGCTAGTTTCTGATTTCTCTGAAATGCTGACTCTTTTCCACTATATTAAGTTTAATAACGTTATGCATAAGGTAAGGCTGTGATCACGCCGTGCTGGTTATAAAGAGGGGAGGAATCCCAGACCTCTGCAGCTGCTTTGGCCGAGCATTGTCCGTGCCAGTCGCTCCTGTGCACTCAGAACAAGCAGTGCAGCAATGGGAACAGCCAACCACGTCTTCAGAGGAGGTGATGGAGTCTGTGAGTGTCTCTTCTGGTCACTGGACTGAAAATGTCTCTGAGTAGAATCTCTGCTCTGATCTTGTCTCTGTGGTTCTTTTCTGCAGGCATCTGATCACTGCTAGCTCAGATATCCCCCTGGATCTGTCTGTTGTACTCCTTTGATTAAACCCCACCATGTTCTGCAACAAACGCACATAGGAACCATCAGTAAATCCCCTCCCTCCAGTTGGCTGAGCTGCTGTTTGCCCTTAGCTTGATAGGTTTCTGGCACAAACCTAAAGTCAGGTTGATTTCAGGATCCATAGCACGATACTTTCAAGTATCCTTTCCTCCCTTCTTCTCCCTCATTCTCTGGTGCCTTCTTGCACTTCATGTACTTGAAAACATTCTGGTATTTCACACTGCTTAAACAGTTATTCTAGAAAATCTTCCTTTCAATGCCTAAATGCAGTGATTATTAATTTCTACTACCTTTAAATAATTTTCACATTAACAGTTAAAAATTCCCCTAACAATAAATGAACTGTTTATTACTCCAGAGGAATATTTTCTTTGCCCAGGACTTCCAAGCTCAGGTTTGAAATAGAAGCACAGGGTTGGTGGCCACAATCATAGGGTAGTAGTAGCCCTGAGGCCAGGCAGACATAAGAATTTTCAAACTGCCTCACCAGCTTTCTTCTCAGTTTATCTGTACCCCAGTATTTTGCAGTTCTTAATGCTTTTCATTTTATCTAAGGGATTTCACTAGAGAAAATCTTTAGTAGTGCCTATGATGAGAATTCTGTTTCCTCTATTTCTGATCCAATTCCTTTATCAAATACTGTGACACTTCAAAAGGTTATTTTATGAAGTTTCTCTGTTGGTTATATGTTTTCAATCAAATGATGTAAGGAAATGCTGCACATAGGGTCAGATTGTTTGTGTCCATAACTGGGGAAAAAAAATTTCACAGTGCTGGTATCCCACAGTCCAGCTTATGATAAGGCAATCTTAATAGCTCATTGTTGAATGCACTTTCATCTTCTAATTTTTGGACATTATTGTGGATGAAAATCATAGTCTGCTTCCTGTTTTTGCTAAATGTCAGACAATAACACTGGAAGAAAGTTGAGGATCCTTTGGTCCTGCTAGGAGATTTCTCAAGTCTTTCCTTTCTAAAGATTTGTGGTTAATTGACAGTCTTTGAAACTGAAGTTCTGCAAATTGCAAACTAGGAGCTTGTGTTTAAAAACTGTACAGTAGAACTCAACAAGCATTAGCAGAGTAAAAAGCTAGTGATTCAATCACCAATGTGTCCAGGAATCTGTAGAAAATATGATGGGTTGGTAAACAGGAGTCTGACTTAATACATAAAGGATCCTAGAACTGAAATTAAGGCTCGAGGAGTTGAAACGAGCACACTGATCCTATTTTCATATTAACACCTGAAATTTTGTATGACTATTCTGAGAATCTTTGAAAGGTGAGATTTTCCAGAAGTATCTTTTTAAGGTATTTAAGTGACTCTGAAAACCATAAAGTACTTTTGTAAAAGTATATCTGGGTGTTTTGTATTATTTTAAAACAGTTACATTAAACCAATTGCTGCCAAGTACAGAATGTAAACACAAATGGCACAAATAGTACATGCATTAGACTTGGTTTTTGTTGTAGACAGTCCTGCCTGTCTGCTAGCACTGTACCTGTTGTAAACTCCTGGCTGACAGAGCAAGACTTCATCTAAAACCTGCTTATTTAGTTGCGCTGAATTTCTCTTCTGACCTGCTGAACAGCCCAGTCACACTGCAGAGATATTTAATGTGCTGCCTTCATCCCGTCCCATTAGGCTGCAGATTTATGCTTAATTCAAACCTCAAATGGTTGAACGGATTTAAAAAAATATAACTCTACAGTCCTTATCTTTGCCTGGCTTTGTTCTTTACATTTTACTTTGCTTTCTGGCAATCATTCTTCCGCACACTGTTTGCACCTCTCTGGCTGCTGAAGAGTGGGATTCATTCTCCTGGAACCCATAGGACCAGCAGGCATAAAGACACTTTGCAGCTCTGCAAAAATGGAGATTGAAACACTGTGCTCCTTCAAAACAAAAAGATGTACAGAAATAAAACAAAAGTAGATATGAAGGAGTTACAGTGGAGAGAGTGATACAACCATAAAGTTTCCAGAAAGAGAGAACTAAAAGCCTTGTTTAAAGCAGGCTTTTCCAGAGACTATGAGAGCATCAATTTGGATGTGAGGGTGCATCTCTTATCATTTTATGCCATTCATAGAATCTCCCAGGCCACCACAGAGCTTCAGATCTGGTCTTCCCTACCCTGATTTGTTCAAACAAATGGAAGAGTGAACAACACAGACCATAAAGATGCTGCTGCTGCCCATATTTCATCATGTTCGCAATCAAAAATCTTCATAGTAAATGTGTGAAACTATCGCCTGTTTCCTGGCCATGTTCGACATTAAATGTAGCAGTTTCCTTCACGGTTCTAAGATAAATTATTGTTTAGTGTGACCTATGTCTTCCAACAGTGATACTCTTTGCCTCAATTCCTTCTTCAGCTCCTTTGGCTACTTAAGGGTGGGCTAGCAGAGAAAATCTCAACTAGAGAGTACAAAAAAATTTCATTTAATTTGTTCTATTTTAGTTTAGTCTTCCACTAAACAACCCCTTTCTTCAACAAGCCATTGTGTAGAGGTGAAATTTAATATCTGATATGAGAACAAGCATTGGTAATCTTGTGACAGCACATGAGATTAGGAACAATGAAGAGATTAATTTGATGAGGTTTGTTTATATCTTCTCTCTAAAACCTTTTCTGGGAAATTCTAAAGGTTTTTTAATCTACGATTAAATTCCAATATATCGCCCACTGTGTTCCTACCTCGTATTTTCTGTTTACTTAAATAACATGTGTTTCATGGAAGAACTGTATTCCCATTTTTCTTTAACCTAAAATATTTCTGTTGAGTTGTCACTGTAGAGTGAAAACTTACTTTGATGACATTGACACAACTTTCGCCCGCGTACGCTGCTTTATAATTTGACTTTTGAAATGTTTTACTTTATTACAAAGAAACAGTGACCTGAGTCCCAATGACCTTCCCGTCTCCCTGCAGGCTGGAAGCAGGAGCTCGCAGCACCGTGTCCATCAGCGCTGCCGTGGCTGAGCTGTCCTGCTGCTGAGCTGCGCGTAATCTCTGGGTGTGCCGCTGTGGAAGTGTTTCCAGACTGCTCTGGAATCTCTCCCCTTCTGGATCACCTAATAACATCTTGCTCCTCGCTCAGCTGTGTGCAGACGTTGGTAGCCATCCACACCTTCTAAAATAAAGGTAAAAAACCCCATGAGGATGAGAAAAAAGGGTAATCAAATAGAAGGGGAGAAAATTAGATTTTTTTTTTTTTCTTCCTGATGAGTTATGTCTCAGAAAGATATTTGGGTAATCAGTGAAAAAAAAGAAAAAGAGAATTCTGTGTAATTCCATTGCTCTTGAAGTAGATCAAATTTATATAGAAAATACTTAATGATGAGAGCTGCACTATACCTTAAGACAACCAATTAACTACCTTTCTTGAAAGACCATATTCAGTTACAAATAATTCTAAAATATGCATCTGGTGGTACGTTAAATTTGATTTTTTTTCACTTATTCCTTTGATGTGAAATAAGCCAAAAAAAATGAAATAAAAAAAACTCCCACAGTTTGTTTTTGATTGCTGCTATCAGTGGAAAAAGCTACGGCCGGTAACACTAAGCGAATGTTCTAAGTCCAGTGAAACAGGCAACAGGATGTGACATTAATTAAATTCATGCATTTTTAAAGAATGAGTTGATTCAAACATCAATTTGCAGAATGACATAGCAAAAGAGTCCAAGAGCTCTTCCCTGAAGGGGGGCATAAACACTCAGTGGAGACTTTGCCTCTGTGCTCCCAAGGCAGAGACAGGAGGGCGGCGTGAGGGCTGTAATGGATGTTAAATGGAGTGAGACTTCCGTGTGCTCCTGGCCTCTGCTCCTTCAGCCTTGCAATGCAGTACTTTTTTTTCTATGACAAATGTTAGAAAGTTGTTTATTGCCCAGGGTGTTTTAGGTGCCAAAAGGCTTGCAAATGAAAGATGGCAAAGCAGACGTGAAAGGGAGCATGAAACTATTAGAGGAATGTCAGTTGATGTATACAAGTGCAGAAATAAAAACAAAATTATGTTAATGCGTTCCTCATTATTTTCCCTGGAAGTAGACCCTTACTCATCTGTCCTTTCTTTTATTCTTTCTTTAATTAAATGTGTTTAAATAAATAAAAAGCCCTAAGCATGTTATGACTAATGATATTACTGTAATGCCATTTCTCCAATAGCAATCACAGCTGAATTGTTGGTACGTTTTCAATGAGGCCACAGCTCTCATTCACCAGCTCTTGTGAAAAGGGGCTGTGCTGATTCACCATTAATTAAATGATTTTACAGCAATTTCTAGGCTATAATAGCATGTATGTCTGTGCTTCTGTGGAGGGTGAATACTCTGTTTAATTTTTAAAAAAGAGAAGGAAACAAGTATTTTGGAAAATAATACTTTGTATGACATTTCTCTAATATATAAATGAATATAAATAAATACATAATGAAATGCATAGCAGAGTTTTCATGTATACCAAGGTCAACGTTAACACTGATATTTTACATTATTTGATCTCTCTCTGCTAAAATATGTCTTCTTTGGCTTATGTTTCTATAAAATAAGATTGTTTAGCTCTGAGAAAAAAAAATAGTGGAGTAGCCTGCCTATTGGTACAAAATGGACCCAACCTTCTCTTTTTGCACCCAGCCTCATAATTCTGGGGAAAAGAAAATCAATTATTAGCTAAATGTAATATTTAATATATTAGGGGTACAACTACTAAGTTTTATAAGCTCTCCACTTCCTCCGTAATACTCAAGGCAAAAAAGCTTTTGTATAAAACTGTAACAAATGATGTCTTGTATTTATACATATATATATATATTCACTTTTTTATATATGCATGTTATATTTTATATCTATATGTCTTGTATTATATATCTAATAAAAGAAGAGAAGGAGCCATTTGAACGACTGGTGAACACTTACTGCAACTCTAACAACTTTCCTGGGAGTCTATTAGCACTTGCATGGTCCACAACAGGACATTTTATGACTTTATTATAGATTCTCATTTACTGGAAGGCAGAGCCAGAATGCAGCTGGTTTGTTCCATATTTAGCAGTTTAACTATTTATTAACTGTCACAGCTCTCACCCTGTCCAAGAATGTGACACAGAGAGCATTCAATAATACACTGAGAAATCTCCATTACTGAGCATAAGGATCATTAACATAGCACAAGTTTAACTAATAAAGTTGAAAACAACTAATAAATCTACCTGTTTTTATTGTCAATTAAAATCTGCATACAGACGATGACATTCATTAAAAATTAAGTGGGTAGATACAATCAGAGATAATCATGCATGCCACTTATCCCCGGGAACATGACGCACTGTAAATTCATAGGAACTGAAAGCCTAATTACTTCTATCACTGTAATTGATGGGTTTTCTATGTACTGCTTCATCATGGAAATTAATGGGAAACAAAATTTCCTCTAATTTATTGGCACTTCTGAAATAAAGGAATACTAGTTCAATATGCAGAATTCTGCATGTGTGCTATTGGAAATTTCAGTATTAATTTCTGCAATCTTTCATAAGCATATTTCAGCATGGTGTTTAAGTATATGGTAATTATTTCATTAACTAATTGCCTAATATGTTATTGACCGTGTAGTAAATTAATTTTCAGTAGTGAATATGTTCACTGACCAGACATTTTGTGTTTGAGATATGGAATAACTCATGGTATTAAATCACCCTATAGTGAGCTAAATACTTTATAAAACACACAGCCAAGGCTACATTAATAGTCAAATATTAATTTTACTGCAGCTATGATGTTATTGACATCTCTTTACTACCTGTTAAATACAGTGGAGGTAGGAGTGCTACCTTCTGTGCCTAACTCACTCATTTTCTCATATTCCTGTAAATTCAGCAACATTGGCCAAGCTAATCTGATGGCAGCATGACTGATAAAATTCTGCTTTCTTGATACTAAGGACATGCAATACAATTCAGATTAACTGCTGGAATATACTCGAAAATTATGTTGGGTTTTCTTTTTTTTTTCTCACAGCTCAATGTAGATTTTTTATGTATTTTCAACATATTGAGCCAAATATTTGCCTGTTCTTTGAGGTTTTGTTTCTGGAATAAGTGAACCATTTTCTAGAGACATCACTGTTTTCCCTGGTAACTGTAAGGTGCAAAGAGTCTTGTCACTGTGCTGTGGAGCAGGGACTGTGTGGGCATTTTGATAGCTGTTGTAACAAATACTTTAAATTAATGTGGTGTTTAAGCTTTTGGGCAAGAATTGAAGGTCTATGTACTTCATTCCTGCGTAACTGCTAAAGGTGGGTTGGCTGTTTTCATATAAATAACAGACCCTGATCATCAGTGGAGGTTTTTCAAAGATTGTCACACACATTTTGGAAGGGGTTGATGAACCCCTGTAGTTCACTATCACAGGACAGTTGTGCAGGATGTTTGATGCTATGGTGTCATTTTCATAAGCATTTTTAGAGCAATGGAAGTGGCTTAGAGTAGTGTTTACAGAAAAACGATTAACTCTTCCTACACCTTAAGTCACTTTTCTTCTCCCAGAGCTTCAGAAGAAAAAAAGCTGGGGGCAGCAGCTTATTCTCAGGCGCTTTGAGAACCAAACTGAGTATTAAAGGTGAAAAAAAGATGTCTCTAGGCTCAGGGGACAGGCAGAAGTTTGATTTTTATTCGCTTGTTTATTTGCTTTTTAAGACTGTAAAAAAAAATTCATTTTGTATTACCAGAATAATTCACTAAAAAGGAAGTGCAGAAATGCAATACCTTTCTGGTTTTATTTACATTGTAAAAATTAGTCATGTTTATATACTTAGGTAAACCTGGAAACTTGTCTAAGAATATGTTCTAACTCAGTTGACAATCTCACAGATAATTGAGTAGACAATAAAAAGGGAGATGTTTTCTCAGTCATATTTAAAAACTGTCTTTGATCTGTTGGATTTTATCATTGGAACAAATAAGCAAGAAGATATCACTGTGAGGAGAATAAACTTTATTCATATTTAACAAATACTGGTTTTAAATGTAAAAGATCTGAAATTACCCTCTAGAAAAATCATCAAAAGGATTTACACTAAAAGCTCCTAAACAGTTACGATGGAAACATCTTTAAAAGGCAATGTTGTAGTTACGGGAAGAAGGATGAAATACCTGTGCAGAGACCTACTGATGACTTGACTTTCTAAAACATGATATGACTTTAGAATTTGAGCAAAGATGTTATTTAGTTTTGAGAGGGGGGAAAAAGGAAGGAAACAAAATGAGCTGTTCCAGGAAAAAGTGTCCAGTATTTCAGTATTTCACTTGTAAAAGATTTATAATAGCATAGGTTATGATCTCAAGAGAAAAGTTTGAGGAAAGAGATGGAAAACAAGGTTTTGTAAAGATACTAGTGATTTACCCATAGCTTGCTGGTTTTGTTCAGATTGCTTTATCAAAAATCAATATATATGAAAATACTAATAAATTAAGAATTTGCAATAAACTAGATTTATTGTTAGGTAATAATAATGAAGTATAGAAATATCAAAGGAAAAGGAAAACCTGGTTTGACAGTTGATAATTCCTTCTTCCATCAAACTCATTTAAACAAATGTAGGTGGCAAGAGGTTTGAGTGGGAAGGAGGGGTGCTCAGTAATGGCAATGAAGAACTTGGATTTATTTGCTGGATTTGCTATTGACTCCTCCTCTAACAACGAGCACATAATTTCCCATGTCCCAATTTCCCTCTTTTTGTTCCCATTTCCATATTACCAAACCACAATTATTCTGTCTGCCTTTTCTGTTTTGTTTCATTTTCTAGCTTACAAAATTCTGTGCAGAGGGAATTTGCTGTATGAATATGCTTGGCTTAATGGAACTTGGGAGTTTGTAAAGGCGATTCTGATACCAACAAATAATTATAGTTCCAATAATCTTTGAAAAATATTTAACAAAATTTAATGCTTTAAATTTCACTATAATTAGTTTTACTCCAGTGTTTCTGTGAAAGGAACCACATAATAAGCGATTAACTAAGGCATTTAGCACTGAATTGCTTTTTCATGGCTCCTTGCTTCCATTAGAGGAAAAATATGTGATTTCTGTGGCTTCTCTTCTCTGGATTCAAAGTGGGTAAACTATATTGATAATTCTTCATAGCTTCTACGGGTTGGTTATCACCAATGGCATGGTCATTAGCCATTGTAACTACAGTGGTAATGCTTAACTTAAGATCCTTCTATTTTGTTCCTAGAATGCCTTTAATACACAATCCAGTTCCAGAATATGCTTATTTTGTCCAAACTGTGAACATTTTAGCCAGAGAGCAGAAAGTTTTTTGAAATTATTATATTGAATGCCTCAGTAAGTCAGATTCAGAGTTCCTCTGTTGGCACTACATTCCGTTTGCTGTTATCTGTGAAAAATAATGTTATTTATGAATAGAATTTCTTGGTGAAAGCAGACTCAGCACTTTCTGCTAAGCCCACAATCTGACCAAAGAACATTTTAATTCCACTGTAGCTCAAACTAATTCAAGACAGTGCAATGCTGGAAATGAGCATATCTCTAAAAATGAACGTCTCTAAAAATACTACACATTTGTGTGAAAAATCTTTGAAATGGGATTTTCTAATCTTGCAGCCTCAATCAGAGATTTGACAGCAGTAAAACTCTTTCAGCTGCTCTTAAGGATGCTAAATTGCAGGTAGATCCTACAGCTAGTGCTAGATACATGAAAGTAACAGCATTAAGTTGATAAATATGCATTTTAGCATAGAAAGTGAAAAACTTTCCTGGAGCCAAAACAAAAGCAAAATTTCTATGTTATTATGACTGAAAATCTAAAAAAAAAAGCAGTTTTTCTGAAGATGAGAAAGCGTTCACAAGTATTTCTGCTCTTCACTTCCTGCATTAAGACCCTGGAACATTAGTCTTTCTTGCCCTACATTCCAGCCTGGCTGGACTCAGAAGTTAAAAATCACACCATAAAGCTCTATTTCACCATCATCTCTGTCCCCTCATTATAGTAAGATAGCAAACTCTTTTTTTTCCCATTAAAAAAAAAAAGGGGGCAGCTTTTTATTCCTATATGGCAAACTGCTGGATTTTCTCCTGTGCTCCCAAAGCCTGTCCCAGGCCTTCTGAGTGTACCCTGGGAAAAAATTTATTTAAAATTCATATTCTCTCATTTAATACAGGAGAGTGCAAACATTTCTTCCGATTTTCATGACTCTCTTCTAAGAGTTTCCTGGCTCAGAGCTCTGCTTGGGACTCAGCTGGTCACACCCAGGTGTCTGTGTGGAGCTGCGTGACAAAGGCTTTGGGTCTTCAAGTACTACCCAAGTAAGAGTAATTTGTTTACGTTTACTTTGAATGTCACACTCCCTTGACAAGAATACTAAGCAGGTTAAATGATTGTGTTTTTATGTACAAAACCACTGATTATATGCTAATTTCTGTCCCTTTGCTGAAAGTCAGCATCTTCAAAGTTCAGATTGAAAAGTAAAAGATTCTCAACAAATAATGGGAATTCTTTACCTCTTCCTGCAGTGCCCCCATAATTCCACATTATTTATCTTCTTTATTCGAGAATATTAATGTACAAGACTAACAGTTTTTTTTCTGATGTAAGCTTCTGAAAATGTTTTTAGAAATTAATAGTAGGCTTCAAACTGTAACTTAGAGGATTTTATTTTCTTTTAATTATCATTGATAATTGCATATGTGTCGACCAGTATGACGTCTAGCTACAGCTGTAGATGTATAAAGACGTATAATTTTAAAGGGAGTTGTATGACTAGGAACCATTTGACTGAGGATACAGTTTCAGAAATATTTGTAGGGTGAGACTCATTTATGTGCCAACATATTTTCATATACATTCTTCTAATAATCAGGAATTGGTAAATATCTTAACTCTCTGCCACAAAATGATCATGAAACTTTGATCTTCATCAAAATGAGACCTAAAGAGCAGTGAATGAGGAGAATCAAAAGCAGATTTTTCACCTTGAAGGAATGATGGAATAAGCTTCAATCTGTATTAAGAAACTGCACATGCACTTTGCTGATTGCTAGGAACTGCATGGCTCTATCATATGCAAATGCAGGAGATTTTGCTTGATAAGGGTTTGACCTGATTAGGATGCAGGAAAACCCAGCAGCAACACAGGAGTCATCAGCACGAATTACAGCTGGAATGAAAAATCAGGCTGGCATTGGAGAGGGCATAACACAAGGTTGTTCATCTCTGCCATGGCCCTCTGCACTTCCAGTGGTCATGGAGCAGTGCAAACTGCGGCAAAGGCAGCGCACACAGAGCCACTCAGGAGGCAGCTCCATGCTCATGGTGAGTTTTACAGCTCCTTACTGCATCACTGCAGTCAGGAGGCAGCTCCATGCTCATGGTGAGTTTTGCAGTCATTACTGCATCACTGCAGTCAGGAGGCAGCTCCATGCTGGTGAGTTTTGCAGTCCTTACTGCATCACTGCAGTCAGGAGGCAGCTCCATGCTCATGGTGAGTTTTACAGTCCTTACTGCATCACTCCTCAGTGGCACTGGTGTTTGCCCTCTGTCAGCTGAGGGCTGGTAAAATAAGGCTCTGTCTTTGGAAGAACTGTCCAACAGAGCAAGGTAAAAATGGAGATTGAGATTAAAGAGTCTTTCAAAGAAAATATTCTAGGACTGACATATTTGCTTAAATGAATTATTTACCTTGATTTGCGTATTGGACCTTATCCAAAATTTCACTTTCATGCCTTGTAACACCTAAAAATCCACAATGTACATTCTAACCTTAATCCAAATGTGAGACTAAACGCAAAGATTTTAAACAATGTTGACTGATTAAAACAAAAAAGAATGAAAAAAATCCCCAACAACAAAATCCAAAACGAAACAAAACAAGAGAAAAAAAATCACTTCAGAAACACGTTATTGGTCTGACCTGAAATGTCAATGTTGATGCACTTTGATTAAAAGAACACAAAAGAAGAATCCAGCAAAAGGACTCCAGAAGAAAGGTGTTGCATGTGGAATAGTGATATATAATTTGCAAGTAAGAACCTCAAGTAAGTTAAAATATGTTTTTATGTTCAACAGAATATCAGAGATGAGAAAAGAATTTGCCCCATTGGGTAACATTGGCAAGTTAGAAGGTTATGAAAAAGGTTAGAGCATTGATTCAAATCAAATCTGGAAACAGAATTTATAATGTGTCCTGTC
Organism: Pardalotus punctatus; assembly: GCA_013400915.1. Lineage (NCBI taxonomy): Eukaryota > Metazoa > Chordata > Aves > Passeriformes > Pardalotidae > Pardalotus > Pardalotus punctatus. The sequence continues at coordinate 748,125 of VZTX01028448.1, forward strand.
TTAATTTTTCTTTTAAGTGTTTTTCTTTCTAGTGTGCAATGTCTGATTTAAAATTCAAACAAGAATCACTTATCAAGGGGCAAATATCCTGAATGCCTTGTAGTGTTCACACACAACAGGCATGCCCCTTTTCAGGTGACCATCATTTATTTTTTGCAAAGATGTAGTGTGAAAACAATGAAAAAAAGAACTACCTTAAAAGCCCCAAAGTACTAGCATTTACTTCTGGCCTTGTGGCTGCAGTGGTCACTTGAATGTTGAGGGCCATGTACTTGGCTGAGCGCAGGTGACTGAACATCTATGAATACTGATATTTTTATAAAAAGAAGGGGAAAGAAACAATTTGCAGACAATAAGAAGTCCATTATAAAAATAACTCCAGGGAAACAGCACTAATGTGGCTACTGAGAAGTACCAAAGCTCAACAAACTTCACTCTCACGTTCTCTGTTTCCAAAGAACACACAGGGCACTGAATTTTGGTAACATTTTGTCTTTTTGGTCTGATAGCTACTGGTTCATTACAATTTTAAACAAGGGGGGGAAATTAAAAAAAAAGGGAAAAACCCAAACATAAAAAAATCTTTCTGAATTCCAGTGCAACAAGACTGGACTTGTTAGACTAAAAGACAGCATTTCAGGAAATGTTGATTTTGTTTCACATGGTTATGAGATTAATCCTAGTTAAAAGTCAAAATAATCTGTTAATAGCCCCTAATAATCCTGTTATTTTCCATCACAAATTAACATAGAGCTTGAATTTAAAGTAAATGTTTCTGCAACAGCTCAGCAGGAAACAGTAACAGCCTACCTTAGAGTTCCAGCCTTGCAGAGAGTAAAGCACTGACTACACAGTCTGTTCATGTTTCAAATGTGTTCTTTGGGAATTAATTGGAAAGTACATTCAATATCCAGTAATGGAAAAAAATGCAACTCAAGAGCTCCTATCATAGTTTGAAGCCGCATTAAATTCTTGGTTTTTGTTCTCTTTCCAAGGCAAAGCAGTCTTGTATTTTTGCCAGTAAAACCAGTGGAACTGAGATTTTTTACCATTTTTGGAAATTGTAAGTGCAAACTCTTGCCCTGTGATATTGTATGAATTCTACTGCTATTAAGTCTGATATCATGGCTCATCAATGGGAACCATGAAATCAGCTCAGCTGGGGCCAGGATAAAGCCCTGAGAGCATCTTTGAATCTAGCAAAACACAGTGAAACTGATACATACCTGAGGAGCCTCAGGAAAGTTTCTGGAGTTCCTTTAATATGGATCAGTCTCTTCAGTATTAATGATGAATATAGAAAACCAGGAGAGATTTTCTCTGTGCTGCATGCTTTTTTCTATTTAATTTTATATTTATGCCTCTGATAGTGACCCAATAAGACACAGTAGAGACAATCTGTGCTTTTCTTCAGAAAGTTCAGTAATTGTAGCATGTTCTTCAGTGCCATTAAAAACTGATTTATCAAAGTAATTTTTTTTGCATCTAATAATAGTGCTTACAATGTAAAAACAAAAAACAAACAAAAAACCCCCAAAGCAAACAAAAAAACAAAAAAAAACCCCAATAAAACCAAACCAACTGAAGAAAACCCAAACCAAAAAATCCAATCCAACCAACCAGCCAAACAGAACCACATAAAACCAGCAGTCGGGTTTCAAATAGATACCAAATCTATTACTTTTCTAACAAATAAGTAATCCAAATCAAGACTGATAACCTAAAATGCTGCTCCCAGAAATTCTCATTAAGAGCAAGGAAATATATTATACCTATGGTGAACATGTTTATAACTTCTGCAAAGCTGGGGTTAAGACACAAGGATCATCTCGCTGCTTTGGTCAGCTCACATTCTAATATTGAGAAGCTAATGCACAATCTGCACTCTCAAAGAGCTACAGACAGACAAGTTTTGATAGCAGACTGCATTGGAGATATCTTCCTTGTATATATTAAATAGGATCTCATTTTTAAACTTCTTGTATTGAATGTTAGTGTTGAAAGTGACAGCCTTTCCTTATTTCAAACAATCAAACTGTGTCCCTCTGCTAAATATATATATATATATATATATATATATTTGAGAAGAATATTATTTTTCACTTAATTTTACATTGAAGTAACGTTAGGTTTTGTTCTCCTACACCTGGATGTTGTACGTACTTAGCCTGTTGGTAGTACAGGAGAAGGAAATACAACACAAAGGGCTTTTTTTGTTGTGCTGCTGTCTGCCTTTCCAAGCAGCCTGCCTTTCGCATGAAAATGGATCCAGTTTCCTTGGCAATATTCTTAGGAGAGCTCTTTCCCTCAGGAACAGAAGAGCATTTAAACACATTTCTGGCCAACCCACATTTTGCAGGTTGGACATTTACCAGTGATAGATAAGGTCAGGCTTTCGCCTACAGGGGAGGAGAGAAAGGGGACTGTGTAGCTGGCTGGGGTGTTTAATGGGGTCACTGTTTCTGGAAATACTTTGTAGGCAGCTCTGCTTTACCAAGCCTCAGTGCTCTCAGGTATCCCTGGGAATCACGAGTCACTCCTTGCCTCCTTCTGGAGCACGTGAGGAGAGGCCCACGGTCAGATGGTCCCAGGTCTGTCCTGGCTGGGGCTTCTGTGAAGGTGCCTTGTTGAGGAAAGATGAAGAGCCTCCTTCTTCCCACTGATCCCAAATGGACACAATGGAGACATTTTAGCTCGGTCTGTGCCGCTTCTGGACAGTTCAAAGGTAAAAATGTCAGCGCTGCAGTTTAAAGAACATTATAAAGAACAATTGCTTCAAAATAAGAGGAAGGGACTACACAGCTGATTTCTCACACTTCTTCCCATGTAGCCTTTAGTGAGCAAAATCTACTTTAATTTTAGGTATGACGTGCAACCTTAATACAGAATCAGAGTTCTGGGAAGTATTTTTGGCAAGTGCTGCACCGTATCAGTTTCACACATGCACATGCTTTGTTGCAGTGTTCACAAAATAGATATGGATCTTGCCTAGGATAATCTATCTGTTTAACTCTTCATCAGCTATGATTGTTAAACTATGGATTATTGATAATTTTATATGCCTGGTGTCTACTAATATTTACAGATTTGACACCAACATGTGTGGCGGACACTTGTACTTTTCTTTTCCCTTTGAGGCATTGAAAGAATTTAATGTAATATTAATTTTGGGCTTTGGACAAGGAATTAATTCTAAAATTGTGCATTAAACATAAATCATGGTGCTATTCCTTCTTATAACCCAAACACCTGATGTCTCTCCTCAAATCTGCACTAACTGCATGTTAACTATACCTAAAAATTAGTAATAAAGAGTTTGACAAACTAATTCTCATTAATAAAATAAAGATAGGTCCACATTTTATTATCTATCATTTATGGAGAATGCAAAATCCATATGGCAGTGGAATCAAATCCCAGGATATAAACCCAAATGAAATATGTTTACTATATTTAACTATCTGGTGATTCAGCAATGGTTTGCATTGACTTTGGTCTGGGCCTGACAGGAAAAAAAGGTGACATATTGAAATAGAAATTGTAATTATTATTATCATGATACATATTGATCTATTTTCAGGTCTTGTAGATAGTGAATCATATTTGATTTTTTTTTGCATGTAGATAATTGTAGTATTGATATGTTAATATATTTTTTCTTGCATTATTTTAATACAGATTTAGTCCATGACAATATGTAGGAAATTTTGAGTGTCAAAGCATTGGTTAAGGGAAAAAAAAAGCCTTCAGAAAAGATAAAATTAAGATGCTGTTGTTGTTTACACTGGGCCCATTGCAACTGTATTTATTATTATTATTATTGTTTATTAGTTCAGACTGGACCAGTTGGGTTTTTTTGCCTTTGGACAGTTGACTATAAAAGTTCTGTATCTTTTGAATTATGATTACATGATTATAATAATTGGAAACATGTCTTAGTCATGGAGACTAAATACACTTAGAAAAAGAAGAAAACAAAGATAACTTTACCAAATGCAGATGAGATGAGTTCTCTACATTTCCTGTGATGGATTTTTTTCCCCCCTTTCCTCTAACAGTGCAGGAAAAATAAATAAATAAATAAATAAATAAATAAATAAATAAATAAGGTGTCATAGAGAACAATTAAAGTGCAATTATTTCCTGGACCATATTTCAGGAAACATATAAACGTGTTTCCTAATTTTTGGTTGGATTTTTCTAGCACTTAAGCCAAAATGAATGTTCTCATTTTCTTCAGTGGTAACTAGATCAAGCCAGGAATTTTAGGTTTATTAAACATTTTCTAAAAAAAAAAAAAA
>VZTX01028448.1:752440-938444 GCA_013400915.1 Pardalotus punctatus
TTTTTAAAAAAAAAAAAAAAAAAAAAATTGAGGATGAGGCATCAGGTACCATCTGTGCTATTCAGCACAGAGAAGTAACATAAGAGAAAGATTCAGGGATGAGAACATTTTAATCTATGTAGTTAGTATAAACACTATTGGAAGCATGCAGTCAAGTACTTCACAGCTTGGAATCGTAAAAACAAAAGCTTGTCTCCCTTAGTTTTTACACTGAGATTATACCTGCAAGGTCAACGTGAAAAGATACAGCACTGTGGAATCCTGTCCTGCCACGTCAGGAGGGAAATATGCACATGTGAAGGGTCTGTAGACAGGTTCGTTCTGCAGATTTTTCTTAGCTGGCTCCACAGAATACAAGTTCCAGACTGTTACTGTAGCATAGGCCATAAGGAGGCTTTTAATTATGAAATTACTTTGATATACAGTAATCTTTAACAATGTGCAATTTTTAGAGCAAAGAGATAAAGAAGGAATAATAATATATTGGAGACAGAGATTTCATTGAATGTTCACAATTGCATTATACAGAATAAAATCATTTAATCTTATCTAGTTTGCTTGAAAGATTAGGAAGCTAAAATCACTTCAAAAGATCTTTTAAAATTGCACTTAAAATTAGCTTACTAATAAAATTAAGATTTCAAATTCTACTACAGAAAAAGAGCCAGTTCAGGTGAACTATGAAGATTGCAGTACCTTGGAATGTGTAGAGCAGGAAGCCAGAGCTGGAAGGTCAACTGCAAAAAAAGAAAAAAAATCCATACAAAGATTACAGTGAAGTAAAGGTGGAAAGTCACTGTCCATTGATTGACCTTCAGCCCCTTCCTCAGAATCAGTCGGTGGAATAGAATAACTCATTTGATCAACTACTACAATTCATGTGGTAATTAAAATAGCCTTTTCTGCTCTCTTTCTGAGAAGACAAGCTGTCTGAGAAGACATTTTGACAAAAAGGTCCTAGGATCTCGAAGAGATGTTACTTTCATTAGTGACACCTTGTGCTATCAAGAAGCAGGAGCAGGGAAGATCCAGGCCAAATTTAGGTCCCAATCTCTGTGATTCCAATAATGTTTTTTATAGATCATAACAATTCTGTTGACTCAGATGACCCTCCACTATTGCAGATACTCAGAGATCCCTGATGAGAAGCAGGGCTACAATACATTGATTCTTTCTTTGTGACTTTTAACCCCATAGAGATTTAATTTAATTTTACCTGATTTCCTACATGAACTACTTCAGTCTTCTAAGTTGTCTTGGTAAAGTTCCAAAACTGACCTGTTAGCCTCTAAGAATTACCTTCTATTGTGGTAAGATATTCCAGGTAAGAATGATCCAAAGAATTTTTCATCTAAAGTCTGGCAGTCTCCAGTTCTTACATGATGTTCTCTAGATTTTTCAGTATCCTAATAAGAAGGCAAAGGAAGTTTTGCTGGTGGTTAGAAAGGAACAAACTTCCAACAGTGATGTAAATGTTTGGTGAATGTCTGTAGAATATAAAACTTTGGAGTAATCTGCACAGAATTCGTAACTGTAATCTGAGGACACTGCTCCGGCAATTTTGAAAAATACTGCAATTGATATTTCTGAGTCAACATAGACAGAAACCCCTTTTGACTCCCCTCCTTCTCAAAAGCCCCCCCCTCCTGGCTGCTGGTAAGACAGAGGGGATCCATTGCTTCTTGTGAAGTGGAGTGTCCATTTGTCTGTGTTATTACAGCCTTTACTTTTTCTTCCCATTATAAAACCACTGTGAAAGCAAAGCGAAAAAGTTTACTTTGCAATGAAGTACACAGCTTTTATCTTGTTAGCAAGTTGTCCACTACTCAGCTCAGACAGCATAGCACTGCAATAATTTAAAACTATATTCTACAGCCTATTCCGGTGGGTCGTTTTGATATGCTACATTAAGATTTAATTTATGGAAGTATGTATAGGTATATAGGCTTGTTTTCTTCAGTTTGCGTCTGGAAAAAAAGATAACAAAAAGATGGCTGGAAGTAGGAAAAAAACAATATTCATTTGTGCTGGATTTTATTCTTATCTACCTCTGCACCCCAAATTTAGAAATGTGGTAATCCCAAATTCTTTATACAAGCCTACTGAAAAGTTCCTTTCCTCTCTTTAATGTTTATAGGTATGCACATATGTATACATAAAAATAATCACAGAAGAACATGAACAAATTTCCCAAACTTTCAGCTTTTAACAACACAGGGAAGTATTCACTTCTTTTAATGGTTACTTTTTCTCCATTTCATTTGTTTAAATATCTTTTGCTGCACTTTATTTTTCTTTCAGTTGCATACTTCAGCCTTCTAGTTTGTTTTTTTTTTTTTCTCACAGCCTCTTCATCCACTTAGTAAATGCCTTGCCTACTCTTTAAAAGCAGAATGACAAAATATAACAGTTTTATTCCTATCTATTTTTTCACAGCTCTGTTTGAAGACACTCTGGCCCCAATTTACTACAGTGTGTAGGCTCTTATGCCTATTCAGCTAAAAATTTGGGAATTAACATACGCATTAAATAACGTCTCTGTGTTTTGTATCTGGTTGGGTGTAGGCAGCAGAAAGGTGAACAGTTCCTGTTTGTATAGTGCTTTTTGTATTTGCATAATAGTAATATAAAAAATGACAGTAACAGCAAAACCTGTTGGTTTATGAAATAAACCTAAATATTCTAAAAATACAGTATTCCACAGCATAACCTACCATCTGCAGGCTTTTTCAGTCTAGCTGCTTATGTCTGAACACTACAGAGCTGGCTTGCATTGACATCCATGGGTTGAAAAGAGCTTCTTTGTAGATTATGACTTTCAGAGCTTTGATGACTATCAATTGATTATATCCCGCTTGCTCAATACTGAGTATTGTGCTCTGGAATAAATTCATGCAAATAGTACCATCAGAAGGAACTAACACTATAATTTTTTAACCTGCAGGAAGGATTTCTTTTGCAAGCTGCCTAAAAGTGTGTATTTGTACACAAATGTTTACACATCGCAAGGCACAGTGAGAAACATCTCTCTGTATAAGGAGAGCTACTACCAAAATGAATGAAATTCAGTCTTGACATTTCTGACAGCCAGAGCAGGATTCAATTCTATCACATTTTTATCCCAAAATGACCTGCCATCATTGTTCTTCCAAGACTGACAACAAAAATGATCCCCTTTGAAAAAATGGCTTGAATATGTGAAGTCCCTGTTTAGACATCCCATGCACCCCTGAGGCATTTGAAATTTGTGATTTCTTGTCAAAGACATTTTGGAGGTAGCAAACCCTCCACTGCAGTGTGTTGACTCTGCCAACAGCACCATGGCAAGGAAATATTAAGTTTTTAATGACATTGTAAGGTTTAATTATGTAGTGGCACATGAAATCTATGGTGATGTGTGAAGCAGGGAGGGAGATGGAGCGATTTTCTGTTGATATCCATGCTACAATCTACTGCCACTACAGAATTTCAGTAACTTTGACAATAAAGAAGGCTAATGAATGTTCTAGAGTCCACATAACTAAAATTAATATTGTGCCAGATACTTCCTAGGACTTGGATTATTAATAACCTTCTAAGAGACAATAACTTTCTAAAAAACATTTTGTTCTCAAGGTCACTCAAAACTTATTTTTATCTTTTTTTTTTTTTTTAATAAGAGCTAAAATTCCCTTAATGAAAACCAAGCTAAGAGATGAAGAAATTTGATAATTACCTTTGTCTCAGATGCCAACATTTTCCAACATAACACGGTACTTTTTTGATTTGATCCTTTTTTAGAAAACTTGTGCTTCTCCTCCAGCTGTTTCTGAGAGTGCTTAAGTCACTATAGATGTAAATATACACTTCCTTCCTCCTAAATATTTTGTATTCTATTTTTTAACAAGACAATTTATAATTAGTTTATTGTAGGTTCATTCCATAAATCCTGTTAAAGGAAACTATTTTTAACCTCATAAGCAAGAAAGTCAAATCTCTGGAATCATTAAGGGACGATTCAGTAATGCCCAGTGTCCTACAGTTCGTTAGGTTCTTCCATGCATCCCCTCGGGGTTCTGATACATTTCACCTGTGTCAAATATGGTGCAGACCAAATTTTTTTGTTTGTTTTTTTGTTTAGTAAACCAGAAATAATAATTGTAATCATAATTTTAAAACTATGTTTTGTTTACTCATGGCGATTTTTTGAGTTTGAAAGAACAGCATCCCTGAAGCTGTCTGCTCAAGCTGTGGTTTATAACAATTGATCTAATAATTATTTGACCTAATCAACCTTCTCTTTGCTCTGAAAGATTTGTTTAAGCCATTGTTTCTCATGGGATGTTAAAGTCAGTGTTCACGGATCTAGTTTGTTGTAAAAATTTCTTTGCACTTGTTTTCATATCTATTCCATGGGAAATAGTAACTTTAATGCCTTTGAGAATCTGATCCCTCAAGGTGCAGACATCAGAGTGGTTTGTGAAGTGGAACAGACAAATTAATTCATTTCAACCTTGACAGATATTGAGTTTGTACCAACATCCTCTTCTTGGCATATGTCCACACCAACCATTCTATAAATCCATTTCCAGAAATTATTCTTTGATTCAAAACTTAAAATCTATTTTCAGCACATTACTATACTTACTGTAGCTCTCTTATGAGAGATGCACCAGCATCTGCACTTTCAAACAGAAAATAAAAATCAAATAAAATAAAACAAGCAGTATTCCATAGGTCTCATTGTAATGTAAAGTTATTTGAAAAACAACATAATATTAATTTTGTGACTTCTACAATTGGGACAGGAAATCTTGGTGAGATATGACTGCAAAAAAAGAGTTCCTTTTACATGTAAACTCTGCTAATATAGTGAAGGCTCCTTTATGCAGTATCAGTTTTATAGAATGTGTACAATTAGAAAATGTCATGCTATAGCTAGAAGGTAACAAATCATGAGATATAGTCTGAGAATGTGTTCTCAGGTTATCATGTAACAGGTTATGACAAACCCTCTCAATGCCCTGGAAGGATAGAGCATTTCCTGGCTGGATTATCTATATTAAAAACTGCTTTAGTGCACCTTAGTATGTATTCCTTTCCCCTTATATTCACTTATCCTGACTCATCCTGTGTCATTGACTCCAAGAGACATTGGCTGTATTTCTTCATATTGGACATTTCAGTTAATTATGCTTTTTGTGGCCTTCCCTGGGAAAGGGCATAATGAGTTATTTTACTTTAGATTAATTGATAGCTTTTGTCTGATGGCATTCCTGACTCTAGTTTAAAAGTGAAACAATGTTATTTCCAATCTCACTAATACAATATCTTAAATTGTTTCCTGTCTAGAGATTAGACATCCATTATTCTAGGATTTATTTACCCATCTGACACAAGGAACACTGTGTGTTGATGTAGATGATGTAAAATTCTGTTGTATGAGGAACTCATAACAAGAGTAATTTTAACCATCTGAAAAGGATACCAACCTCCAGAACACATTGTCAGTAATCTCTTATGACCATTAGCAAACAGTTTTTATTAATGTGTTGATCCATGCATTATGGATGCATATGGATGGACTACTGTGTGAAGGGTATCACACACTAGAGCTGATAAGGAACCCTATCCACCCTATCACAGAAGGATGAAGGCCCCTCATAACAAGGAGTTGCACCACTGCATGGTTTTTTTCTAAAATATGTGTTTGAGGTAAAGATTGCCTGTGATTTCTTTTTCAGCATGTCTTTTGTATTCTGAAGATTTTATAGTTCAGTGTTCTACTTGTATACATAGACCCTTTTAATTATAGTACTTGCTGGTTTTCATCTTTTTAACAATTAGTTACTTTCATTACAGCTACAAGAATATATATTCTCCCTTTTACCTACCACTCAGTGTATTTGTGATGTCTTTTGTTACTATCTGGCTGGATTAGTCACAGAAATTTGTAAATAAATGTTTGTCCTTAGTATATTAACACATGAACAGCAATGTTTGTGATATTTGAGTGTGATTAGCTCTTGAAAAATTCATCAAATGTCCTGAGATCTGCATTGCTTTTTAAAAATTCATAAAAAGTTTTGAAGGGTGAAAATGGTTTGACAAGTAGGCAGGCCACAAAGAAACTGACACATCAAGGGAGGAAGATCAAACAGGAATAGAGCAGCATATTCATACTGGAGGCTGAGAGCCTGGCTGCACTCCAAGGAGGTTGAAAGAACAAGTAGACATGAAATATAGAGAAAGAATAGAGACAGGAATCTCAAGGTGGGGAAATGAAAGACCATTTGACATTCAAAAAGGATTTTTTAAATATCTTTGACATGCAGTCAATAAATTCACCTCTGCCTTGCTTATTTAAACAGATGCAAAAGTTTTCTTATAACGGAAATGCACCCTGCATGAAATTTTCAGGAAAATACCTCCTATTTAGGAAGGAAGTACTGAAGGGATTTGGAAAGGGTCTCTCAAAAGTCATTGTGGCTTCAATGTGGGATTGTGAGTCAAACAGGCTCTACAGTGAAGTCACCCCTGTTACCTGATAGCTGAGATTTAACCTTAAACCTTAATGATTGATGTCTACTACACTAAACGTGAACTGTATCTTTCATATACTGCCTATTAAAAGATGCCATTATTTTTATTGTAACTATTTTATTGAAGGTGCTGTCATATTTATATAGAGAAAGTCTATTGGTCATGTGTGCATGAATATTCCTAAATCAGAAATTAATGCGAAATGAGAAAGAAAATGTTTCATTAGCTACAATTTATTTACTTCTTTTTTTTGTATTAAGCAAGGTCTTAGCACCATGTCAGAAAAGAGGTATATATGTAAGTGTCAATCTGAAATACATTTAACAATGTTTAATAGTGTTCTAATCAATGTCAATACCTGCCCATCTACAGGGACACTCATCCATTCATAACATTTACATGTATACGGCATGTAAATAGGACAGAAAATGGGCCTTTTGCCTTCCACACTTCTTTGCCACATATCTGTTATGCCATTGATGCCATACATCAAGGAATTTCAAAGGGCAATTGGTAAAAGAAAACATAAGACATTCATCTCAAGAGGCCTGATTCTGTTTTATTAGATTCTCCCTAGGTTTTTCCCATGCTTTGAAGCAGAGGTAGCAGCAAGGGATCAAGCAGTAAAAGCCTTTTAAAACTTCAGCTTCCTCTCCAGCTGGGTTTCAAATCAATTCTTTTTTCACTGGGCCAGCAGTAGTGCTGTATGAGTGTAGAACACTGCAGTATTAAAAACTTGGTAAAACTTACCTTGTCCTTTCTCATTACAGGAGAATTTTACTGGGACAACACAGAAGACAAAGAACTAGTGAGGTTTCAAATGTCAGAATACCTGGTTTGTTTTGGTTTGAAGAATTTTATGTGGGAATCTGGAAGAATATTCAAGGATTTTACTCTTGAAGATGAATTTCCCCCATGTTCTTCGAGATTCTTGTGCACTAGTTACTGTGTACATCTGTGCTGGGCAATTCTCAATGTGTACACTGGGATGGGAATAAATAATTTTATCCATTTGATATGTCTGAGAATCCTGTTATGAAATTGTTTTGAAGTTCATTTTTATGGAAGATCTAAACGAGTCAGAAAATCTACAAGACCCTCACAAATTTGGAATAAGGCATGGTAATTTTGTTTTCTTTCTCTTGTAAATCTCTCTGGTACTGCTACAGAAAACAAGCCAGCCTGCAGTCCCAGAAGCTATTTACAGAAGAAATGTACTCTGCGGTTCTGACAATAACAAAACAACGAAGCCATATATTTCAAAATAGTTTAAGAAATCTGCTTTTGTGCATTGTTTCTGTACGGAAAATCACGCAATGAAAAGCCAGTGTCCCTAAAGGAGACAGAGGAGTCCTGCAACTTCAGTCGAACGCGGGCAGAGCCCACCAGGTCACACGGCCACGGGCTTTTTTCTCTCGAGGTTTGGGAGAGCGCAGCTTCCTTTATCCCAAATTCCCAGGCGCGTGTTGCCCTCTCCCTTTCCCCACTGGCTGAGGCACTGGGAAGGTGCAGCCTTCCCGAACCGCCTACCCCATATCCCCCCTGAAGCTGGCATTTCCCCCACAGTTCAGAACCTCAGCCTTGTGCACACCCGGCTCTCTGTGTCCGCGCTCAGGCGGGCTCTGGAACAAACCGGCCGCTCGAAGGTACCGGAGGCAGCCAGAGCCCTTTCAAAGCCATTAACACCCATACCCTCACCCGTGGAATTGTTTGTAAAGACATTAGCACACACCTTCCCTATCAGTTCTAAGTAAAAAGTATTAGAAAGATGGAATCTTTCTGCTGAGCATTGCAATTGCTCTGTGGTGTTTCCCTGCTCTCCAAGCGGCTGCCTCGCCTCTGGAGGTGCAGCTGCAGTTTGTGCCTTGGCTGAGGGGCCCGGCTTTGGGTCAGTGCCTGGTGCGCCCAGCCCCGCGCACCCCGGGTGCAATTAATTACCGGGTTAATTGCCCGCAGCTCGGGGCGGGTGACGCCTCAGCCTTCCTTCTGCCCGGGGCACGCGGCAGCGGGCGCTTGCTGTGGCCGAGTTCTGCGACTGTTCCTGTGGCGCTCAGGTACATTTTTGTTGTTGTTGTTGTTGTTGTTGTTGTTGTTGTTATTGTTATTTTTGTATATAGGAGAGGTGTTTAATTTTAGTCCTAGTGAAGGATAACTCCCCATAGTTGCCGGGTCTCATCACCTGAGTTGTCGGCTGGGCCTCTCCCCTTCAGGTGATCCCCTCACAGCTCCGCGGGGAGTTCACCTCTGGCCGCCACTGACTTCCTCACCTCTCTGGAGTTCTTGGCGTTTATCTTGGTTTGTGTGGGGATTTTTTATGGTTTTTTCTTTGTATGTGTATATATATATATAATATATCTTTATATATGTATAAAAATATACCTAGGTGTGTGGCACAGCTCTGTGCGGGCTGCCAGCACTCGTGCGCAGCCCCGGCCTGCAGAGCCCGCAGCCGGAGTGCCCTGAGGGGAAGCGCTGTAAAGGGACAGACTTCCTTGGCGCTGCTTCATGGCTCTTCATGGCCTTACTTTGCCACGACAAGGGCTGTTGTGCCTGGTCATTATCTCCCTGATGGGTACGATTCCCGTCTCTTCTGGGCGTTTTATTCTAAATGGGTTTTTCTAGCAAATCACCTTTTCTGCTAGTGGGTCGCTGGGAGCCAGTCGGGAGAGCTGAGTCCTGGGAGGTGAGAGGAACCCTTGGGAGCCCTGTCCTTGCAATTAACTCAGCTGTGTGCTAGGTTTTCATTAGAACATGATAATTGGTAAGCTGAGGTATTACAGGGCACTGCAGTATTTTCATAGTTATGATTTATTTTCCTCACGAGGGGTGGCCCTGTTGCATAGGTCATGTCTGGTTGGAATGACGGAGAAGCTGTGCTCCAATGATTTACCACGGTTATAACGATGTATGTAATGTAATTTTAGCCTCTCTGTCATGTATGCTACATGTCATTAAATATTACTGTCGAATGCCTAATATACCAGTGCACAGCAGGAGATAATATCAGATTAATTACACTGGTGGTGTATATAAATCACGGCTTTGAAGCTGCAGTTGCTCAAGTTCATGTGCTGCTTTGTGCGCTGCTTATAAGGGTGTTGGGTCAGCTGCTGCCTGCGCTGCCCAGGCTGGTTGCTTTCCATAAAGATCAATTACTTGCATATCCCAGTTTGAGGAAAAATTAAGGCATTTATGCAGTTAATATCAATGACACGGTATGTTCAGGGGAAAGTGGAAAGTCCAAGGACATCACCTGTCAAGGGGAAGAGTAGGATGGGAGCTGACTCTCCATTACATGTAGCTAGAGCTTCTCCTTAAAAGTGTTTGTTACTAAACTCTACCCGTTTATATAAACTTAAACTCTTTTTATGCACTGAAATAGAGGCTTCACAAGTGTCAAAGCTGAGCATCTCTATAGAAGATATTCCTTTGTTCTCGAACAAATAAAAGAGTAAAACAAAAGCTTGTAATGATTGCTCAGCATGATTTGATTCAGACTCAGGCCTATGATTTCTTTTGGCTGGTTTACAGTGATTTTTTTCAGCGTGTTCAAAGAAAAGCTATCCCGCTTCGTCTTGGAATTATTTGCAGTTAGAAAATACTTGGACAGCTTTAAGAGTCCTATGGGATCCTTCAGGTGTACATTTGATTTTCCACTGTTACCTGTGGATTTCTTGATGGCGCTTGTGAAACTCGTCCCTGAGAGAGATACTGTGCAATGGGTTAATGGCACAACCTGATTCAAACTGACTCGTATACAGTCTATGTGACTGTATAGGAAAACAGGGTATGCATAACTACTATATTAAAATGATAAGTTTTGCAGTGTTTTTTTGGGCATCTCACGTGAGCAGAACAGATGACAGCAGAACAGCTTGTTCTGCTCTTTTTTCAATGAATAATGAAGTGTTGAAGTTTTATACTCTTTAAAACAAATTCAGGAAAAAATGGCATTAGAGGTTTTGGAAGTTAGAGCTGGTTGTGATATTTCAGATCTGAGTATGTGTAAGATATATTCTGTTGTTTATTCCTATTTGTGGTGAGCTAATCCTGGCTCTCCAGTATGAGGATTCACTAGTATTTTGTGCTTAGGATATTTGATGTTGTAAATGCTTGCCTTTGGTCTTAACTTGTGTAACCCCACATATCAACATCCCAGTTTGAGAGTCCTTTGCATATTGGAATATACCTTGCTGCTGTGATAAATTTTTTATTTCGAACTATTCTAACTTTCTTGTGAAATATTATTTTTCTCACCCCACCCCATACTTAGGAAAAAATCTTTATGAGAATGCAAACTATTTTTTCATGAAAGGTTGTTATATTATTAATTATAAAATAAACATTTCTCGCTGGTATAAACTGCCTATTTTTCCAATTCCAAACCCAAATGAACTGGATGCCTTGAAACGTTTTGCTCCGGAAATTAACTTATTTTGGCTTACATCTTTTGGTCTCAAATAAGGTTTTTTTGACAGGATGGTGTTTGGCACTTTTGTGCAAATTTGCGTTTAACTACTTTGTTTTGGATTTTTCAAGATCCAGCCCCTCCCTTGTTTGTTGTGACCTTTTCTGTTTCATCTAGTTGGCTCACTTCCCAATTTCTGGTCTTTGGGTAAAAGTGTCTGTTTTCCACTGCTGTTGCCTCATTCCAGCATCACTGATTACTGAAGTTATTTCTTCTGTCAATATACACCATATCTATTATATTACTCAGACTGTGACTGTTGCCTCTGAATTTTTTTTCCCTGTTGCTGAGGACTTTGTCCTTGTAATGATGTTGCTTGATTTACTATTGTTAGCTTTTACTCAGGCTTCAAACTCTGTTTCAAATCTGTTTTCTTTTCTTTGAATTCAGGAAATGGCTGTTTTGGGGAGTTTTTGTCTTTTTGCAGGATAGGCTGTAAAATTAATATTCTTAACCTGTTACCAGGGCAGTGAAGTGGGTTTTTTAGGTTTAGTGGTTTTAAACTTTTTAAAATGTAATTTTTTCTGAACATAAGTGTTGCTGTAGTGTGCTAACAAGTTAGACTTGTGTGAAAAGAGTCAATATTGGATGGCCTTGTGTGTCTAATTATGGATGCTCATGCATGGAGAGAAAGGCCAGCTGTTCCTTTCTCATCAAAATACAGGAGTTGATATTGCACTGCTAGTAAATAGGTGCCACTAAACCCTGCCAGTAATAAGAAAAAGATGAATAGCAATTTCTTATGTAGAGGAAGCAGAGTAATTTGTCTTTATTATATATGTGTTCTTAGCAGAATGCAAGGTTAGGGACAGGAGACAGACATAGTCCAGGGCTGAGAGAAAGACAGAGTTACTTAAAAATGTAAAAATTCTAATTGCCAGGAGAAGCAGCACTGTTTCTCTGACTAATTACTCTTTGGTCACTGAACAGCATTGCCAATTATCCTGCACCGTGGGTATGCAGATTACTTTTTCTGTTAGTCTTTGGAATTAGATGAAGGTACTAGCAGCAAGGAAGACCTTTGTGCTGGAAATGATAATACTCTTTCCTTATGACCAACCTTCATCAATGCCTAACACATCCCATACATCCCACATTGTTATTACTGCCACTTTTTTATCAGCTTTTCATAATTTGTGCTACAGTGTACAATCAACAGCTTAAATTCCCATCCATAAGACAAAATTAGGTTGGCTCATGAGCAGAAGTTGCTTACTCTGTGTTTCAATTCAGAAGTGTCATTGGCACCAAGATAGTATGAATATACTTAAACCTCAAGTTCTCTTATATTATTCAGTTTTTCTTATCCCTCAAAGTATTAGAATTTTACAGGGACGAACCACTAGATAAGATCCCACTTGTCTACTGGCTGAAAACATATGCCCTCTGCTTAAAACATGATGTGCAAAAGCATGACTGGCAAAATGCATTTACCTTTTAAGCTGAGGACTAGTTTGGGAATGAAAGAAATGTTTTTCACTGTCAATATTTACTGGTTTTTAAATGTACTAGGGGTGATTATTCTCTTCTCAGTGGATATTGAGTGAGAATAAGTGGCAAGTAAGACAAAGTAAAATGTTTGTATGGAACCAAGCCAAAAGTGTGTGTCTATTTATAATCTTAAGCCTTCTGCTCTGCAAGGCTAACTGTTCTTGTCTTTTCTGCAGAGAGTAAACCTGTGTCACTTTAGGGGCCTGTCTGAGGCTATTGCAGGAGAATTCTAATGGCTGGTTTTCTTTTTTTCACTGAGTAATTGCTGTAGCTTTTCAATCGTGCAGCCACAAAAGACACACCATATTGTATACTAGGAAAGCATACTATGTTTGTGAAAGTATAATGCTATAACTTCAAAGTTATCTTTCAATGTCCTTGAAATTTTCTTTTATCATATTTTCTTATTCTTTGTGCTGGAAAGTCTACAGTATAGCTTCAAAAACATATTTTATATCATAATTCTCCTCTGTTAAGAGAGATGACATTGGGCTCATTTATGGTTAGGTGACAATGAGCAGTCAGTGAACATGGTAACGATATTAACCCAATGGCACTGCAGAGATAATCCTTGTAGACTCATAAGAGACAGCTTGAGTCTTTAGGAGTGTTTTACAAAGAATGCTTTAGTTGTAGGCTGGAAATAAATGGGTAAAAACAGTTGAGATTGTAATAAATGATGGGAGAATCACTATTGCAGAGTTCTGTATCAGCTGGTAATATTTTGTTGCAGTTCTGTGCTGTATTATTGGCATTTTTTCACTTTTGAGGATTCTTTATTTTAGGTCAAAGATCATGTCACTCTGTCTCAGTCAGTGGTTAGCCAGTCAATGTTTTGCAGCAAAAAATGATTACCCACACCAGAGGTCAATAGTACAGAAGTACTATAGATTACATTGCCCTGTCCTAATCAATTGAACTATATTAAACAATTCAAGGTTGTAATAATACTTAAGGATGTCAAGAAAGTAGAATTTTGGACTTAAACTACATAACTGTGATGGGGTGGATTATTCTGTGTTTTATTCAGGAGTATCAAGAACATATAAGTAGACTGCCACTGTGTCCTGCTGTAGACTGTAATTGCACAAAAGTATTGGCCAAAGACTGATAGTCCTGCCAATAATGCCAGTTTGTCACCACTGACAGCACTGGAACTCCTCCTAATTTGCACTGGCAGGAATCAAGGGGAATTTGAGCCATGTTTCTTGGTTGCTTAGGAAGTCTGTTACTTAAATGCACTGATGCTGCTGCACAACAGTAAGAACGCCTATTATATTTTGGTCTAATATTCCTTGAAATGTTTTAAGAATATTGACTGTGTCTGTTGTTCTGATCTTTAAGAACCACATTTCAAAGAGCTCTCTAAACATTCTAATCTCCTTACATGGGCAAGTTCTGTGGCACTTCATTACCTGACTTCTGTGCATAAGTGTCTTTTAAAGAATACGAAAATGAAGGTTTCATTTTTAAGAATAGTCACTTTTTTCCTTTGTTTCACCAGTTTTAATACAGTCTATGCAACACTGTTTATCTCTTGCCGCTGACTCTTACAGATAGCTTGCTGCAGACATATGTAGATTATCTAAGCTTTTCCCTGCTAGCGTTTTCATACAGCTTTTTATGTTCACTGCAAAGTCTGACTTGGATTCAAATCTAGTAATTACCAGAGTCAAGAAAGTCATCAGCTAACTGTCAGTTTTATGTATGTGTTTGCTGGGGCTCACTTTCAAAATGAAAACCACATTCTTTCCCAGATACCATGCTTGATAGTAATTTGCAGAGAATTAAAAATAGATGCCCTGTTTAGGAATTAAATAGCTCATGTCTGTCCTGGCTTTACAGACCAACATGCACATGAAAATTCTTTAGACAAGCAGAACAATTGGGGTACTTGTCACTTCTTTTGAATGGGTAAATTTTACAAAATCTAAATAATTGTAACCACAATGTGATTTTTTTTTTTTTCTTAAAATACTTGTTATTCACATCTTGAATACATACTGGCTCTGATCTTGTGCCCAGTTCTTTCAGTATCCATCAGAAAAATCAGAGGTCTCTTAATCACAGGTCTTCGAGGTCTCTTAACACTCTCCAACACCTTCTTTATGTGCAAGCAGTGAGAAAGTTCACTGACATCAGTTTCACATGGTAGGCATATATCTTAAAATATAATTTTGAATTGTCTGAGAAATACATTAAAGGGGAATAATTACTTGTGGAATCAGCAATAATATTAAACCTAAGTTTACCATAACGCAGAAGAGCCCAGTTTTCTTGGCTTGGGTTTACTTTGACATAGATACGAGGTAAAGTGATAAATGTGAATCCATCTATTATTGGGGAGGGTAATGTCATGTTCCCTTGAAACCATGTAACTTCTATAACTGAAATTATATTAGAAGCAGATATTATTTCTGTCTATCATTTGCTGTCCTTCCTCCTGTGAATTCAGCACGTGAAGACCCTGAATCTACCTGAAAAAATACTGATCAGACATTTACTCCTTGTTACACTATTCAGCCATTGTTCTTCGTTGTGTTGGTTATGGCAGGTTACATTTTTTTGGTGCTGTGAAAGGTTGCAGCATACCTTCAGGCCACCAGTGAAACTGGTTAATTAGCAATGAGTGGTTTTGGTCACTTGGATTATTCAGATTTTTTGCTTACTGTACAGATGTAAACATAAAAGCTTTTAAACCTGACATTCCTGCAATAAAAGGGTCTGGTTTAAGTCATATTTTCAAGAATTGTAGATGATTCTTTTCTGTTCTGTTTTTTTTTTAAGGCGTTAAGACATAATCATGCAGGCAAACGTAGAGTATGCTGGCATGTACATGAGGAACCCATTTACTGAGTCACTGTCATTTTAACAGCAGGGATCTTGACTCCCTGAGGTGTTTCTAAAGCATTTCAGGCTCACTGAGTCAGGACTAAATAACACCCAGCTGGGTAAGAACAAATACCTGTCAGATAATCCAGCTAATAGCTGGTTTAGTTATCAGTGCCCTTCTCTATCTGCTTCCTCTTCCCTCCCTTTCTAAATGTATGATGCATTTCCTACAACATCATGTTTAAAAGCTTCAATAACCCCATAATGGCAGCTGATGGAGACCTTTTATATGTTGATTCCTTTTTTCCTTGGTTTTGGAAAGATGGCAAAAGTTTGCATGATGACATCTTGATTAGAATGTCTCTTTTTGTGTTCAGGTGTATTTCAGATGGGTTTTCCCCTCTTTGGAAGTGTTAGTGTTAGTAACTGCTTCTGGAATACATGTCATCTTTTTCCTCAGTGAGAATACAGCTCTGCAGACTGAATTCTTCTGTGAGTGGGCTGGTTTCATAAATACAGCTTTACATTGGACTTTTAAGGTCAGCGATCCAAAGGCTGGCAAGTCAAAGTTGTAGAACATGAACATCACCAGACTTCTAGGCCTGTCTTTGTGATTGTGACTCTGTCTCCTTGTCCAGGAAACTGGCCTAGCAGTTTATGCTCAGCTTGTCTTTACAGTTGTTCCAACTATGTTTCTTGTTTTCTAGGTGTACAGGCAGCTCTAATTCTGGTACTTGCTAAATCTTGAGTTTGTAATCTTCCTGCTGTCCTAGAATAGTTCTGTATAAATGCATATTTCTATTTTAATTCTCTGTATTTTACATCCTGCTGTATCCGGGTGCAACATGGTACTGTCAGCTTTGACAGTTTGATCTTCAGTGTTGCTGTAAAGCTCATCATTCTTAGCTAATCCGATTGCTTAATTAGCTGAATATTATTAACCTTGTAAATTCAAAATGAGGTTTTTCAGTTACAAATGGTCCAGTGTAACTGTACTTCAGAAAACTAGCTTAACTATTTTTAGTCTTTCTTATCAAAACTTTATCTAGGCTGAAAATCTGTCAAGGTTCAGTCTGAGTCAAAATGAACACAGTTAATGCTTAGGCTTGGCTATTTCTCTGCTCTACTGTACTAACATGTGGCATGCAGTCCTTGAATTTGGTGTCTGATTTGCAGTGCAGGAAGTGGCTTTGAGAAGACCACAGCAAATGCACCCAGGCATTGAAGGGAAGGAATACCTTGCTGTCATCCTGTAGAAATGCTCTGGGAAATGAGAAGGTGGCATTAATGGGTTCCAAGAGACATGATCAAACCATATTGCTGTGCTGGCAGAAAGGAGATGGCAGTAGAAAGAGCTGAGGGTGGGTGTAAGTTAAAAGGCATCACATGACACTTGACAGAGTGGCAGACATATGTTGTAGCTGATGGAAGCAGGGAGAAGAAAAAGCAGTCGGGAATCCATTGTGTGTCTATCATATGCTGTGATGCTTCCACTGAAATGCCTCGTGCACCTTCTCTGTAAGTTCTCTGTAGCTTCTATTAGTTTCCCATCGAAAGTGGTGCCTTTCCCTCCTTTCAGTTCTCCAGTTCCAACAAGTGCTCTGCAACCTGGCCTCTTCATAGCTGAGTTCAATCCCAAATTCAGCTAATCCTGTTCTTTAATGCTTGCTGGTTATGTCTCAGCTCCTCAGTGGTTTTTAGGTGGGCTCTGTAGCTGGATTCTCTTCCATATTTCTTCCCTTCGAATACATGTCAATAAGTGTTTTTTTACAGTTGTTTTCCTTATTGAAATCTCTTTAAATTTAAATCTTCCTTGAAGCCTTTTTCTGTAACAGCAATAATGCAGGAGAGAATAAATAAGTCTCTTGCAAACTGAAATCTGATAGGCAGTCCCCTGGGAAAATGTCTTATTGGTGCTTTTGGAATATAATTCTCCTTTACTGTGTCAGAACTGTGAACTTAGAATTGGAAACAGAAACAGTTTGTAGGACCTGGAAATATCTTAAATCGTGCTGACAGAGGAAGCAGGCTTTTCTGGGAGATGGTGTTGTGAGCAGCTTTAAGCTGTTACTAATAAAAGGACCTAAAATAATTATTAATAAAAGAGCCTGCTGGAAATAAAGCTGATAGGGCAAGTGACTTTAATTTCCAGGATCATGGGGAGTCTAATTGGGTAGTTTGGGCAAATCAGGCCAATAGTTGTGCCTATGATCATCTGTATCTAATCTGCAGGCACTGTGATGCTTTGGAGTTAGAATATTTTGCTCTGTTGGTATTTAAGAAAAAAAATTCATCTTGTAGGGGGAGGTCCAGGATGGCTGATTAGCTGAAATAGGATGCTGTAGCTTGCCCTGCTCCAAGTCATATTCTAATAATATCAGCATATTGGGAGCGATGAGCTTCAGTATCACGGAATTTGGATGAAATATCTCTGACAATCTGACAGACAAGGTGACAGCTAATAAACACCTAATTCCAGGGCAAGTCACCTGGCATCTGCTGAGGCTGGCTGGGTGTGCATGTCAACATTGACTCACATGTTATGATTTCTTACTGATGCAAATGTACTTGTATTGCTGTTGATATGACAATAAAACAGTTCATGTTGCAGAAAACAGTTTGTATTCAGCATGTGAATACCTTGAACTCTCCTGAGTGGTACAAACTGAAGATATCTTCACTTCTGGAAAGCTTCTAGTTAAAGACAATATGTACAAAGTGAGACATGAAGTTAATCTGGATCAAGGCTCTGGGCTGGTGTTTTCACCATGCTTGGTGAAATGCAATTTTAATTTTTTATTTTTTTTTTAAACCATTTTCTGATATATTCACTGTGACACATCCTCATTGATTTGTTATTTCCTATCTTCAGGACTTAAAGATACGTAATGAATCTTTGGAACAGAGCATTGGAAGATGTCACTTAGATAAAATTTGGTATTTCAGCAGCCAGTAACGCTCTACCTCAATTTCCCTTCCAAGTGAGGGGCTGGTGCATTGGCTACAGGCCACAGCTCTTTCTGGACTGTGGCTGTGCTTTTGGAATAGTCATGTTTAACTTATTCAAGTTATTGTGCTCCAGAAAATGGATTAGGAGCAGGATTGTGAAGAGGTGCACAGCTCTTGCTTACGTAATACACCTGCAGAAAAACTGGAGTGCACAACCAGTGTTTGTGCAACAAGGAGTTGTTTGCTTCCTGACTGCAGTGCCAGGAGCTGTCTTGTAGGGAAGTGGTAATTGTGCTGTGCTGTGCCTCGGGGATGGTCAGAAGACACGGGCATTTCCCTGCTGATGCAGGTGCTTTGCAGAGGAGTTTAATATACTGGAGGTGTCCTATCATTCCAGGGTGATGTTGCATCACCGTGCCCTCTTTGACTTTTGCTATGTACTAATATTTTTCTTTCGTTTGGTCTTCTGGAGAGGCTGGATTTTCTTGTTTTGGCACAAAGGGTTGTGTGGCTTTATGGTATACTGGAGGTGGGAAAAAGTAAGGTGAATAATTGAAGTCTATGGTTCCCTTGTCAGTAAGAACATGAGTTGTATTGGTTTAGTTAAGTATGACTGTTCAAGGAGATAATGAATCCGTAGTGCCTGGTCTGCAGTGGTGTGTAAACCCATGTAGATGGCTCTCATTTCTCCCTCTATTACTGTTAACCACAGAATAACTTTGAAAGCTTCATCTCATTGCTCTTTTTGTAATCTTACATCAAAGTCTACTTCCAGCTGTGCTAAGTAATGCTTTGTTTTATCCAGATATGAATCAGGCTTATTCATTGCCCTTATCCTTTATTCTTTCTTGACCTCTTTGCATTTTAGTCAGTAGCAGAATTATTTCTACATGCTGATAACTCTGTTGTAATTTTGCCATCGACTTTTTATTATTTTTACTCAAAAACCCTAACACAATCTTTTGTACTAATTTTCATTTTGAAGCCTTGAAGTATTCCCATGGTTCTTTGCAGATAACTTGTAAAACGTTCATCTTGCGGACCTACAGCTTACAAAACCAAAACTAAGGGCTGTGTTTGGGGGTCAGCTGCTGCGTGGATGCACAAGTGGGCTCACAGGAATTCTTCACAGTACTATTTAAGCTGTTTTAGGGCCACACAGACCAGGATGCTGGTTTTCAATCTGCAGTATTATGCAGGGTCTTTCAGGTTCACAAAGGAATTGTAAGTGCCCAGATAACACTGCTGAACTGACTGTGCCCTGTATGCCTTTGATGACGCTGGTTAGGTTGTTGGCTGGTATCTTGGAAACTTGATCCAATGTACCTGAACATAAGCCTTCCTAGATCCTCCCTCTACTCTGCAGTGTCCGTTCCGGAGCTGAAATTAACTCTAGTTTCTGGCCTGGATTCCCTGCAGATCTTTGTAATTTTGGGGCTTTCTTATTTCAAAGCTTTGATAAGTTAGACTTTGATACCGGAGAACTTTCTTTGTGTGCAATAGACACTGTGCTTTAATAATTATTTTTTAATTTTTTATCTTCACGGTGTAAGGTTGCTTGGCATTACTGCTGATGGACTCTAACAAGCAGCTAAGAATACTAAGTTCAGAGAAACCACTTCCTAGCTCAGTACCTGAGACTGAAGCCATGCTGCCACGGCACTGTGCTGTATGGTCTGGGAAATATTAGGGTATTTTTGCGAGTTTCCCCACTTACCACAGAAGGCCACACACAGTGGTCCTGTGGCTCAAGGCCCCAGGAGCTGAGCTGGGCTTGTGTTGGCTGGAGCTGCTTGGGGCTGGTTTTCCTGTGTCCAGTGGCCGTGTGGGGTCTTAGGGTTGCTGTGGCACAGCCATGGGGGCACCTGCCTGGCTGGGATCCAGTGGGAAGGAAGCAGGATATGATTAGAAAATTTGTGAAAACAACCTTCATGTGGCTGGGACTGAGCCAGAAGAGATGTTCTCCACTGGT
Organism: Pardalotus punctatus; assembly: GCA_013400915.1. Classification (NCBI taxonomy): domain Eukaryota; kingdom Metazoa; phylum Chordata; class Aves; order Passeriformes; family Pardalotidae; genus Pardalotus; species Pardalotus punctatus. The sequence continues at coordinate 772,675 of VZTX01028448.1, forward strand.
TGCTCCTTAGGCCGTTGGACATGGCCAGCTGGGATGGCCTGGGATAGTGAACGTGTGAGGTTGTCCTTGCATAACACTTTCACCTGTATGAGGACTTACCTTACTGAATAGTATAGATTTCTAGCCCCATCTGAATATTGTTCCCTTCTACCCATAAAAAGCTTTTGATTAACTTTAGAAACTCCTCTCTAACTGCAGAATGCTGAAGAAATAAACTACTCAGAATGTTCCTTCTTTGTGCATATCTAGTCTTTTGGCACAACAGCCAGTAGTTTAACTGCATTATTGTCTCTGATTAATGACCTAATAATTTCCTAATTTCTAAAAAGAGATGATTCTTCCATGTTACAATTTTTTTCCTTCTGTGAAATAAGCTTGCTGTAGTTCAGCTTTTTTCTCAACTATCTTGTATTGAAATCTGTTATCAGAAGAGTAACAGTTTTGATTATCCTTTCAAATTTTATTATGAAATGTTTGTGCAGTGCTGAATTCTTCATCATTCATTAAAACTTTTTGTAATTATATACATGTATTTTAAAATATTTTTTATTTTATGTATTATCATGAAGGCATAGATTTGAGGGAGGAATTTTAGCATTTCGAACTAAATCTTTCTTAACCCCAAACCCTGAATGAGTTCTTGAAGGATTTAAAGATTTGGATTATCAGAATACAAAAGGGTGAAAGACAGGGTGACAAATACCAAGGATAATAACAAAGAAGTGCCATTTTAGCTTTTTAATTCATGTCTGTTTTAAGTACTTTATACATCCTCCTGTGAAATGGATACTGCTTATTGTATAATAATAAACGTATTTAAAGAAAGACCTACAACCTATTCTTTTCCTATCTATTGAAACGTTTAAAGTTGTCCACATTTTTAACTATTGGCGTAAGAATTCTAAGTGAGCTGCTGTGCTAGAAAATTACAAAATAAACAGTAGTCAGACCTCTGTGTGTATATTCCAAGATGTTCAACACCTTTTTAAAACTGCAACTTGGTCAGAGCTCTGTCTTGGTGGCAACGTGTGGCCCAATGTGGGGCTTCTGCAGTGGAAAACTCTTGTTCAGTTCATGTATGAGTAAATTATACAAATCAGTTTATGAAGCCAAGATAGCCAAGATTTCTGTGTTGGGCTTGTTTTTATATGAAAAACAAATGAGCAGAAAACAAATAAGTTCATTCTGATTAACAGTCTGCACAATTTGAAAAGCTTTGCAGTGACTGTGTTCCTACTCCCCAGTGAGTGGCAGACCTCCTGGTGTTTGTGTTTATTTTACTGTTTATGTTTTCTTCCTATTTTTAGTTTGGACAGTGCATGTCAGTCTTTCTTTATTAGTGGTTCCATGGCTTTTCTCTAAGAACGAGAATCAGCATCTTAAGAAAAAGGGAGAAGGAGATTTATTACCTCACAGGTATGCACATGTGCAGGCTGGGCAAATGGGCTGACAGCAATCTTGTGGAGTTCAAAAAGAAGTGCAGAGTCCTGTAGCTGGGAAGGAGCAATCCCATACCCCAGTCCATGCTGGGAGCCATGGTGCTGGAAAGCCACTTGGCACAAAAGGACCTGTGGGTCCCAGGAGGCACCAAGGTGAACGAGAGTCCATGACATGCTCTTGCTGCAAAGGCGGATGCTGTCCTGGGCTGCACTGTGCAGAGGATTGCCAGCAGGCCAGGAAAAGAGATCCTTTTCCACAGTGCCACCTGAAGCACTGTGTCCAGTTTTGGGCTTTTCAGTATAGGAGAGAGATGGACATACTGGAGAGTCCAGTGGAGGGTCAGAAACATGCTGAAGGGACTGGAGCACCTCATATGCAAGGAGGGCTGATAAGAGTTGGCACTATTGACCCTAAAGAAGAGAAGGCTCAGGGGGATCTTACGAATCTGTACAAATGTGTGACAGGAGGGTGCAAACACAAAGTGGTGCCTGCTAACAGGCCTAGAGGCAATGGGCACGAAATGAAACATGGTTGGTTCAATCTGAATGTTAGGAAACCCATTTTTTCCACTGGTGAGGGTGGCTGAACATTTGTGCAGGCTGCCCAAGAGAATATGTGGAGTCTCCATCCATGGAGATACTCAAAAGCCACCTGGACAGAGCTATGGACAGTCTGCCCTAGGTGACTCTGGGCAGGGTGATTGGACCAGATGACCTCCAAAGGGTCCCTTCCAACCTCATGGTGCCACAAGATTATGGTATGTTATTCTGTGATATTAACACTGTTGCACAATAAATGGTAGGCAGTGTTCCCCTCTTATTTAATTTCTGTAAATAGGTAACAGTTTTGCTAAATGTTCTAATCAAATGTTATTTGACATTCAAATTTGATGATAAATTTCTGTAAGGATTATTAATGCTGAGCATGTGTATCCTATTATATTTCTGACTGTATAACATATTTTGGCTTTTAAACACGCTATATATGCTGCAGAATAATGACTTTCTTGGATGAGTTTGCTGGTGTCTGAGCCTCCAGATGATAGCAATGATTCCAAGTCCCTCAGGGGCAGTTATGCAAGTCTTATTAGCCGTGAGCAGTAATAAATACTCTTAATACATGCAACCAGCTGGAATCATGAAAAAAAAAATCATTCAGGGTATTCCTGCTTTAAGCTGATAAGAGTGATTGCAGTTCCTTTATATATGTGCCAGATTTAGTTTAAATAAATTGATAATATATTAGTCATAGCACTGGGGGTTCTCCACAGAATGCAAGACCCTTAGAAAATATTTGGACTCTTACTCTGTGTTTGAAGCTGTTGTGATTACACTGCAATCAGGAGTGCAGCTGGTGGCAGTAGTTAACACAGGCTCTAATTGAGGATATTTGCTGCAGCAGCACCTTCTTCTCTAGACCATGCATGTTGTGTTTCCAGTCACCTTGAATTCCAGCATGGGCTGTCTGACAGTTTAACTGAAACAGCTCCGAATTAGTCTAGTGGAGCTTGGAAATTGCAAGAGACAAAATTTGTAAACAAACTGCAGGAGAGAGCTTTAGGAGCCAAATGATTCAAGCTCTGTGATGAGCTTGAATGCATGAGGGAGTCCCTATGTTACTTCTTGTTCCAGTTGTCCTCTCTTTGTCAAGAACTACAGCTGAGTCTTTCTTAATTTACGTATATTTCTTAGATAGAAAGATATGAAAGGGAAAATATGGCAGTAGTTTCAAGGCTCATCAGCTTTCCAGCTATTTTGAAGTGTCCTGGAAGAAGTTTGCAAAAACTTTGTGTGGTGCAGGGTTTCAAATTATCTGTAAGCATCTTTAGTTTTAATAGTACAAAGCAAACCTGAAAGTCCTCTTTAGCTGCTATTTTTGGTTCAATGTATTCACCCTCAGGATACATTCAATCAAGGCAAGATTTTAGAACCCTGTGCAAAATTATAGCACTTGAGTATTTATTTTCTCAAAAGGTTTCTGTTGGTTTTAACTTAAATTTTGAAGGTAAAGAGTGCTTTATTAGAACTTCACATTATGCCTAATTACATATTTATGTTAGAGCTTATGTACCTGCATAAAAATAACAATTGAAAACAGTCTTCCTCTGGCTTAGTAAATGCCTCACCAAGGCAGCATCCATGGGGAAGAAGGGAAGTTGCAGTTTCATCCACTGAATAGCACTTTTTCATTTATCACTAGATGTTAAAGGGCTAAAAGGAGTAAATCACAGGGCTTTTGCCATTAGTGTAGGCTTGTATTGTCCTGAGCAGGGTCCCAGGAAGCAGAGTGGAATAAGAAAATATGTAAAGCTCCCACGTGGGAGATATTTCCCCAGCTCTGCTTAGGGACAGCTGAGACTGTCAAAACCTTTAACCCTGGGTGATGTGGGAGAGCATAGCATCAGAGGATTAGCTGATGCTAGGAAGTTTTGTGAATAATTTATCCATGTTAGTAGTGAGATTTTTTAATATGCATATTGGCAATGAGGTTGCTTCAAGTCCTGTAATGAGACTGCAGTTTGGACTGTTTGACTGAAAAAATGCTGTTGAAGTACCAGTATGTTCTTGGATCTATTTAAAGGATGCATTTTCTGTTGCAAGGCTCTGAGTAAGGAAGTGCAAAAGACATGTGACAACATACCGAGGAAAGTTATTCCTGACTTGCACTTAGTGAAGCTTAGTAGTTATGACTAACTCTTACAGTGTTTCCGAAGGTATGTGGAATAGCTGGTCCATACTTGAAAGGTCACCCTTCCCTGTCTTCTTATGTATTTTAAAATTTTTATATAAATTTTTATTTTTCATTCAGATTGAAAAATAAAAACGGATGTACCATTTTCAAAAAATTATTGTAAAAATGAAAAAATACTGTGAGCAATTTCTAAGTAAAATAATTTACAGCAGTTGACATATTCTGTGTCAATGTGTATTTTTAATGTTATTAGAAGTGGTTAGTTTATCTTGACAGTGGTAACATACTCAGTAGGAATATGAAACACTGCCAAGTAACAAATGCATTATTTTGCCATGTTGCCAACTTTTAATGTTTCAAGCTCTCAGTGGGAACTAATCCCCTTTTTCCCAGTAGTGTGACCAAAGAAAAGTTATGAACATCTGTGTGAGAAATCTAATGTGAGGACGGTCAGGTCCTGATGCAGTATGACATCAGAATATGTGCCTGTAGGACTGCACAGCAACAATCACTTTGTGAAATTATGCTAATGTGGTGTATTAAACTTTCATGAATTGGTGTTTAGCTAAACACAGAGCACTATTGAAAAAGACTTGGAAACGAAGCAGAAGTACTGCATTAGCATCGGCGGGACAAGTTGCACGCTCCCTCTTCTATTAATAGATTGCCGAGAGAGACTTGAAAAGTTTGTAAAACTCATTATTACAAAAATGAAATTAAATTCTGTCGCCCCTTATTTCCACTCACTGTTCTCATCTGAGCAGCACCTTCCAGTCATGGCTTCCAGTACAGTTTGCAAATGACAGCAGAACAGCAGCAGCAATCTCATAAACTACTTTAACCTTTACAACAGTGTGTTTGTTTCGAGAAGGCAACCATTCCATTTCTCTATTCACAGAATATTAAGGTTGCAGACAGAGGAAAAAAAAGGAATGGCCAGCAACTGGAATTTGAAAATTTTGAAAAGGTCAGTATAGCATGGTTTAGGACTGTCTGTATGCTTTCTTCTCAGCAGGTGACAACTGACCAAACACCAATAAACTGTAAGCTATATATATATATATATATATGTGTATATATATGTATATATATATTTAAATATCAATACAAAAAGCATCTCAACAGTCAGTTTAAGTGGCACTGTTACATTTTCAGTTGTTGATACCCAGAAGTTATTAAATTTAATAAAGTAATTTTGATTTCTTTACTCTGCTGTAGGGTTTACTGCCACTTCATTCTTTTTGCACATGCACGTTTTTATGTGGCAAATACGGTATTGTAGCAAACACTTTTGGGGGTTGCTCTTAACAGTATGAATCGAGTTTCATTTGGTAGAAAGCAGCATAGACTTACACTTTGTTTCACAAAGCATTCACTCTCAGAACAGCAGATCACCAGCAGGCTGCTTGCCCGTTCAAATACTGTGCTTCAGTGAGACATGTTGACCCATATGAAATAAGCACTCAGTGTACACATTCAAATGAGAAGTGTTGTGGAGGGAAAAGAAATCAAGAATAAATAGTCATAAAATTGATAGACATTGAAACTGCTCTGAAGATGTCCCTCCGCAGCAAGGGTCAGTTGTATCTAATGGATACCTAATACTTCAAAGGCTGTGGAGGCCTTAGTCTCTCTAGACAATGTGCCTGGCTACTGACCTCTTTATTAAGATCACAGTGCTTTTGCTTTGTTATCCAACCTAAGTCTCTTGCAACAGTGAAATATTTCCTTTTCTGTGCAAGGTGCTCTGTGAAAACGATTTACTTCCTTCATTGCGGCAGTTATCTTTCTTTTTGCTTTCACAGGGTGCTCTCTCCTCCAGGTGAAAACTGTCCTGAAACTATATGCATTTGTTTTCTAATGATTAAAGTGTGATCCCACCAAAGTTTAGCATCTGAAACTTCGAAGTCTAGGGTTAAAGTATTTCTTTCAGCCTTCTTTTTAACAGACAGAGAAAGATGCCTTCAAGAGGCAGTTTGTTGCATTTCCCTGGAGTTGTGTCTCCCTTCACTGGCTGTGGAGGTGGACTAAACCAGGAGAAATGTACTTCTTGGACCTTTTGGGATGATTATAATCATATGAGAGTAATTCCTGTAACCTAGTTGGATGTGTATTGTGAAAAATGAGGTTCACTCTTCCTGTTAAAATTTAAAAGTTTAATAAAGGACAATAGGGGACAAAACAATAAAGCAAAGAAACAGTGCTGGGTGTTTGGCGCTTGGCCAAAAAGCACATCTGCCATTGATGGAGACACCTTAAATACTTTTTGTATTGCATCAGCCTAATGTCTATTCATGGACATTAATGTATATTAAAACTTTTCTAAGAGCTGTTTAGTATGGCCCCTCCTTGGTCCCACCTTTTTAGAGCATGTGTATTTCTTAGCTTGTGGTTTTGTCTGTTTCTGGTTATCTTCTCCAGCTTGGGCCTTATTCTGTGGTTCTTGCGGATGGCAGTTGTTGATAACTGACATATCCATAGCAGGGGTCTTCCTTGCGCCGTTCTTTGGATGTTATCCAATCCAGCAGGCAGTTTGGTTATTGTAAGTAAAACTATAACCTTTATAAAATAACTATATTAACTATTTCACCACTATATCTACATTAAGTTAGTAACAGAAATAAAGACAATAGTTATTATTACAAAACTATAACAAGGCTGCTCTCGTAAGATTTAAACTACACACTCATAATACCCATTTTAATACTTGCACACAAAAACCAACACGATAATATATTTTTCACAATCCCACAACACACTTTAATACTTGCAAAAAGCCAATACTATAATATGTATTTATCACATGTATGAAGGTGGCAGAGTAGGAGAGAAAGGAAGATGGTGTTATGGACACCTGAAAGCTAATAGGCATAGAATGTTTGTAGCCCCTTAATTTTTATTGCTCTGGATTCTCTTAAACCTAGTAGCCTGAAACAATTGTTAATTAGCGACTGCCACTCCTTTCGATGTGCCGTCTCTGAGAGAACCAGGAAGCACTATATACTATAATTAGTTCCATGTCACTTAATCAGTTTACAGCGGAGCGTATTGTGGGAAAGAGTTTATTGCTCCCTTCCATTTAGCAAAGCAGTCCTCTGACAATGTGAAGGTCTCTGATGCATAAAGAATTAATACATTCTTCCCAATGAACTGTATCCAACCCTGCTAAACTGCTGACTTTATTTTGGATGCGTGACCTTTTACCTTCTTCAGTGTCTGCTCACTTCTGTGTTGAGATGAAATGAGAACAAAGCTCATTTAGTAAGAGAAGGTCATTAAATGCAGATGGTCTTCTATTTAAATACAAACATCTGAGACAATAACCCAGGTCCTACCAGGAAAATCGTGTTGTCAGGGAAGAGGTTACCTTGGCAACCAGGTCACCCGGCAGGCCCTTCAATGCAGAGTGACGGGGCAGCACATGATGGCAGAGCCTCAAAGATGCTGAAAGAGCAGGAGGTCAATCCCTCACACTTCTCAGTGACTTCTCTCAGCGCAAGGTGAGTTACTCCAGGAGTTTCATAAACCTGGATTTCTGAATACAAATGGTCTGTGTGAATTGTCAAGGGCATGGAGGACTTTACACTCCAGAAATTATCATCAGAGACTTTTTTTTTCTTTTTTTTTTTTAAGAGAGGGAAGGACTATTTTTGAAATTCATTGGTGACTACTTGCTCGTAGTGCTGAGCTATATGCTCCCTGAGAAGGATCACAGATTTTAGGTGTGGAGAAGGGAGACCCAGGATGCAGCCCAGAGTGCAGGACAGCTGAACTGACAGTGGGTTCCAGTTCGGAGCTGTTGGTGCTAGCAGGTGTCCTTTAGGATTGTGTCCTGCAACCTTAAGATGAGTCGAAGCTGGCATTTGACAGTGAGCTCATGACAGGCCAACAGTGTGCTCAATCCATTTATCTTCCTGCAGAAACTTTGGAGGCCAGAGGAAATCTTGAAAGCTCTTGAGGTTGCTCTGGCGTTCAGTGTGCTGGATGGGCTCTAAGGCAAAGCAATGCAAAAGCTGTGGAGAAGTTGTTAAGCACAGCTGGGAGACTTCGTGAATTTTCATCCTTAGAGGGTGTGTAAGAGACGTGAAGGTCGAAGATAAACAGACCCCAGTGGGGTGTTTAAAGTTGCATGGGCAAAAAAAATTAAAAGGATAGTTTGTATCTCAGGAACAAAGGAGAACAAAGGAGTGCAAACAATAATTTGCACTCTTCCAGCTTATTCTTTCCTTTCCATATTGAGAGAAAAATTAAATAGGGTTGCCAATAGGCAACCTACTTGAAGCAGATAAATCAATTCAGCACTGTAATTAACATATGGATCTTAATCACTCCTTATGCTTCTCTTTTACCTGTTTTTGTTTTCTTTACCAAGCCATTAGTTTTGTCTGTTGCTGTTTGATTGCTGGGCCCTGTAAGGAATTCACTGCCACCCTTAAGGCACTTTTCGTTCAGGATATTCATCGAGGTAGACTCATTGTGTTGTCTCTTTGTAATTAGTATGCCTGCTAACCATGTCTGCAGTCTAAACTGCTCAGTTGGAAGCTAATGAGACAGTGTAGTGTTGTTATTCTGTATTCAGTGCTCAAGTCTGGATCTGTTTTTCAGTCAAAGAATTGCCAGCTTTTTCCATTTTGAAGGCAACATTCTGCAAAAGTGTAAATGACACCACCTCCTCTCTCGAATCGTGCAAGACTGCATGTCTAACTGCAGTGACGAGAGAATCGAACTTGTGACTTTGTTAGTGAGGAAATGATGTTCTTGATACTTTTCTCGGTCCTCCTCACCCATCACCTCAGGCAAAACTAACCTACTCCTCCACAATCCTGTTGTTAAATGAAGATACAGCAGAAAGACACGGTGCTGGTAACAGAAAAAGCAAACACTCTTTAGGTACTGCTAAATTATTCTATGCTACTCTTAATTTTTAAGGTCTATTTCCTTTTTATGCTGGAATTAGTGATGTAGCTAAAAAAAACACCTTCTGAGATCTACTTATTCTTAACTAGTGCCATGAATATTTCTTCTGCAAGGATGCTGGAAGGTAATGGTCATGATTGCAATGACCTCAAATGTGTTTGAAACTTGTCTATTTTCACCCCGATGCTTATACTTTTGCTACATTTTTGGGGAACAAAGGAATTATATAACCAAATTGATGTTGATTACTGTTCAGTGAGGAAAGTTTTAACTATTCATGCTCCAAAATGTTTGTGCTTTGTTATTTCCTCCACGTTTGCTTGCTGAAAAAAATAGCTGAGTATTCAACTGCAGTTGCTGTGTGTGCAAATTGGATAGAAGCTCAAGTTACTGTATGTGCACCGCTGGGTTATTTGGGAAACTAGAAAACATTGAGGAGTACTGTGAAAGTCACAAATAAAAAGTGAGTGTGAATATTGCAAACTGTTAGGGAAATTATTGCTTAGAAAGCAGGAGTTTAGGCTCAAGTTCTTAGAGCTTTCCTTCTGAGTTTTCAGCTCACCTTTCCATCTTGTGTGTTTGTACATGCTAGTCAAGGCATAGGGCAAAATCCAAGCTCTGACACACCTGTCCTGTCATTAGTTCATTCTGAGAATTCAAGGAACACTGGTAAACAAAGCAGCAGCAAGTACTATCCAAATGTGACAGTTGATTCTATGTAGTGTCTTCTGCCTTAGCTTGTGTGGAGGAGAGGCTCGTGAACTGATGAACTCACTCTGAAAAGGGCTAAGTTGTGACTTGCAGGTGTGCTACAATTAAAGACGAGACTGGTTCTTAAATATGGGTGTAGAAATAGTCTGCTCTTTCTCCAAATGAGCTGCCACTCTTATCCTGGTTATAAAGATGGCAGTCTCTTAAATAGCATTTAACAAAACTACTAAAGCAAGGTAATAAGATAACAATTTATTGCTAAAATACTAATTGATATTTTGTAAAGCTGTAACTTCCCTGCATAAGCGCTTTTGTCAGATTCTAATTAAATACGTAGACATTCTCTTGCAAATTTAATTTAATAACTTAACAACATCTATTGCTTCTGTAGTTTTCAGTAATTGCTTGACTGTATTCTCCAATATACTGTTCATCCAGAGTACGTAACTTTCTGATAACTGACTGCTCTGCTCCTGTGCAGCCAGACTAAACAAAACATGGCAGCAGGGGCTTTGTGTAGATGTCCAAATGGAGCCCCTCACGGTAGGGCTGATGGGCAGATCTGATTGTGAATTTGCCACCCCAGCCAGTCATCAACAGAATGCCCAGCTGTGCACCACCTGCTGCAGGCTGCCTGGTGAGAAGCCTCAAATTGCAATAACCGGTTTCAATTAGGGCAAGAAGAGTAATGTCATTTCAAAGTCACAGGGGTATTGAGTGGTGCATTGGCGAGTAGGGTTGGACATGAATTTCCTCATGGCAGTGACACACTTTTTTTAGGATCTCAGCTTTGCTGTAGGTATGTTCATGCCTGTATGTACACAAATGGCATGAAGGAGTGCTAAGAGAACAGTGACATGAATAAAAAAGAAAATATACAGTATTTTTAAGAGTGTGCTATCAAAATGAACACATTTTGTCCTAATGCATTGGAAAAATAAAAATAAACATTACCGTGTAAAAGAATTTTAAACTTTTTCCCTTTTGTATGCACAGCATGAGTTTCTGTATGCCCATCTCAGAGCTTCTAAATAGGGGGAGAAATTGCTATGAAGGACCTAGTGCAGAATGCCTGAGAGTTGGGTAAATAAGTGTAAGCATTAATTTAAGTAAAAGTTGTGACAACTGATTGAATGTTCATATGTATTATAAGTTAAGATTTCTGTGTATAGAATTTTTTGCTGATTTTAAATTTAAATTTAAAAAATTATGGCCTTATAAAATGAGAATCTTTTAAAGAAGCAGATCAAAAACTTGTAATAATAATGATTATATAATTGCTGAAAAGAGATCTGAATATTTAGCCCACCTAAACATTGTCGACCTGTGTCTTAAACAGGTTTTCTTGCTGTTTATGCAATATTTAAGGAAGATAGGAAAGCAAAATATCCTATTTTGAAATGTCATATTTCTCACCTTGATTATAATTTTTGTTTCTATGGGAGCTTGAGTTGATAGCTATAAAATGGGAGCTGTTGACTGGTGCACATTTAGGTTTGTATTCATGGTTTCACAATACTGTTAGACTCTTTACTAAAAGTGACTTTCAGTGTTATAAAAGACTGCTAATAATTTGTTTTTGAGGTCGCATACTAAATACACCTATAAAACAATTCTATACGCATATTTGCAAGGAAAAGTGGCTTTAATTGTTCTTATTGCATAATTACTGAAAACATTAGGAAGCTTCAAATATGAATTAGGTAACTCCATGTGGGCTGAGATGGACTAGATTGATTTGGCCCTTGGAAGAGGAAATGTTGCTTGTAGGCAGCTTTCTAATTTCTAGTATTTCTTTCAGCTGCTGTTAGCTGTGTTCACTCTTTGTTTTGCATTGTTAGCATTCCCCATTTTCATAACTGTAGCTGTGGCCACTCCTTCAGGAGCATCCCAGGCTTGGAGGAATATCTTTCCTGTGACAATGAATTAGTGTTCTGTCACTTGTGAGTGCTCTTTCCCCTGTTCTGAGGTGTACAGCACCTTCATGCTCCGTGTACACCGTTTATCTTTTCCTGCTGAGAAGCAGGTTTGTGGCTCTTCAGGATCTCCTGCATCTTTGTGGCTTTCCAGGGGTTCTGGGGCACTCTAAACTCCTGGGATAGGGCTGCAGTGCCCCTGAACAAGTCACTCACATGACTTACAGGCTCCCTGTTTAGACTTTGACTGTGTGCTTAGTATGGAAGACCTTTCCAAGATGATGTAGCTAATTTTCAGGAAGAGTGATATTTAGATAAAGTCAAATTACTATATATTCAGTGTCTATGCATACATACAATAAATTAGGTATTCCCTCCTAATTTTGGGTGATGATCTAGGGTGTGGTTTTTGGGGCTGTATCTGACTTTAACTTGAGCTGACAATAAATGAAGCAGCAGCCCCTGCAGGAAGTGGTTCAGACAGCCCAAGTTTTGGCTTCCTCTTGGGGTTGCTTGGCTTTCTCCATTTGTTGTGCATCCAGCCTGGGGTTACTTCCTGCTTGGACACCTCAGAAAACAAACTTTGTTACGTCTTTTGGGCCAAACCAATTTTCTTATACCAAGTCTGAAGCAAAAATTGCCTTGTATATTTGTCTATGCTTTGTGAATGGCCATGATTATTTTGCTTTGATTCAGCTAATTACATTTCCAGCTAAAATAACTAAAGGTTACTGCATTCTTCTTGTTGAATGCTAACTGCCCCATAAATTTTTAATTTTTGTGGTATTAATTGATTACTGCTTCATCCTGTAATTCACTGATAGAGAAACTGTAAGTAATTATTTTTCAAGCTAAACTTTAGAATCTATCTGAGTGCTTTGCAGCAAGTTGTAGTTGTTTCAAAAGTACTAAGTGACTGTGTCAAAATTCAAGTGCCTTATCACTAACAGTTTTCAGAGAATCAGTTTACACTTCTGAAAGTAAGATCATTTGAAAGCCTTTAGAAGCATCAAAGTAGTCCACTTGAGGATTTATAACATTCAAAAACTTACAGGAAAAATTGTGTTGTCTTCTCTGCTGGAATGGAGCAGTTCAGGAGCAGTAGAAGATTCACTATCCCTCAATAAAAACAACATCACCCAAATCGTTTTTCTTTTAATTGCTCTGGATTTCTAGAAGATCTTTTAGTGTCCTTAAAACTTTTTAAAGAACAGAAACAATGACACTGTCCTGAATTCATGTAAATCAGCTGCAAGATCTGTAAGAGATGGTCAGAACTGCAAATTATTTGTTCAGGAAATTAAAGAAAATGTGCAAAGAGTTTAAAATGAGGACAAATGCTCAAGGCACTGCATTTTCACTGCTTCTTAGATGACCTTGAAGGTCAGGACAATTCTGGAAGTAACCTGTGCTTCTGTGTTTCTTTTAATGCCACATTACCAGAAAAGTTGTGTTGGGCTTTGTATCTACAAAATTCTGTTTTTAACCCTGCTGGGATTAACTATAGGGCAACCTTCTCTTAGTTCTCTACCATGTTTTTAGAATGCTTCAACAAAACTTTCATTGCTTATGTTAATTCTCGATCCATTTTGTGAAAAAATCATACTGTGTTCAGAAGTTTGTCTTTTACACTTTAGAAATATGGAAGAAAGAAAAAGATAATAGCTTTTTACACCAAATTAAGTCTTGAAGGAGCCTTTTTTTTTAATTTCAGACACTAAAACATGTAATTTCAAGCAAAGCTGAGAGATTAAGTCCCCTGTCAGTTGAAGAATAATTCATGCTTTATTTATGAGAAAATGCAAATGTGCTAACTAGAAGATTATTCATCTTGGGATGAATATTTGATCTCTGATGTACCTTAGGACAGGCAGAGCTTTTCATCTAGAGGAATAGCACTGAAATAATGGCCAGAAGTTCAAAATACAGTTTTACCCAAATGTATAAATGAAATATTTGCAAATTTACTTCGTTTATGTCCATAAATAGCATTTTTGTTGTCTCACAGGTTGTATTTTAATAACTCTAGAAAACAGTAGTGTTTCTTGTTATGCTAGAGATTTGTGCTTCAAAATACAGCTATTATGTGAAGGGCAAGTGGTTGCCTTCGCCCAAAACTAAGCAAAAGAACCTTTGCTAGGTGAGCACAGAATACACATATGGAATACAGGTATCTTTTTAAATAACATAGGCTTTAGAATAGAGAAGTTTTAGTTTCTGTGTTCAGTTTTGCATTTCTGTGGAATCGTGCTTGTTTGTGAACTGCTATTCAAAGGATTTAGTTTTCTTTTCTCCCCAGCCTCCCTCTGTGGCCTCCTGTATGGATATCAAAGGGGCTTCACACAGATGGTGTGGGTTTCACGTGCTGTGTATGAATGACAGCTCTCCTATACCTTTTTGCTGCCCCAAAGTACTGTGTGTCACAAGCTCATGTATCTTAAGGAAAGAAATAGAAGATGATACATGAAAGATAAATATATGTTCATATGTATTAATAAACTCTAAATGGCTGACATTTGAATCCAAGCTGTTGTGCTTCTGGGAAGTTAAATAGTTAAGCAAGTACTTTATAGTGGATAATCTGTATGATGAATTTCTACTCTTTTCCTATGAAAGCATAATATATCTTCTGAGGTGTACTTGTTTTAATTGATCTTTTTCATTCATTCTGGTTGTGGCTTTCACGCCATTAATTCCTTGGAAATTGTTAGTGTTTGAAATGCATTGATGAACCTGGATTGAACTTTGACTTTGTTATAGGGGAGGATAATTTTTTAATGATCAATGAAGATGAAATTAGTTTTTGGTGTGACCCTGTGTAGTTGCAGTGTTTTAGGATTTTTCTTTCTCTCTCATGGAGAATATAGATAAACTGTACTTTCTTAATCTCTGTGTTTTGTGTTAGAGGTGTACGAGCCATAACCAATAGGTCTTTGGGGGTGGATTGTCTTTGGCCAATAGACAATTGTTTATTAGTGTGTATAAAAAGAACTTCTTGTAAATAAAGTCCTCTCTTCGCCATCTTGGAGCCTGTCTGCCTGACCTCTGTACCTGCTTCCACAAATCCCACGAATAACAGAAAAGCAAACCATAACCCTGCCCTGCAATTTATAAAATCAGTTTTAGTGGTTTATGTTTGTGGGAGAAGAATTGTGCATGAAACATTTAGAATCACTGTTAATTCATGGCAGAAACAATAAATACACGGCACCTTTCTGCTTCACCTACTTGTTGTCAATTGTTTCTAATTCTTCCCTTAACATAAATGTTTAAGATTACTGGAGCAAAAGATTACTGTACACTTCTGCATAACTTCCTATTTTTTGGGATTTCCTTTGACAAAAAACACATTGCTTGTTCCAGGAATTAATCTGGTACCTGAGAGATACAAAATAAACAGAACAAGAAATCTTCTGTTTAGAAAGTAATATCAAGGGACTCCTGTGAATTTTCTTTTGCTCTTGGTAACACTCCATAACTTTTTCTAAAGGTAGAAAAATCTTATCCTTCAATTTAAAGCCGTTTATGGATTTAAAAGTGGGTTCAATTCTAATATTATCAAGTATCTGTTACACACAGGAAGGTCCCTGGGGAGGGGAAGGAAATGAGAACAGGAGTGTATTGATTGCATGTGTGTAAACAAAACAAAAAAGCCCCAACCAATACACAGCAATAACAAACTGCCATTACAAAAAAAAAATAGCAAAAAGAATTTTAAGTTAGATACATAAAGATACACTGAATATTGGAGCAGCCCTTTTACACTGCCCTTGGAATGCTCAGGTGAAAGATGAAGTAAGTATATAGTGCCAGAGAAAAATAATTCACATGATGAAGTTTGTTTTATGGGCTGCTGTAGTTCCTGCCATATTCCCGTCTGCCTCCCCTGAGCACATGCAAAGGTGCACAGTCTGCAGATCTTCAGAGCCCACAAAGTTCATCTATTCCCCTTTATGCTGAAAATGCTGACCAGAAATCAAAGGGGAATAGAGAGTTCAGGCAGGGAGGCTCCATCTGACTCACTGTTTTTCACCATGTACAGCACAAAATACCATCCTAAATTTGAAGCCTGCATCCATACTGAGGAGTAACAGATGAGATGTGCAGAGATCTGCATCCAAATATCTGAACTTGCTTGCTGTTAGATATTTTTGTTTCTTTAAAGGAAGTGTTTGTGATGCAGTTGCTTAGCTTTTAGGAAAAAAAAATATTATGTCAACAGAGAAAAAAGTGATTGTAGTTGGTTTTGCAATTTGTTAGGCTAATGGGATTTCTTTTGGTGGTATTCTTCATATGTATTCTCAGCATATCCCATTATAATGTCCCATGGAACCATTATAGTGTGTGCTGCAAATGTTTATTGCCAATATGATGAATTGTTTAACAATGCTCAGACAATCATAACAGATTTACTGAACAAGTTTAAATCTCTTATTTTAACAAAAGCCCTCCTGGAGCTCTCAGAAGAAGCAAACAGACCTTCAAACCATTACAGGCACATTAAAAAAAACCAAAAAAAGACAGCACTTGGTGTGAGTGATATTTTTATATTTTTCCCATGGCAAAACTTGAAAATCATGCAAGTGACCTATTTTTAAGATTTTCTAGGGGTTTTTTTCTAGTATTTGCATAACACAAAGTGATGTTGTAACCATTCATTAACAAGGCACAATAAAGCAAGGTTGATCATGCACAAGGAAATTTTTTCTAAGTGTGGTCTGTGAAAGCTCACAGCTTTTAATTCATGCCTGTTTATATTGCTTGTCATTGCACTGACACCTTTGTGATGGCAGGAGCATTGTGCTAATTCATCTGCTGGGACTTGTAAGTAATTGGAAGAATTTTCTAACTTCAGAATAAAGTTGTAGGGCTGTGAGAAGCTTGGGAACCATGGACTGAAGACTGACTCTCCTGTCAGGCTGAAAGGGATGGTGGACAGCCATGAGCAGAGTGCCCCAGGAGGTGATGCAGAGGCCGATTTTTTTCCTTGGGCGTTGTGGCATCAAAGAAATATTGATTGCAAGAGATTTTTGGGCCTTGGTTCTGTCTGGAAATTTGAGCTCCATCTTTAGTGCTACCATCAAAGCTTGGAGTCACTTTTGAGTTGCTCCTTACCCTCTTTTCTAACAGACTAAGTAGGTTCAAGTGCCTCAGCCTTTCCTTTTAGATCATGTGCTGGAGGTCCTTTTCCACAGTGGTGCTCCTTCAATGCACCTTCCCAAGCTTCTGAGCATTCTTTTTGAATTAGGCCACCCAAAACTGGGCACTGTACCACAGATCCAATCTCACCAGGGTTGAATAATGACCATAAACTGTGTTTCTACCAGTAGGTAGAACTTTAGGGAGATTATAATAAAACTTGCTAGAGGAGTAGTGCAGCACAAGATAGTAACCAGACATTCAGAGGTCTGTGTACTTAGAGAGTCTCAAGAAAATTGCCAAGTGACTGATCTGATTTAGTGGTGATTATGCTCTAGTTCATAGCGGGAGGTCAGACTAGGTAACCTTTTGGGGTCCCTTCCAGCATGCATTTCTATGATGCTATCATTCATTCACTGTATAAGAGCTGATTTCAATTTTTGAATTAATGTTTTCTATTTGGAAATTTTCTTTCTTCTATATTGTTAAGCAATCATGCAAAGAATTTTAAAGATAGAACTAAAAGATCTGTTTCAAAATGATGCTTCAAACTGATACTGTTCAATTAAGTAACCTCTGACAGAACAGAATCTCTAGTTTGCAAACTTGTATCAGATTTTAAAAAATAACTTACCAATCATATAATTCAAAGTCTTTTCTCAGGACAATTTAATTTAAACAACCCCTATTTTTCTAGGGCAACAGTCTGAAAACAATTTTGGAGAAAGGGGGGTGCCAGTTCACAAGGTGCATACATTCGTTGCTCTGCTATGCTGGGGATGTGTTGAACTTTTTTTATAGTTTTATTTCTTTTTATAGTCCTACTTGAAGTCTCAGATTTTATTTTTTTTTTTTTCCAAAGGACAGGACTAATTTCATTACAGTTGCAGGAAATTCCACACTGAAATCATTAGACTTGCAGGGAATGGAAATTACAGAAGAATTTGGTCTGGAATACTTTCAAATACTCCCCATCCTCATAAATAAATGAATAAAAGAAAACCTCAGAACTGTGTAGAAGTTTGTGTGTGTCTGCTTCTGTGGGAGCCAGCATGGCTGGAGTTTTCCAGTTACGAAGGTAGAGAATTCAGTCATGGGGAAGAGCGGATTAACTGTGCCATGTTTGGAGCAGGAGGCTGGGCTGGGGTCCCTGCCAGCCTTGGTTATTCTGTTGTGAGCCTGTGGAGTGAGCCAGGGAATCTTTTGTCTCTGTACCCTCTGGTGGTGCTCCTTAGAGTGAACTCCCCTTGCTGTCCACCTTGGTGGCAGCAAACAGGGCCCAGACTTCAGGTGGTGAAATGTGAAGGTGAGCATTGAACTGTCAGACACCTTTTGAGTATCTGCTGTTTTACTGTACCATGGGTGGGGATGCCTGACCCTGCAAAGCAGAAGGAAGTAGCAGCTTTCCCTGGACTGTTTGTTGTGTAGGATTGAAATACAATACTGAGTGGGAGAGAGGCACAGTGGAGTGAGACTAAAGCAGGAGTACCGATAACACCTCAGGAGCAGTTTAGATCAGGTGTGTGTACCTGTCTCTCTTTAAAAAATAAAATACCTTCCATACACCTTTTGTATGAAGCAAAGATACTGGGGGTCTGTTATGTGGGGAGGGCTAAGCAAAATCGTTGCATGGTTTTGGATGGAAAATGAGCGAAGACATACCAGGACTGCCAGGGTTTGGAGGAGGGAGTTTGTGGGGGACAGCTGAATGGTGTTGCTTAAGTGCCTTGTTCTAAGCCTCCTCCAGCTGTGCCTTGTGACGGTGGGTGCCAGGAAAGCCTTAAGTGTAGAGAAACTGCAAGCACCTTTTGCAGATCACCTTTAATTTATACTTCTCTTCTTTAGCTCTATTTCATTATATAAAATTTTTAGCTGTAGTGTATGAACTCCTATATGATGCAGTTCCCTTCCATCTGTGACCTTTTTCCGACTAATTTACACCTGCCTATAGTGCTCCTTAGGACAACAAATCAGCCTGCTTAAAGATCTGCTTTTTGGGCCTACCTTTCTTTAGAAAGAAAGTAAGCTGTAGTCTGATTTTCTACGTAACAGTCACACAGTGTAAATGGAATGGGAATAATTTGTTTTTCCTTTGCTGAACAAAAGATACCGTGTTTATTCAGGAACTTGTTATTAAAAAAAACATATGACAAGGAATATGAAGCAGTGAGATAACACATGCCTCAAGCAACTCTGCGAGGCACATACCTTTTAAAATAATTTTTTCTGTATTCCGTTCTGAAAAGAAGTGTCAAAACACAGAAAGCCAACAGGGAGCTTTCACTAATGCACCAAACAGATTTTATTACAACATACTTGCACGTAGGCCCTTCCAGTTGAAAAAAACATAATTAGTGATTCCCTGGAATACTTGTATACAGGTTTTAGTGGTCTATGAAGGTAAAAAATTTACAAGGTAGAGATTAAAATGGTAAATAAGGATCCTGATGTGCAAAGACTTGCACACAAAATGTGTTCCCATTTATAAGCTCTTATGCATATTGGATTGCAGGGCTGTGACCCAAGTATGCATGTCTTTATTGATCTGGGGACAAATGGCTTTGGAATTTTAGAAGTATTCTTCCACCTTTATCTAAAAGGAAAAACATTTGCTTGTATTAAATGTATCTCTATTCACTGTTTAGCTACTTTGGAGTTATTTCATCTCATCCTTTAATGGACATTGGCAGTAAGTCCTGTCCTTGATGACATTTGAATTTGTATTCAGGTGTTTTTTGAGTAATCCTGAAATAACATTTTATATGGACGCTGGCTTTTTTTCTTCTTTTCCTCCATGATCTCCAATATAAATTTGGTAAAAGCATGTAGCCGTGTTTCCAGATAAATCCTCTGGGATATCTTTGTTCCATAGCAGTGACTGCGAATCACTCACATTTATCATACAGGTCTCAGCTGCCTTATAAAGCAGGAAGTCCATGATCACTGGTATTCTTTGCTATTGCCTAACTCAGTTTGTGGCACTGGTGACTCCTTGTCCTTTGCTCTGTTTCACGGGCAGTGGCAGCTCAGCAGGAGCCCTTGAGCCTGTCTGTGCATGGGTGCTCCCTGCTAAACCATAGACCAGCCCCAATTGTTATCTTCAAACCTGTCCAGCTTTCGTGTCTGTGCTGCCTCAGAACACCTTTGGGTACTTGCTGATGACAGAAGAAGTAGAAAGTGCCTTTGAATCATCGAGACTGCCTGAAAGGATGTTACCAGAGGTGTGCAGGAAGGAAAGCAAGGTGTACAGATGATGGCAGTTTTCTTTTCTTACTCAGGTCTCACCCAGGACTTCCTTACGTGAATGGAATATGTCTTCATGAATAGCACCTAGCATGCTTGGGCCTCCACTGGAACATCTGAAATATTTTGTAATGTAGGTGTTTTGTCATAACAAAAGTATGATTTTCTCTTCTAAAAATCTCACTTTTTGGGGGGTAACAACTTTCTTGTTGTACTGATTTCATACATAAGATGAACAGGAGATTATATAGTAAAATAATTCTTAGACTGCAAGTGAGAGTTTCTTAACAAATCAGTTTGGAAGGCTGACTTTTTTTTTCCCCCTCTTCTTTTTTTTCATGAAAAATATTATTTACGTTATTTTACAAAGCCAAGGCAGTTCTAAGCAACTTGACCATTT
Source organism: Pardalotus punctatus (assembly GCA_013400915.1). Taxonomy (NCBI): domain Eukaryota; kingdom Metazoa; phylum Chordata; class Aves; order Passeriformes; family Pardalotidae; genus Pardalotus; species Pardalotus punctatus. The sequence continues at coordinate 793,132 of VZTX01028448.1, forward strand.
TATTACAGCATCATCAATAAAATAGCTACATTGCATTTCAGTTCAGTTCTCAGGGCTTTTTTACATTTTATTTCATGTAGCTATTTATAATTTTCTGGTTTATCATCTTTTCTGTGTAGTTGAGCAAAGTGTGTGGGTTTTCTGTTTGTTTGCTTGTTTGTTTTACCCCTCTGACTGGACAATTCAGTGGTTTGACCTTGTATTTCAATATAAGTTTTTCCTTTGTTTTGGCTGTGCTCATCACAACATCCCTTTGGCTCTGAAGGCAGTATCTTTAAAGAAAGAAATTATACATCTGGAGGTAAAAGCTTTTTAGAGATCTCTTCTGGTATAGCACAGAGAAAAGTATTTGCTTTTCACAGCCCCCTTCCTGCTCTGGTAGGTTGTGCTGTAAGGCAGCAATTACTGATCTTATTTCACCCCAATGAAGCACCATTTTGTAAGATAAAATAAGACCAGAAAAGCAGCAGTTTCCTTCAGAGAAAAAAGAACATATCTTAAACTATTGCCAGCTCAGTGAATGAAAAATAACTCTTCCATTCCCAAAGTTATTTTGCAAGACCTGTCTGAGGAAACTTGGGAGATTGCAGGATGAAGCAGGTCACAGAAGGGTGTTTTTGTAAGTATAATTTCAAAGTAGAGAAACGAGCTCTTCCTGCCTTCAGACGTTGCTTGGAGAAAGAGCTGCTGTAGCTGTTCTGCAGTGTGCTCTCCAAGAATGCATCCAGCAAACTCTGAGGCTCTTCCTGCGCAGGAAGCTGGGATGCAAGGAGGTGAGACGGGCATGAGGTACAGGGCTGTATATTTCCAAATAACCCTACCCCGCAGAAATGAGCCTCTTTTGAGACATCTCTGTCTCCAACTACTGCCCAGAGATAGGAAACCTAAGCTCAGTTGTTCCAGCTCTTGAAGGAAAACAGGAAGTAATGAGAGTTTTCCTGAAGAAAGTCTACGTCTCCTGACCTGGTTTACCTGGGTAAGCTCTAGAAGCTGAGCCTAGAAGAAATGTAAATTTCCAGTCATCCCTCTCAACTTCCGCGTGTAGTTCCTCTTGCCATGGTGCTCTGCCCTACCACCTATGGACAACACAGACATCACCATCCCTGGAGGCCATGGAGGAATGTGCTGCTGCACATTTATGGGAAGCTTAGTATAATGCCACATGGAGCATTGATTAACATAAGCTGACTTTCCTCAGTTGTGATCTTAGTTATATTAATAAAAATAGCACAGCCGATTATTAAACTGGATCATGGTCGTATTTAGGCAGTTAAAGTGCAAAATGGAGTTCAGGGGGAAGTGTTTCAAGACTGCAAGTAGAACCTGTGCATGTGAGACAAACCATCTCACTGGTGTTGAGTGTAATAGATGGAGATGTGTGGTGAAGTCTTCCCTGTGATGCTGAGATTCTAAGAGGTTTATGAAGGTTTGATGTAGCCTTTACTTCATGGCAAAGATTCTTGAGTACTTGAAAAGATTACTAATCCTTTTGAGTTAAATTATCTATTCACAAGTTTAAATGCAGACATGTTCAGGTTTAATAATATTTTCTTGACTATGTACAGCTAATAACGCATACAGTATTCATACTGCTAATATGTTATGCAATATTTAACAATCTTGCCCCTTATTTAGTCTCTTTGTTTAAATCTTTTGCCTGTTCAGCACTTTAAATTATCTTTAAATAATGATTAAAATGAGTATTTGGAAAACACAGACTTAGGAAGAAAGCTTGAAAAGAGGAGGTAACATTTTTGAGATTCTTATCCTTTTTTTTTTTTTCTTCTTTCATTTTCATTTCCCTCTTATTTTCTGATTTCAAACTAGCTGGACTTGGTTCAAATACTCATGCTATTTTGACGATATTTATGGATCAAAAGACTATGATTTCCATGGCAACTGCTCCAGGTTTTGAGCAAATATCAGCTTTGAAGGTATTTTTTTCTCTTTTTGGTTTTTATTTTGTGCTTATTAGATTAACCCCAGGAGGGGTTTAGATCTTGTTTATAATCAGAGAACTTAATTTGAAGAAGAAAAGCAAATTTCAAAATGGAATGGAGTGTTCAAGATATCAGATCCAGCTGTGGAGTTCTGTCAGATTCTTGCTTTGTCCTTGAGTGTTTAAGCTACTACAACTTCTAAAAAAACAAACTTTAGCATAAAATATGCTGCTTATAATCATGTGATTTCATAGTTTCTAAATAAGTGCTCTGAAAGAGTTATTCATATTTATAGTTTCGTGGGCCCCTGGCTGTCCATGTGATGGTGGTGCATATGATGTGGGCAGATTGAGGGTGACAATGTGGCTGCTGAGGTGAATTGAGGGATAAGTGTTCTGAATGGGAAGCTTGCTCTGTGAGCACTGATGATAATAACTGAACCTGATTGTTGCTTGCATGTAGCAAAATGCTTTGGGACAAAGTTTTCCCAGTTTGAATGCCTGCTCTGCCTGCCTGTTAGCTCCTACCTCTCACAAATCTTAACCCTGAAGCAGCTGTAATAGCTCTGTATTCACTGTACACAGTACTGGGTTCTTTTAAAAGAAGAGTTTGTGTTTATTGCCCACCATTATAAAAAAGGTGTCAAATTCAGAGATTGATGAAGTACATACCAAATTTTGATAAGAATTTAATTAATTGCCAAGAAGTCTTCAATACTAAAAAATTATGAATCCATGACTTTTAAGATGGAACTGTTCTTGCTAAGGCTCAGCTTTTATGACTGTGGTTCAGAACTGCTGTTTTGTGTGAGTGTTTCTATGCATTTACACACATACACCTGAACAGTTATGGGAATACCCAAGTTGTTCAATGTAACGTTATTTTTTCATTATTCCTCGGTGCTGGTATCTCAAGGAGTCAGGCAGGGGACTCCCAGGGCACAACAGAATGGGATTATCCTATGAGTAAATTTCAACTACGTGTCCTAATACATAGTCATGAGAAAGCAAAACTGAGACTGCACAGGCATTTCCTCATTCTCTTGGATGTAGAAAAAAAGTCTCTCAGAGAAAAAAAAGGAAGGCATTGGTTATGAGCAGCAGCACCTTCCTATGTGTTTTTGGCAGAGTTAGAAATCTTTTGGGTATAATAATAAAGCAGAGTCAATGACAGGGGTTTTGGTCTCATCAAGGATCCACTCTATAAATATCCTGGTTAGGTTACAGGAAGCTACAATGTTGACTAATTTTGGTCACCAGCCTTTAAATACATGTGGTATATACATGTGGTTTATGGGCTATATTAGGGGAAAAAAATACTTGGAATTCTTTTTCTCTGTATTTTTCTATATCACCACCCACACTGTCAGCTGCTATCATATTTTTTCTGGCTTTGATACTGTTATTCCTTAAAGAAAATAACAGATCAAAGTAGCTTTGGCTACTCGGCTTCTCTGTAGTCTTAAAGTTCGTCATTTTATGGTAGCATGTGATGGGGAAGTCCTGGATGCTAACACTAATGTTCTCTGAAAAGCCAGACAGCAACAGGCCTTTCCAGTTTTGGTTTCTAATTCTGTTTATTGCTTTATTCCTCAGAGAGCTAGAGCATGACTGTATTTACAATGTACTTATTTTCTCATACTTACACAGAAGTGGAAATTGTGGACAAAGTACTACGATTTTTTTCCCTATTCTTTTTTACTTTGTGTGAGTAAACCAGGCTGTTGCCTTCCTATGGGGGGCCTCCTGTACTTGCACAGAGCATTTTGTCTTTGCTAGATCCAGATACTGCTTTTGGTGTAGTCAAGTTACAGATATCACATTGTAGGAACTCATGCAGATTGTAGCTAAGAACTGGAAAAACTGACCCAAGTTTGGTTAGGATTGTTTCACTAAATTTCACATTTGAATTATGGTATTAGAGGAAAAGATCATCAGAGGTAGTTGTCCATGATGGCAAGATGAGTAACATTTCAGGGGTGTGCAGTCAAGCCACACGTTGCAATGAGTACATTATGGTTTTGACTCATCCATGCAAATATACTCTAGATTGGTGTATTCTCATGAGAAGTTTTGTAAACTCTGGTCAGCCTATTAAGGATTAAGAGTTGCAAGTTTGTGCTGGAATGAAAAGGTAGGAAATTTCTTTTTTGCCGATTCTCCACTGATAAGCATGTTGTAAGACTCTGAACAGGATAAAAAATGGCTGTTGCTTCATGTGAATATGTGAATATTTCTCATAGTTCCAGCTCTGAAGTATTTCTGTCCTTTTCAATAGTTTACTTTCTCATACTTTGTAAAACCAAGTGCGGATTTTATAAAGCTTTGTTAGAATGGCTTCTTTGGAGATGTCTTTTTAATACTTGAGAATTGTAAGTGAAATTATGCATAGACATACCTGGTTGACTCAGTCTGTATATTTTGCATACTAATTTTACCCTGCTAGAGCTATTTAATTCAACAGAGTTACCTTTGATGTTTGTAGCAGCGCTGAATAAAACTGCTCTTTCCTATCTCAGGAGCTGAATAACTTGCAAAGGGATGCTCCATGGGGTGCTGTGCACTTCAGCTCTTTGTCTGGTCAGGGGGAATTACAGATACATAGCACTTTGGTCATGTCCAGGATACCCTGCTACTCCTTTTTTTTTTTTTTTTTTTTTCCGAGTAAGCTTAATTTATTTATTTCCTCACTAAAGGTAACATTTTTGAATCTTTTCCAAAAGTTTCCCTTTTCCACCAAACACATATAGGTGTCTTGTTTTCAGAAACAGGTAAACTAGTAAAAAAAAGTGTTTCCGAATTCCACTTAAGGAGTGTTGAACTATTTCTGTTGAATAGATGATTCAGTGTTCCAGGTCTGTGTTCAGCTGAACTCCTATCAAGTGGGATGCTTTGACTTCAGGAGAGATAAGAACAGGCAGAGGCTTTAACGTTTAGGTCATTTGACTGCGTGCTGCCTGATTTGCCATTTGTATGTGCTGGCTTCACTAGCCTGTGTGAAATGAATTAATGGTTTCAGTTTGCTTCATGGAGGAGAACTCTCCATGTTACAGGTGTCAAAAGATGTTGGTGACTCTTCCAGCAGAGATATTAATGTTTGTGAAGGCAAACAGATACCATCCTTCTGTGCAGAAAGGACATGGACAAGGGAGAGTAGAGATGCTTGTGTTGCTGTTGTCCCCACAAACATACAGTGGGTGCCAGTGCTGCTACACTATTGAGATAAAAATTGCCTCTTTTATTTAAATTTGTCAGAAGGAAATACAGTAGCTAAAATTACTAAAGAAGGAGTGCATAATGACTAAGGAGCAAGAGCTAATTTCTGCCTTGTGCTGAACCTCTAATTGTGCTACTCGGGGTCCCTGGAACTGTGAACCCAAATATGGAGCAATGTGGCTTCCCTGGGCTTTGGGATGCTGTAAGCCCTTCCCAGCACCATCTCTCCATGGCATTATCGGTTCCCCATTCTGCTTTGATTCCCACTCCTTGTTTTTCAGCAGCGGCTGGCTCTGAGCAGTGGCCTCAGCCTAGCTGGGCTGGTGGCACAACACTGCTGACCACAGCTCTTTGCTGCTGTTTGGTCACAGGTGCTACATCACAATTAGCAGCCTTTATCTAGAAACTTGTTTCAGCCCTTTCTAGTTCCCTGTTGGGAAACTATCATTTGCTCATGCAGAATCACAATGGAAAATGTCAAGTCATTTTGAATTTGCCAGATGAGGAAAGGGAGAAAGCCCCATTACAGATATAACTCTTATGAGGGTGAGCCAAGACAGGCATCTAACTCCTCTTCATCATATGGTTTTATTATGCAAGGCTCTAAATACAGAAAAGAAAGGCAGGTGGCAGTCAAAGAGCAGGAGAGGACACCAGCCACTGGAGAACCAGGACCATGTGGTCCTTAGTGGAGATGAATATGAGGGAAGGAATACAGCCACAGATGCCACAGGATTAATGGAGGAGTACAGGGCTGACCCAAATTTGAGATTGTTAAGAGCAAATAGTGGGTTCACACCTTAAGAAATCTTCTTTCCCCTGCTCTATATATTTTTCTCCATGTTGTTCTGAATTCATTTTCCTGTGTGATTCAAGGACTTTTGTGATTTCTTACTCCCAGGGACTGGCTTTTCTCTTACTCTTGGCTACCACATAGCTTTCATTTTTGTTTTAGGTTTAATGTCATCTAGATGTTAATGTAAAACTGTCTGAGATGGTTGTGATTTTTATGAGTCATAAAGTGTTACTTGTCCTGCTTATGGCAGTGATACTGATATGACACTAGGTGTATTAGACAATCACAGACAAAATTATTTGGAATTTTTGTGGGTTCTGTAAAGGTACATATTTAAATAGCTATCAGTAGGTCACATGAAATAATAGTTAAGAATTTCAAAAATAAATAAAAGAACATTACTTAGAATTCTCTAGTTACCTGGAGAATCTGACCATGGACATGCTGTTTCACATTGACAAAATGTTCTCATTTTCAGCCCAAGAAGTCTCCAACTTACCATATTTTTAAAAAGGCAGTCTTTTACTCTCTTTAGACATTTCTGTGTAGTAGACCAGGTTAGCTTCATGTGAGATTCCCAGAGAGCCAGTTGTTTGGGCTCTTGTGATGAGGAGTTAAGGCCAATGCAGTTTGTTCAGTTACGATGGCAGCAGTGATACAACCAGCTCATGTGAGTCAGTGTCAGGCCTGTGCCATTTCAGTACATCCCCTCGAATCTCTCGCTGGCTGTCTTTGCATTTACACTGTGTTCTTGCTATTGAGCAGGCCTTTACATCACTGTGCTGTTTGGCTGGGAAGGTTGCATTGAGGCCAAGGGACTTCATTCTCCAGAATGTTATGTACTTCTAGTGCTGTGCTGTGCACTCTCAAATTCTGTTGCTGAAAGTACTCAATGCCATGTGAGATCCTGCCATTCTAGAAAGAGAAATGCACTCAAAGTGTTTTTCCGTTCTCTGATGAAAGTCACTATAGCACATGGAAGTGCCTGGTACAATTATTATTAATGTTTGGGAACTGTGCCAGTAACAGCTGCTACTGCATTTCACTCATTCCTCAAAAATTTAGAGGAATGGTCCTCTCTCACCAGAGATGAGAAGATTTTTTACTGTCTCTATCATCACAGTTTTTACCTGTTACTTGTCTCTTTGTCAAAAATAATTCTCCCAGCTTCCTTATGAGACCTTGATAGGTGGAAGTTTTTTATATACGAATTAAAACCGGAAACAATGGTTTTACAAAGACGATGTTTCTATTCTATTCACTTTTCCTCCTCCTAAAGCACAAAGTCTCCATGAATAATTATCCCAGTTGTAGTTTTCAGTCTTGACATAGCTGGAGTTGGTTGAAATTTATTTGAACTTTTTGCAAGAAGTAGCTATGTTTGAGTATTTTAAATTAACTTTCTCAATATGATCTAAACATGGAAATTGTGTCATGGTGTCTTTGGTAATACATTTGAAGAATGTAGTCATCCTTGTCAGGTCCAGCTGTGAAGCCAAATATTTTACAGACTGGTAAAACTGAACACTCTGATAAAAGGGACTTTGCAACTCAATCATTTCACTCACTGAAAAATTGAGCCACTACCCCAGACTCTTCCTCTTTCTCTAGTCAGTGGAGAGGGCAAGCAGCTCCACAGGATGGTTCATCCCCTACAAAAAGACCATTTCTAGGATGGGGTGTGCTTATCTTCCTTGGCTATGGAGATCCACAGATCATATATGAAGGCTAAACACCCATGTTTCCATGTTGATTCTTACCTTAAAATCGTGTATTAACACAACCAAATAATATGCTTTTGGCATCTGTGTTAAAGAGGACTGTAATTAGTCTTTATCTCTGAATCGTTACTCAAGCAAACTTTTAAGGGAATTGTTCCTGATTAATGGTTGCAGGACCAAGATCTGTAAGAATCTTTGTAGGAGAGACTGTGATCTCTGCTGCTTTAATGAGTTTTAGTTCTGAGATTCATTATAGCTGAGCTGGCCTTATGAGTGGCCCTGAAAAATGAGTTCTCTCTGAGAATGCTGCCAGCACTGAGCTGGATAGGTATTTGTAGGGGGGCTCTTGCAAATGTATTTTTTTTTTCCTTAAAGTGGAGTCCACTTTTTTTTCTTTCAGCATGACTCTTGGTCTTCCTTTTAGACAATGTGTGAGAAACAGGGCTAGACAGACGTGGTTATATCCTTGGCTATGGAAATCAGAGTAACTTCAGTGAGTGAAGACACTGTCCTACTGTTTCATTACAAGATGAAAGCCATGATTGAGGTCTTTCTTTACACTTGTATGTGTTGTTCTCTAGCTCAGGAGACTTATTCTTGCAGTCTAATGCTGTGTGTCTGCTTTCTTCTGTTGATATAGCTGAAGTAGGCTTGCCAAGAGGATGTATGAATAATTTGTTAGAAATATTAGATGTTTGAATTGAGGGCAACTGAGAATTTAATCTAAATTTAAAATTTATCTGTACTGTAAACGTAGTCAATTTAATAGAAGTATGTATGAAGATTGGAAAAGGGAAAAAGTCAATTATTTTCTTAGTAAATGGTGGGGAATTTTGTTCTTTAAGGTGTGGACTTTTTCAAAGTAACAACAAATCTTAATGGCAAGTTCCTATGTCTTTTGAGTTTTATTCTCTTTTAGTGTTTCCTTTTCTTTTTCTAGCTGTTTCTAATCTTAGCAATAGGGTCTCAAGTGTTAGTTTTCGTTTCAGAAGCAATTGGTCTTGAATGAGATAGACCAGAGAGATCACTCTAATTCCTTTTTTCCTCTTCTACTCTCTCTTGCACTCTTTTTTTCCCTCTCCCCACCTAGTTTTTTCCTTCCTCCTCCACTAGAATTGCCATCCTCTCCAAAAGGACACTGTCAAGGAACTTATTGAGCATCTTTTAACAGGACATCACTTGACTGAGATGTCCCTGATTCAAGCTTTATACCATGAAGTACAGTGGGGTTTTTTCAGTCTGTAAGAGCTTGCTCTTTGTTGAAACCAAACAATGTGTTTGTGCATGTTCTATTTTTTTTTTTTTTAATACCACAGTGTGCTTTTTAGCACAGTGTGTTAGTGTTACAGTTGTGTGAACTTGACTTCTTGAAATTCTCTTTATTTTTAAATATCCTGTCACGAAAAGCTCCATACTCCATCACTTAGTCACAAGAGGATGTTTTGGGTTTTTCAGCCTCATTTAACATTGGCTTAGCACTTAGTTTGTACAAGATCTGTACGCTTGTATCAGGCAAAAATCGATCTCTTCTGCCTTAATGGTGTTTTGCTGGGATTTGAAATTTGGATCTGCACTCGAGTGAAAATGTCAGCTTCTGAAGGCTGGGAGAGATTTGGGTTCTGCAGGTTTCTAGATTAGCCTTTATAAAATTGTCTACTGCAATAATCACGTTAGGCCGGTGCTTTAAATAGAAGTTAGAGATTTATTCTCTTACCCTCCTCCTCCTTGTTGTCTTTTATGTCCAGGAAGGCTGTCTGGCCAAACTCACTTTGTAAAGTCATACAGTTAATTTCCCTTAACAGAATGAATGGAAAATATTTTTTAAAAAAATTCCCCTGGGCAGCTGCCTATAGCAATGTCTTTCATAAAGTCCCCTTTCTTGATTTTTCACGGAAGGAAAGCAAAGACTCGGTGCTCAGAGCATCTCAGTCTCAAGATATCGATGTAGTTTTCCGAATGGGATCTTAGCTCTGTCCAGGCCTGTTTACTGCAGTGGTTTCCAGCTGTTTTCCTCAAAACTGTTCTAGGTGAGAGGGACATATTTAGGAAGCAGTTGTATGTAAAACTAGAATTTGTAGTGCTGTTTACGTTTTCTTGCCCGAGGGACTTGTAGTCGTGCACGTGTAAGACTAAATGTGTGTGTCTTAAATGTGTGTGTACACATGAATATAAACACATACATGCATGTCTAGTCTTCTGCTCCCAACTATTGCTGCTTAAACTTGGATTATTTTCATTCTCTGTTGCTGTGTTAGAAATGTTTGTTCTTCAGTAAACTGTCAGGAGTGTCATTTTATAAGCTAATTGGAGACTATAGAAAGGGAAAAATCTTTAAACATTGATGGACCCGGCTGGTCAAACTTCAAGTTTTTCTACCTGTATTAGTTTAATGGACAATTTATTTTTTCGGACAAAAAATTAAATGCTTCTTCATCCCCATAATTTACTAAATTGACAGAAGGACACCAGAGGGAAGAGTGTACATTACCTAGTTATTAGATGCTGAACAGAAAGAATTAATTTGAAGAGTGTTTCAAACAAAAGTAAGTACATTATACCAGCAAGCCTCAAATTGTTCATGGGAAGGAATTATTTGTATCCCTTTATTTCGATATTTATTTTTTAGCTCATGTAATCTCTATGCTATCAGTGCTATATATAAGACAGGAATATTGTGAAGGATGCTGGCTAACTGGTTTACAAGAACACTCTGAGCTCAGGTTTGGATAGACTTTCATCAGTATTACTGTTTATTCCGACTGGTTTATGTTCTAATCTTACACTTTGCAAATACAGAATTTGATATAAATGAGAGAAATCCCTGAACATCTAATCTTAATTTGTCTTCTGATTTTAAAATACAAGATATTTATAGAAGTACTTGAAAAGAACTATGATTTCTCTTTTTCCATGTCCCCAGTAGTAATAGTATATAATTTAGTGTTAACGTAGAGAAATCTTGAAGCCGTCTGATTTTTCAGAGGGAAGGTGGTCTTCCTTTGACACAAATCTGATTTCCAGGCATTGCCATCAGACAATCTTGAAAAGTCTTAATCTTTACTTAGACTAGCAAGCAATTTGCAGTGTTCATGCAGTTGTAGCATAAAAACTTGTAAAATCAGGTATGGTTCACAAGATGTGAAATGTGAAAATGAACAGTATGATATGAAAGAATAAAAATGCTTGTATTTTGCAGTTCATCTGTCTTCTAATGAGCAATTCAATTAAGTCTGGCCTTGTTAAGTAGGTGCTTGAAAAATAAGTCAAGTGATGCAGTAATTAGGAACACAGAAAAACAAATCCCTCCCTCTTTTAAACAGCAATCAAAATATTTATGTGGAGAAGTTACTATTGTGGAGCTTTTTATGCGTATTCTAAAATCCTTAGGCAGCTAAGTTGAGGAAAAACCTAGAGTGCAAAAATACAGGGTTGGAAGGCTTGAGCAGGCATTCAATGCAAATCCATCAGTATCACAGTTTCAAGACTCCACAGGGGAATGATTTAAAGAATATGTAAGTTTATAATAGGAACAAATTATACTTCTACCAGATTGTAAGCAAATTGAGCATTAAAAGTGAATAATGGCATTTCGCACTGGGTATTTGTTTCCAATTAATGCAGAAACCTTAGCCAGCTGTAAAATAACAGATGATACTTAAGTCAGACTTTAATAATGAAACTGATTTCTGGGCAGTACATCTGATCATGAGAACATTAGCTTTATTTAATTGACAGCTTACTGCGTTGCCCCACATACTTTTGTTTTGCTTGTGGTCAACAATTTTTTCCCATTGTTCCCTAATGTTCCCTTTAGCAATATTAAGTTAAAGGAGTAAGAGCAAAATGCAGGAGGCACCATCTACAGTGTTTGACGGAGTGGCATTTGGTTCAACTTCAGCAGTGTCACAGGAGCTGAGAGCTCATTTACCGTTGCCATTTGGAATTTGTAAGGCAATCTGTAAAGAACAGCTTCTGTCCAAGTAACTTGTCTGTTTTGTAAAATTCCGCTGGCTTCACTAGTGAGAGAGCTGGTCTTTGGTTTATCGGCCTTTGTCTTTCTCACTGTCGCTGGCCTTTGCTGTGGAACACTTCACTCTGTTTCAAGTCAAACTTACACCTGAGGAGTTGGAGGCGAGGTGAGCTGGGCAGGTATTTTTGCTGGTCTCAGTGGAGCCTGTCCCTGTCAGAGCTTTACTGAACATCACCTTTAAAAAACTTTAAAAGTCTGTCCTGTGTCCCAGCTAAGAGTTACAAGGTGGAAAAAGAAAAATTAGCAGGTCTTCATTTGGCATCCTCCTGCTTCTCACTAGGAAAAGCAGTGAACTACACTTTTTAATGCTGGTTTACCTCATGGAGGAAATTGTAAGCTTGTGTGGAAAAAATGTTGGAAGGGCTTCAGGCAGTAATGCTAGACTGCAGCAGCAGAGTCTGCTTAGTTCAGTAACAAAATTTTGTTGTGCCGCTCAAGGACTTTTGCCCCTCTGTTTTACAGCAAGAAGCATCTCTATATTGTGAATGTTACCACCTAGCATCCGTTAGTTAGAAATCCACTTAGTGTAGCTGGAGCTCTGCTAACTACAATTTTCTAACAGATTAGTTCAATAGAAAGAAAGGTGAATTACTACTACCTTAAAAACAAAAGCCAAGAACAGACATTTTTGGAGATACACCATATGCTGTAGTGACTCTGTCACATGATTTATCTGCTTTCTGGCCATGGCCAGCACTTCTAGATGGGCAGAAGCCTATTTGGAGAAATCCTGTGGTAGATTCTACTGCTATTATGCTTGAAAGTCCCAGATGAGAATTTAAAATCTTTGGACTAGGGGTGTAATGTCTCTTTTTACTCAGAAAGGAATGGTATGAAATGCTCAGGAAAATGCTGTTGAACAGTAGTCTTATTCAATGCTACATTCACTGAGTTAATTTCTAAATTGTGACTGCATTTTCCTAAGATACATTTGTGTGCAGGATACTAGAACCATGTAATTGCACTGTTAATGAGATGTATTAAAGAACCTCCAAGAGACAGGCAGTAATATATGAATTTTAGAAAGGAATCACACAGTCAGGTATGACAAAATCTGTGTTATTTGACCTTACATAAGCAAGATTTGGAAATTTACAGCTCTGATTATGATGTAGTGAGTGTCAGGGCTCTGTGCATATGCACCTAATAATGGTTTCCATGGCTCTCTGCATAGATAGAATGGTGGAACAACTGGAAAGGGTTCAGAACTTGTAGCAAGCTTCAGAACAAAGCCTTTGACTAACATATGTAGGAGCTTCACAGATGAAAATATTGGACTGTCCCAGAGACTCACTCTGGCAGCTCCTGCTGTGCATTGCCCAATTTATAAGAACAAATTATGTGCTTAAATGTGTTGATTAACATCCTGGGTGGACAATCTGGCAATTCCAGTGATTTCTCTGCAGCAGGAACTGCCTAGAATTGACTAGCTTGAACATAAATAATATAAAGTAGTCAGTACAAACTGTTGTGTGCAGGAGTGGGGACAAAAAGAAACAAATGCAAAACCCACCCAATGCACAACAGCTTTGAAATACAGAAAGTAAAGTTTTGTTGTTGAAGCCTTTGGGAATCACTGTGACAGTAATTTCAATGAGACAAAATAGCTCATTTCATGTAGATGAGAAACAGCTCAAACAGCTTGACTTGGCTTTTTCCTGTGTGAAGTGTTTCAGATTACTTAGATTTTTATGGGTGTTCTCTTTTCCAAATGTACCTTGCCACAGCCACTGTGGCTGTTGATTTCTGATCCTTTGGGAAGAAAATAGCATTAAGTCTCTTATTATCAACATCTAATTGATATTTTATTCATATAATTTATTTCAATTTAAGGAATTGAATGTCATTTAAACAGCCATTATTTTCCCTATGCTGTATGTTACCAAATACATAGACGTCCTGCATCGCAATGAGTTCATTTAAAGGAAAATGATTCTGATCAGGGAAAGAATGTTTGCAGAATAATTTTGTAGAGAGGGACTACCAAATGGATCGTGAGGTGGTTTGGGTGTTTCTAATCATGTGAAGTCAATGGAATGTTATTAAAATACTTAACATGGGATAATCTGTACTAGAGACTTAATATGGAAATCATGTATGGTGTGGGACTTAAATATAACACAGTCCCTGACTGCTGTGCTAAAGTGTTTTGACACTACACTGAAGCATCAAATCCATTTGATTCTTGTTCTTTCTTCTGAAATTATTACAAAATACTAGTAGTGATTATTGTACTCTGAGCACTTTGTTGCTAGGCACTGCCTTGAGCCTGGTGGTAAGTTCCCCATATATCATCAGCTAGATGAGAATTTTTTTTTTTTTAAATGTAGTTCAATTTGTAAAGCAAAATTACTCTGTAGACTGATCAGGAATTGGAAGCCTCACTGTTATTGGTTGTGCTTTTCTGTTTTCTCTGTGGACAGATCTTCAGTTTCCTTTTCTACTAGGGAAGAAGAAAACTGGTTAAAAGATAAGAACTTGGTTGTAAGGTTCAGATCTGATTGCAAGAATACTTAAAACAGCAGCATAATGGTAGTGACAGAAATGCCAGCAGCAATGTTAGAATGGCTGAGGAAAAGTGAATAAATAGTTGCTTCTCTTCTGTTTCCTTTTGAGATTGAATTAATGATGGCATCATCATGTTTCTCAGGAACAAAAGGTGGAGGCACTGTGTTTTACTGGGATGTGTTTGGGTAGCTAATAACCCAAAAAAGTGAAGGGAGTGGAGTGTTCTGGAGTTGCTGTAAATGGCTCAAACTGTGTAGGTCTTGTGGAACACCTCACCTCCTGCACCTGTGGAAGTGAGGTGGAAGGCAGGTAAATAGAATCCTGCTGTCCTTGACAAACTTGTCTGGTCACATGCAAGTGGCTTGTGAGTTAGTTATCCTTGGGCACAGTAATTATCTCTAGGCTTTGCACTAATGACATAACTGTAACTCTCTGAAAGAGGGTAGTGCTGAAATAACACCTTATTTTTGGATTTTAATGCAATTTGTGCGTCACACCTGGAAGTTAATTTTCCCTCTGGCAGTTGGTGAGGTATCTGACCAGAATACCTATTTCTGTCAATCCGTCCTTTTATTTTTTGAGTAAAATATGCTGATCTTCTGAAAATGATAACATTTTCTCATGAGTTATTACTGGCAGGTGATAATTGTTTTGTCAATATCAGACACAGTCAATTGCATTTCAAATGCCTTCGGAGAACATTATCTGATCACACTCTCAGGCAGCTTTGGTTATTGTGTGTGTTTGAGTTATTAGCAATAGATGTGTAATCTATTTAGGAATAATTTCCTATGCTCAGGAGTGTCTGAGCTTAAGCCCAGCTGCCACTGCAAGCCAGGCCACAGTCTGGGCAGATGTGCAGGAAAATTGCTGGGGAAGGAGAATGACTTCACTATGGTCCACAGCTGGCACTGCAGCCAGGTCTGGAGGTTGTCCCACAAAACTGTCCTCCCAGAAGAAAATGTGAAAGTTGTCAAATCGCTGAAGTTTCTGTCTCTCATCCTGCTCATTGCAGATTTGTGTACCTGGCTGAGTCACCTACTGCAGTTCAACTCTCAGCTTGTGTGTTTGGCTGGATCACTTTCACCATCATGGTGCTAGTACAGATTAGCTTCACTAATAATGTAGTTCGGCATTCCTTTTACTTCAGAGCTGTACAATAACAGGAACAAAGAAATGCAAATGGTACCTCGTTCTTTTCCAGTATTTCAATGAAATGGCTGTACCAGCATTCCAAAGACATGAAAATATTAGCCCGTCATTGTATTGAGGTGTAGCCAAGTCCATCATGCTGGAAACATTTAATATATTTGGATGGGTACAGATACATATACAGCTGTAACAGAGAAGAATGCTGTATGATGAGATAGAAATAGGAAAATGACATTAAATATTGAAAATTAAAAGAGGAGTATTAAATATGGAGCAAATCCCTTTTTAAGAGCTGCCTGTTCTTAAGCAGATGGGAGAAAAATTGGAGAAAGGCAACTTAGCTGGGTCCAAACTATCAACTCACATCCTCCTTTCTGTCATGAATAAGGAATATTTTATTTCTTTTTTTTCTAGGAAAAGTTTCTACAGGTATGTAATGCTTAGGCTTGAATAGACAGTTGGGAAATACCATTCTGTGGAGCCTTTCACTGACTAGGTGGTCTTATTTTGTTAATTCAGTGCTGATGGGGTGAGAGTGCTGTGCAGGACAAACTGTTTGTGTGGCCTGAAAATAGTTTGGTGTTTTATTTGTAGCTGTGCAGTGGGAGTATGGGGAGCTCAAGAAAGTGACTGATAAGCAGGCAGATAATAGACTCATGAGCAGAATGTCAGAAATCCATCAAAAAGAACGCAAAGGTTTGCACTAGGTGTGTGTGGTCTTGAATGAGAAGCAGCACAGAAAATATCCAAACATGATGTGAACAGAAGCATGAATCGATCACATTGTGCTTTTAATAACTGGCGTACACCTGCACGCTCTGATTCCAAGCAAAATTAACTAATTTAAAGGTGTGCTTCAGTTCAGTTCTAGAAAATACAGTAGAAGTTTTGGTTAATGCAGAAGTTTTTGATTAAAGAATTGATTACAATATATAAAGGTGAGGTGTGGGGCTGGATTCTTTAAATTTATATACTCTATAGTTAATTTCCCCTGAGAGCTGCTGAATGACTTGTACAAAGTCATACAAAGCAGCCTCCTTTCTGCCACCATTAGCATTTGGTGTAAGCATGATGCTGCTTCGATCTGAAGTCATAGCTGGCTTTCAGAAGTTAAAAGATGGTTAAACGTTTGATAATATTTTGATTTCTACATTCATAACAATCAGTTTCTGTTCCTCTACTTCTCCCAGGTAGATGCTTTGATGTTTTGGGATTGGTAAAGAGGAGGAAAGTGTATAGTAGTGTGAACCCATTTGTGAGCTGCAGTTCCTCAGGTCCCAGTCCTCATCCTGAGTATGACCAAATCCAAGGTCAGGTCAGGCTGCCCAGGGACAGCTGAGTTATGAAAATCTCCACGGTGGCTCAACACCGTCTCCCTCTACACCTGTTTGTTTCACTGGTTGTCAGAAAGATGTTTCTTTTTTGTTAAGCAGCCTAAGGAGGACATTACAGGTTCTCACAGTGTATTCCAGTAGTTTGCATTTTGTGGATCTCTCAAGGAACTCCTGGGTAATTAGAATCATTTAAATGTTTGGAGTGTTTTATGTTGTTTGCCCTTTTTAGTAAATGCCTTCCCTAAACAGGTGTATCCCTACTCTGCATCTTAAGCAATTGAAAATCAGCTCATGCCTGAGACTTTTTTCAGTGGTTTCATTGGAGGGTTGGAACAAACAACCTTCAGTAAAATAGGATTTTCAGACTTTTATTAAAACTGTAGTTATGCATGCTAAGAGAGGAATAATCAAATATCCTACTTCATGCCAATATGCTGATCATCACAGGAGTTCAGGAGAAAGTTTGCTTTGGATTTAAGCACTAAAGAACTTGCTGTTCTTCAGTTTCCCTGTAGACCTCACATGTTAGGTTGCTAATGATGAAAACTGTTGGATTTGAAGGATCTCATTACTAAATTGTGGACACTCTTTTTTCAAGTCCTCTGCTTGTAATACGATGGAGTTTTCAGGCCTTCATGGAGTTCACTTCTACAGTCACTGGTAGTGAAGGAAGTTCAGAGTTTGCTTTTAACGAGTAATGCTGCAGTAAGGAAGAGGCAGAAAGGAATACTGAAGAGCTGGCAGATACCACTGTGTTTTGCAAGCACACACCTCAAGCAGAGAGGACGGAGGTGGTTCAAAGCACTCTTCTGTCTCTGCAGTGGGCAATGAACTTGTTCCATTCTGAACGTGGAAGAAAGGGCTCCTGTGACCCCTTGTATCACTGCGTATCATCAACTTCGTATTGGAATGCAAATTCCACTCTTGAAACTGGTTAGGTGCTCCGAAAGTGCAAGTGGCAAATCAATATTGATTGTAGTTCAGAATTCCATCACAGACAGTGATGTCATCTCACTAGGTGGTGCTACAGAATCATTTTGCCTAGAGAGAGCAAAAACGTGCTTTGTGCGATGATTAATGGCTACTATATTTCTGAGAAAAAGCTGAATTAGATGCTAGCGTTCTTGTCTGAGAAAGTTATGGGGTTTATAGTTAAAACTTTTTAATACATAGTAGAATCTGAACTGTAATAAATAATTTTAGGTGAGGAAGAGTTGAAGTAAATCATCATTGTATATGAGAGATGCAGTGGAAGATGCAAATACCGTCTATTTTCAATCTCAGATTAAGGAATAAGGTAAAAGACAAAAAATAAGAACAACAAAGAAAAGGTAGAAAAGGGTGAAACTATGCTTCCTGTGAGCAAATCTTTTCAAGATTTTGATGGGACTCATGGTGCTGTATCACCATGATGGAGATTGACTTTTTAAAATATTTTGTTTTGGAATACTGTTGATTTAAATTACATCACGCTATTTTGCTCTTTCCTGAATATTAATGGTCAAATTTAAAGGATGAGGTTTTTAATAGCTATTTAATTGACAAAATATTAATTTATATTCCTATAAAATTTGGGATGCAGAGAGCTCATTTACAAAATGATGGCAGGAGACTAGAACATTCATTGTCCAAAGCTGAAGTAGTCTCAGTCCGTGCTAAGCACAGAAGCAATATTCCACATTGTTATTCCAAATTTCTATCCGTATAGTTCCCCAAGAGGAGGTACAACTAATCAGCTCTTGCCCTAAGATGACAAGGTGGAAATCTTCTGTTGCAAATATGCAAGATTAAATGACAGGACTTTAGCTTAAACTGGGTGTCTACAAAACCAAGGAACCCAGTGCAACACATGAGCTAAAAAATCAAGTATAGAAACAGGGGGAAAGTGCTTAGCAATATTATTGGACTCATTGAGCACAAGCCCATCAGAACTATCAGCTGGGCATGTCAGTTGGATCAAATAGCAAGTCAAAATATTTTGAATATAGGTCACAAGTATTCATCATTACCTGCAGAACCTCAAAGTTCATGGACAGAATTAGGCAAAAGGTGCCAGAGAGGTTGAATACTGAGAATAGCACCTACTGCTTTCATTGCAAATCCTTGATGGTCTGGTGTATTTTAGCTTCCATTCTGAATACAGCTGCAATCCCGATGAGACGCAGTTTATCCCTTTGAGAAGGACTGCTGCTAGGAATGCTTAGCACACAGAGCAGTCTCGATGGTGGGCCAGCTATGACTGATTTCCATAACCCCAAAAGCTGTCTGAGGTCCCCTTGATTTAAACATGCCCGCTATCCAGTGTGTTGCCAGGAGTGATTGGTATGCTGTCCTGTGTTCTCTTCTGAGAGCACCATAAGAACATTAAGTATAGCAGAGCAGAACTAGGCAAATAATGGATTTTTTTTGCTTGACTGCTGAAACAAAAGGAAAGTAAAAAGAAATTAAGAAAAAGAAATCAATCTGAAACAGGTTTGTTTTTGGTTTTTTTTAGAGGAACTTTGAATAATAGCACTTGGAGGGAAAAAATACAAATACTTGACAGAGAAGCATTCTTTTTAACTCTTTAATGTTTATAAAATTAAATTTGACATGATGCTATTTGAAAGTGAAAAGTTGTGAAGTATTATCTTGGAACTATATAAAATTGCTGGTATTTCTACTTTTTTCATTTGAAAATGGATGACATGCTTCATATAAATAAGTGACATTTTTATGGATAATTCTTGCCCTTGCAAGAAGTTGCAGCTCTGTCTTGTAGTGAGTATGATATTCATTAATGGAACCAGAGCAGAATTCAGAATGGGAAATGGGCTATTTCAGATAGAATTGCCAAATGGCTAGCAAGTTGTTTTGTCGTCTGTTATTAGGACTGCCTCATCATCCTGCTCTTACGGCTTATGCACATTGATGCATGACATGATTTCTGTGATGAGAGAAACACAGAAGTGATTTGTGTAAATGGTGTAATCTTACTGTTTAGTATATAGCTTTCTTCTCTTAAATACTCCTCTCTAAAACCAGAATAATTTTTATTGAATAGGTTAAAGCTGCACTTAGTGTTATTGATGTCACAAATCATAACTATTTTGAGCTGAATATGAGGTTTCTGTTTATTTCAGTGAATATGATGTTCTGTTTTAATCATCCTTTAACAATAATCTTGCGCTTTTTTTCTGGGTGAATGAAGAACAACTTATCTCAGGGGACATTGTTTTGATCTCTAGGATGTTTGGCATATTGTGCTTAAAATATTTGTTTATGAATAGAATTTATTGAAAATATTGGAATTTAGCTAAAAGTTAAGATAAAGCTGCCCTAACTTTCAATTCCATTGTAAAGCAGAAGATCAGTAGAATTGGATAGAAGCCTTTATGTAGTTTAATCACCAAGTCTGAGAGTGGTCCTCAGCGGTCCCAGTATGAGGCTTTTTAGAGATCCTTGTCCAGCCTGCACAGCTTCTCTGAGAGCATACACCCTCTGCTGAAGGGGAAGGAAGATCCCAGCAGGATAATAACCTGGGCTGGTGACAGCTCATGTTCTTAGAGGCCTTTGTGGGTTTGTTCTGCTCTCTGTGCTGTGCCAGCTGCCCGGGCTCAGGGAGCCCAAGCCCTGTGATCCAGCTCCTGCTCCTGTGCTGGGGCGGCTGCTTCCAGCGCCGGCCCCACGCCGGCGGGGGAGGCTGTTCCCGGTGCCCCGGCCACGCCAGCCCAGGGTCACGCTCAGCCCCTGCTCCGGTGGAAAGGCGGAGTGCTGGCTGCAGGGGGGCGCGGAGCCCAGCGCGGCGCGGAACTGAGTTTGGGTGCCCGCCAGCCCGTGTTCGTGCCTCGGAGGAGGGAGCCCGCGGTGTCCAGAGATGGCGATACTGGCCCCAAGCTAAGGATTTCATGACAGATTCCAGTCTGAAGGGGAGTCATATGCCTTCAAAACCCTCTCAAATCACAATTTCTTTTCTGCACAGCCAAAGCATGAAGCTAATGATGCCAAGTGAGGAAGATTCAGCTTAGTTGCTATGGCAAAAGTAGAGAGGACACAAAGCTGATAGAAAAAGTGTGTCATCCTCAGTGGCTACTCCAGCTTTCTTTTATTTTTTTCCCAACCCAGAAAAGATTTGAGAGAGAGAAGGGAAGAAGGGGTTATATATATGCTCTGTGTTACATATACACTTTACTACACATTTTTGGAGTATGATGTTATATATACATACTGGCATTTAATGCAAATTAATAGACTTCTAAAGAATTAATTTTCGTTATGAGATTTACTCATAATGATTTCCAATTTGGCAGCCTCCTGCAGTGCTTAATATTACATCTGCTTAATAGGCAGGATGATAATTCTGCAAACCATATCCAGATTATTTGCTAAACCTTGGAGCAAGTGGCTGTGAAAATAAATATATTACCAAAAAGGAATATTGTAGTACGACATCTACATTTTGTTTTGTAGTTCATTTGACTTGGCTTGTTATTTTGATTTAAGAAAAAAAATACAAAAAATAATAAAAATAATACAAGCTTTTACTTGCCCTTTTGTAGCAATGACAGCAGTACATATTTAATTTTTTTTTTCCTTCCAAAATGTGTTAGATTGCTGTCTAAAGCCCTTATTGCAGTATTGCAGAGATTTGTCCCAGGTGAAGCTACATCCTGGCATTACAGACCTCATTCCACTGATTAAGCTATAAGTAAGGAATCCCACAAGGTTACCTGGCTGAGAGAGAATTCTGAATGGTTTGTACACTGGAAAGCCCTGGGGTATGTGAAGGTTCTTGATTAAGTGGTTGCGATTGTGATCACCTGGCCCGGAGGGAATGATTCTTTGAGCTGCAGGTTGCATCAGTCTGGAGTCTGATTGACTATCACATGAATAGGTCCTTTCAGCTAAGGAAAATGAAACTTTCAGTTTTGGACATGGGTTTAAGGACAACTCTGTGTTCCTAATATAAGCAAAGTATCAAATCTTAGTTCCTTTTATGAACCTTTAGTTCTCTAACAATTTATTTTTTTAATTCTAAGTCTTTCTTACGTCAGAGATGAATGAAATATGAGGCATGACTTATTCTTTCTGCTGTATATCACTCATACTTACTTGCTGTGGTTTTAAGACCCTCTCACTAGTCTTTTGAAAACAAAAGTTTATTTTTTGTTTTAAGGTAAATGAAGTATTTTAATGTGTTTTGGTTTTTTGTGTGTGTGAGGCAAGTTCTTGCCAGACTTTAATTAACTTTTTGCCTTGCTTTAAATTTCTGGTAGAAATTGATCTTCAGCAGCACTGTTAATTTATGCTGTGCTGCTTAACAAATCTGAAATCACATTTTATATCCTTTCCCCCCTTAAAAGGACAGATATATGTGACTGTTTCCAAGTCTTTTATTTATTCAGTGTCTTGTTGCTTAGGTCATAGGCTTGTGTTGCAAAACCTAAGGTGAAGGCCAGGTAAAACTCAGGTAGTGTCTGGCAGGACAAGTTAATCATATCAATATGTCTTCAGAAACTTCTCCTATTCTTTCCATCTCAGGTATATTTTGTTTAAAAATTATTTACCTGGAGAAATTATTTGCTCTTGCTCCACTTGTGCCATCACTTATATCTAAACTGAAGCTATTCATATGTTTTTAATGCTTTTAAATCCACAGTTGGGAACTGATTTTATTTGTGGCTAGTAGGAGCACTTTCCTTATGAATTGTAATTGCATAGGCTTGTGAGCACATATATTGCCTTAAAATAATCAGAAAAGAATGAGAAACTTTTGGATCAGAGTCTGATGGTCACCAAAACTGAATGAGTAGTATAGACTGACAGGCTATATGAGAAGGGAATGGTAAATAATAGAATCAGGACATTGGAAAAATTAAGTAAAAATGACTAAGATGTGGCTATATAATACACACGTATTTAATCCATTTTATGTTTCTGATTTCTCTTGTCTTGAGCAAGAAAATTTGAGAATTTCAATGACACAAAAATGAAATCGATGGAGATGATAAGCTATATGGACGCAAGTGATTAGCACAAGTAAATCCATATTAGACGGGGTGTAGCTGCAATAAAGTAAATAAATATTGTAATTTTTTAACAAGATGAACTGACAAGTCATTTGTGAGTTTAGTAGAAAATGCAGTCAAGCATAAAGTCTTTTCTTTCGCATGCAGAGTAAAATGCTTATTCTGACAATTACAGCCTCTGAGTGTCTATGGCTTGGTGTTTTTCATCCTCTGGACTTTGATAATCCCTCAGTGAATTATCAAAAAGGCAGTGACTTTTACAATATGGCAGTTGTGTTGTTTTACATAATTTGATAAAGAAAATTCAACTCTCCAGTCCAGCACGTGACAGGGTGGTTCGCTCCACAGTCAGAGCAGCTGCTGTGAACTGGCCATGAATGCTTCACCCTCCAAGGTAGCACCGACCGTGTCCCAGGCAAGGAGCCTTTGACTGGCCTGTTCAAACACACATGCAGCACAGCGCGTCAGGAGTGAGGTGTTGGGACAGTGTTGCTTGTATACAGACCGCATGGTTGCGGTTTGATTCAATAGGTGAAGTACCTGAAATGGCACAGAGCTGAAGCTGTGCATCTGCTTGGCTCTTCATGCTGGGCTGTGCCATTCCCTGATGTGCTGCCTGGAGCTGTTGAAGCAATGATGCTGTAGCAGAATGCTTCCAACCACTTCCCACCTGGCTAAGACAGAGGAAATAGCCAGTAGGATGAAATGGCTACTCCAGCTGCTGTTCATCTGAACACTTGGAGCCTCAAGATGACTAAAGGGTTGTCTAGAGTGTACACCCAGGTTTCTAGAGCTGCCTTTTATGTCTTGTTCATAGTCACTGCACGTAGACACGGTCGACAGTGGCAGTGGTTTCATTGGTTGCTCCCTGGAGACCTCTAGTTTTGTGGTTAAGTTTCATTGACGCAAGGTGTTAGTCTTCATGTTTATAAACCTACGTGAGGCCTTGCCATAAGCATAATTTATGTCTATTGGGGAAAAGAATGAAATATATATACAAAGATTTAAATAAGCAATGAACTGCTATAAAAATTATGAGAAATGTATTAATCAAAAGCATGGATGCTTGCATGCACAGTACAAAAAGGCATTTCTCCCTTAAAGTGGGTTTGATAATTTTCAGGAATATCTTTTGGCAGGTTTCTTGGCATCTCTTCAACTTTCATTGCAACAGGCAGAGCCATAGGTACTCTGAGCACCTCTCAAGGTGTGGCATTGCCTCTGTTATCTTAAGGTGTTCTTGAGGTTTTTTTATGTTAATTTTTAAGGAGCTTGTTTTTTGATGCATGTGGTGGGGTTTTTTCGTTGTGTGGATTTGGTTGGTAGTTTTTTGTTTTGTTTTGTGGTTTGTTTTTGGTTTTTTTTGTTCATTTGTGGAGGATTTATGTGTTTTGTTTTTGTTGGTTTGGTTTGGGTTTTTTTAGGGGTTGGTGGGAGGAGGAGGCTGATTTGTTTGTTTGTTTGAACGTTCCACTGCTCCTGAATGCAAGACAGTGTGTGCTAAACAGAATCCTGCAGTCCTGATGTCTGCTGTGGTTTTCCATCACAGCTTTGTTCATAGGAGCGCTACCTGAATTTGACCATGACTCATTATGCACATTGCATTTATGTGTGTAAATTGCCAAGTATGGTTACAGGTTTTGAAAGATCAGATGATGGCTCAAAGCTTATTCCAAGCCTGTCACATCCTCCCAGAATTAAATCCCATGTGCTGCAGGACATGGAGTGTTTTACAGACTGATTTGATCCATGTAATAGCATAGAAACCATAAATGTGAAGTATTTTATACGTGACCTTAGTGTAAAGAGAAAAGAGAATGAGTGGATTGAAATCCATTGACACCATCCACAGTTCTTCTAAGTCTAAAATAGTTGTTAACTTAATTGTTTCTCTAACCATAATATTTCTTTATCTCTCTTTTTCTCTGAGATATTCTAGTGTCAATTTTGATATGCTGGTTATTTAATTTTACTTAATTTTGTATAATGATATTCACCCTTTCTAAAGGTGAAATTCCAAAAAAATAATTCAGAACATCCTCTCTCCCTCACCTCAATAAGGTGGCCTTCAGGGAGGCACTATGAATAAGTTATAATTTATTTTACAAATATTCAAATTCCTCAGTATAGTTCAACCCCTGCTTTCTATTCAGCCACATGGAGCTTGAGCCTCTGATATAATATTTCCTTGTGCAGCCTTCTAGCGAATAGTCTTCAGGTCAATTCCATTCCACGAGTGGAGCTGTTTAAGAGCATGGTTATGAAACATTCCAACTTGTTTATTTGATCAACTCAAGAATTAAAGTCAACACACATTTAATTAGAAGCACACTGAAATTTTTTATCAGAATATCATTGCTGTCATTGTACAACATCTACCGTGGAAGTATCATCAAATGATAAATTGACCTTAGAAACAGTAATATCTATATCAATATGAAAAGCAGTGATCTTTATTGGGAAAAATATACAATTCTTTATTTTGCAATAAAGCACGTCAATATTTCCTTCCTTACATTTGGCAAACATCAGATTAATATTTTAACATAGCTATTTTCGAACAGTTTTCTGTATAACTTGAAGGCACACTCAGATTTCTTTCCTGGTTTTAAAGAATGACAGCAAAAGCACCTTTATCTGACATTTAGGATGATTAAATTTTGAAAAATCACTTGGCATATTCAGCATGACTCCACAGGGTACTTTTGCTTTATAAGGCAATGGATCATGTTAGCTTAACTTATATTTAAGATTTGCTGGCCTGATATTATTGTGTTAGGCAGTATTGCTGAAATGGAAACATAAAATTTTGCTGCCAGGAGATCAAGTCTGTGCCTGCCCTACACTATAAATTATTTCCATAAAGTTTTAAAATGCAATATTTGCTGTAACCCAGCTAGTGCTTGTAAGCCAACAAATTGTGCTTAAATATATAAAATTAAATCCCAGATCAAAAATATATGCATAGCTTTTTTTGCTATCTCAGAAACTAAACAAGACACACTGCTATTTTGAAAAGGAAATTAACTTCAATTGAATGTGTTTACAGATATGAATCACTTCCATTCTTTTTAATCCATGACACTGATGAAGAAACAGATTTTGGAGTATCAAAACATTTTCACCTGGGTTCCTAAATGGTAATCGGTTTGTTGTGTCTTAATGAGTGGAGTGCAAAGCAATACTGTGTGCTAGAAAAAAAGCATGTTCTTTTAAGAAGTCATGGACCTGAAATTTAATATCATTAATCATCTGAAAAAAATTGTACTATTTTTCTGTAGCACCTTTCTGTGCTTAAATATTTGAGCAATGCTATTTGCTGCCATTGGGCTGGGAGTGTGGTGAGGATGCTCTGCACAACACCGTGGTCCAGCCTCCTTCCTGACTTCACCCTCCTTCACTTTGTGAGGAGTGGAGGCACAAAGCCAGCACGGAGCTCCTACAGATCCCCTTGGCAGGCCTGCTTGTGCCATTTGAACTTCCCCAGTTTTCTTTTCTCCACAGTGGGGACCCGTTGTGCCACTTGATTGAGCAGAAATAGCTTCTGTTAACATGCAGCCTCTGAGGGTCATGGAAAATCTTTTTTTCATCAAAAGAGGGAAGTAAGTTTGTCTCAAAGCTGGGAAACAGGCACTTTCTTTGTCCTGAAAAACAGACTTACTGGGTTAAGAGAATGCTGGGTTTGCAGCTTTTCTAATCACAAAGATGTACCTCTCACAATAGATTTGTGGAAGAGAGAAGCCAGCAATTCCTTTGATTGCAGTAGTGTAGCAAAGGACAAGAAGAGCAGTAGTTAAAGCCTGTCCATTTTCAGTTCCCTTTTCCCTCCATGCCTGTGCAGATTTAATATAGTTGAGATGATTGACTGTTGTATGTAGTCCTTAGGCCTTATTAATAGCATCCTATTAAGAATTTTGTCGTTGAAGTGAAATGTTAATCAGGAGAACAGCTCCCACCTTAGTATGGCAGTCTGGGAGTGGGGGGCCAGGGGATGAGGAGCACAGGGAACAGGCTCCCCACCTATTGCAGTGGCTGTGCTGGGAGGATCGCTCACATTTTGGTAGCTGAAGGACTCTGAACAGATTGTGCTGAAGCCTTACAGGCTCTCAGGTGAGGTACAGCAGGGAGTTGTGTACCGTGCCAGCAGAACTGACACAACCCTCTTAGATGCCTGTAAGTGCTCCCAACAAGGTGCTGACACAGGTTTGAATGAGAGGGTTTTCTGCTGCCTGACAACAGTAACGGTGGTGGTTCAGGTCTGCAGATGCAGCAGAAGCCTATTTGCAATCTAATGAGATATTGTGAATTAGTTGAGCTAATAGAGTGGTTGTAAGGCTTTTCAAATCTGTATTAATGCCTGTTATCACGTTGGGCTGGGAAAGACAGGCCCAGGGAATGCTTTTCGGAGGGCCAGGGGCTGTGCAGGGCCTCAGTGGAAATGAGCTGCAGCTCAGGCACTGACCTCTCTCTGACTCTTTCCTTCTGAGTGCTTTCTGCACTACACAGTGCCTGGGTTGGTAAATTAGCCAGAGGTTTGCAGTGCACCAATAAATTAATGCCTGCTTTGCGTTACGGCTGCTTACAAATCAATTTGAAAATCACAGTTCCAGTGCTGATCTCTTCACCGGTTTGCACCCTTTGCTGGTTTGTTCTGGGAAAGATGGAAATTTTTAAGATGAAAATAAAATACCAGATTTAAGGAAGGATGCGACTTTGTACAGCATTTGAGTAAAAGAAACCTGGAAAATAATGTAAATATTTCAAAGAAGCTGAGTATTAACTCAAGTGATAAATTGTTGGAAAAATATATCTGATTGCTTGTAACATCTCCTGTTACTAGTTAATTAAATATCCTAAAGTATCAACACACTTTTTGAAGGCTTATTCACGGAAGTAATTGAAAATAATTACAGTTTCACAAAAGGAGAGCTATCCAAAATGGCACTCCTCTCCTCCCAGCCTCACATTTAGTGCCTGTACAAACTGACACATAAATGCTCCTAATGCTGCCTGTTGTGAGAGTTTGGGTTTTAGTTTCTGTTTTCATTTTGATTTCAGAGTCTGTATGAAAACTGGATCATATTTTAAAGCATACTTCATCTAAGGAAAGATACTTGATGTAATCGCATGCGTCTGGAGGCCAGAATCTGAATTGAATGCTGAGTACCACACAGTTCTTGTGATAAAATCAAGAAAGATGGCTACAAATGCTGAACATGCCTTACATGTTGCAGCCATCCTAAATACACTGCTTGGCTTCTCTGAATGAAGCTGGTAACTGTTCAGACTGGGTGTCCTGGTGTTTTCCATGGTAAGAAATGTGTTTTGGCATTGTTTCAGCATCATTTAGAGAGCCATTCATGCTGTAGGCTTCATGTTGTACAAGCCAAGAATTCATCCAATATAGAAGAGAGAATTCTCTCTCCATGTACAAAGCAGCTGCTTTGGGCCAGCCATGCAGATTGTTCAGTGTTACTCTGTGGAACAGTCAGCTTCAGAACTGTTGCTTTGCCAATGTTTTTGTAAGTTTTCAGTCAGATCCCTGAAGGAGGCTGATATTAGTGGCTACCTAATTTGGCAAGTGTTAACATAGTACTAAAATAGAATTTCTGTAGACTGATTGATTAAATTGTATCAAAATATACACATAAAGGGAGTACATGTAAATTAAGGTATCTCTCACTCTAATGAAGTTAGCAACAATCTGGCTCTAGATGATTTGGATTAGGATTTTTTTTTTTTTTAACCTGAGAAAGTGTATCTGTATTTCATAAGCTCATTTAGGAAGTACTGATATACCTTTGGCATTGAGTCTGATACAGGGGAAGGTTTGAAATGACTGAATTGAATGCTTAGCTACAATTTTCAATTTTATCTGTATTCTGTCTATCTAGAAACAAAGCCTGTGCCATACTTGGTTATAAAAAAAATACCTGTCATCTGTAGTTGTTATCAGGAGAGTCTAAAAAATCCCTTGGTTTATTAAGAGACGATGTTAGATCAAGTGCCAAAGTCTTGATGTCCTCCCACCTCTTGATAAAGCTGTTGTAGCTTATACCACCTTGAGACTTGTTTTTTGGCCATCTGTCTGTCCACTTGTTCCAGACCTGGGTGACATTGGCTGGATCTTGCACGATTTAAAATACAATTTTTACAATGGTTATCTCTTCCAAAGGAAAAGAGGCACGAGTGGCTGGAGCAGTTGGACATCTCTGTATCTCTGTGAGGAAAATGTTCAGCTCAGGTAGTGCTGGCTGCAGGGTGAGCTCTGGGGGAGCCCAAAGGCCGGGCAGAGCACCAGGAACTGCCAGCGCTTTGCAGAGCCAAGGGGCTGGGAACGTGCGGCCCAGCCAGGGCACCGCACACTTGGAGACACGGCAGGAGCCCGCGGCCCCTGCATTGCCTGCGCTTAGGCTGGGGGCGTGGAAAAGCCCAGGAGTTTATTCAGGGCTCCTCCAGAGCTGCTGCTACCAAGGGGCCTCAGTCCTGGCACAGGTGGCTGGATGCTCAGACAGGGAAGACTCCTTAACATCTTAACCTGATCTATAAACACAAGGAATGGTATTTAAAAGCTATTACATGGACTAAACCAGCTAATAACAAATTAGAGGAAGCACTGCACAGCCCTGTAACACTGCCGCTTTCCTAGCCACCTTTTGTTTTCCCTATTCAACTTGTTGACCATCTCTTTTTAGTAGTGCAGAACAGAAAGTACAGCCGAGTATCTTATCAGATATTATACATATATATATATAGATATAATTTTAACTTATCACAGAATATTCTGAGTTGGAAGGGAACCCTCAAGGATCACTGAGTCCACATTATTTGTAAATGTCCCATAAAGGGATCAAACCTACAACCTTGGCATTATTAGCACCATGTTCTCACATGTTTCTCTGAAAAGCCTTTAACAGACTGTTTAAAATCCCTTGTGTTTTAAACCAGAGCACAAGGAAATTGTGTGAGAAAACAGTTTATACCATGTTTCTGCAAAGGTAAAATTGTACATAGAGGAAGCCCTACTGAAAACGCTGCTGACTTGAGAAATCAGTAGCTTCTTGTGTTTCCGTGTCTGGTATTTTTGCCTGAGTGTATGATCAACTACTGTCTGCTTTGCAATGCATTCAGTATTATGTACTATGGCACTAGAAATGACAGTGCAGTTATTTGTCATGAGAATTTGAATCATAAGGAAGCAATTTTGCAGTCTTCAGTGTGAACAGTAAATGACAGGCACACAGAGGCTTTTTTCACTCTTCCATTTTATCATGTTTAAAGTGTCTATTTCTATTTAAGAATTGAATATATGTTTGTGGAATGAATTAGTAATGTTTGGGGAACTAGAATTCCATGTGCTATATCATATTCATTGTATTAGCAAATTAATCCAAGTATTCAGCTTCTCTTTAGGAAAGAAAGTTCTCTGGCTTGTCTGACAAATACTTAAAGCGTCCCAGAAGCCCAAGCTGTGGTGCTTTCTTTGCACCAACAAACAAACCCCAAAAGAACACAAACAAACAAACCAAAACCAAATCACATTTTCTCTTTCGATTGGAGGCTTTTGTAACTGCTCTGCAGTGCCTCACTGTGCTAATGCAGAAGTACTGTGTTCTGAACAGAACATCCCATCATCAAGGGGCAAGTAATGAGACTTACAGAATCTTCGTAAGGAGTGAAAATTAAATACCCACTAAGATATTTTGCAAAATATACTTGTTTAACTTTTTTTCTTTCTTTTTTTTTTTTTTTTTGCTCATATTCATATTTGGAGGGAAGGTGGGAGTTAGCAGTGATGCGCAACATAGGAGTTGTTTTAGGGTTGGGCCGAGTATGAGCTGTAGATGCTGTTCAGACTTTTATTAAACACATGAAATGTAACAAGCATTTACCAGGGAGGGTGATTTTAATTCAGTGTTGTCTTTACCATGAAAATGGGTAGGAATAAGTTCTACAAAGATTAAGCAGGGAAGCAAACAGCTCAGTTACTATTCATGTCTGCAGTTTCGGAAGTTTTATACTGGATCATACTTTCGTTCTGTTCTTCAGTCCTGACTTTTGATTAAGACCTTCTGTGAAAATAATAATAATGCTAACAGAGTGTGTTCCTAAAGGTTTGTTGCAGTTTTTTACCTACAACATTATAATCTGTGCCTATGAAGGTGCTTCTGCTATTTTTTTTCCTTTGGTGTCCTTCACGGGGGCTCATAACTTCAGAATTTGTAAAACTTTCTGAGTGTGAATTTCCCCCTGGCTTCAGCATGGATGAGGCATGTGCTGGTGCCAAGCCCAGCAATGAAATGTGCTGGAAGGAGAAGCATCCTGTATCTGTGCAGTGGTCTTCAATGGCAATCTTTGTGGCTGTCCCTGATCTTACCAAGAATGGAAATGTCCACAGCTTTCAAACAGGGGCCAAACCCTGTTTAGAAACCTGAATTGTAACTCTAAGTTAATATGTTGATTTTACTTGTTTATGTTATTTGCTGTGGTTCTATTAATTTTTGGGATGCTTTTGTTAGTACAGAACAACTCCAGTAAACCCTTTTCTTTTTGACCTCTTTAAGTAACTGACAAAACAAGTAAGCCAAACTGAAATAGTTGGGTATAAATAAATCTAATAGCTTCTGTAACAACAGTTCTGATTTGATCAAAGAAAGAACTGTAGGATAAAGGCAGACTGATTTTTTAAAGATATATTTTAAAATTATATCCTGATACAGTGAGGCAGGAGCAAAAATCAGTTATATCACAGAATGATATTGAGGAATAGGAGCTTATTAAAAGGAAACAAAATATAATTCATATTGACAGGAGGTTTCAAGGGACCTACCACAGTGATCTGAGTAAAGCACATAGTATTTAAATATCACTATGAGAATAGATTACAGTATTGCATCAACAGTTTCTAAAGGTCTGAGTGACAATGAAATTGAGATGTAAGGCAAAACAAAATGTCAGGTTCAACTTTCAAAGTAACAAGGAGCCACTATGGTACCCTTGAGAAGCAGGTGGTTCAGTGTCAAATGAATAAACTAACTAATGGAAAACTAACTGGGGGAAAACTATCTAGAAAGTAACAAATTTCGCCCTGCATCAGAGGGTTTTCCTGTGTATTTCTGTGTGCTGTTCCAATGTCCCCCCATACCCGTCTACTTGACCACCCCTTACAGATAATTTATTTTCCATTGACTGTGCCATTTTTATAGGACAATAGGAAATCCTGTAATTGTTCAGGTTGGTGGATAGCTTCCTCTGGGACTGTGATCTTTCAATGCCAGTTGTCACCAGACTTGTCTGGCTGTTCCTTTGAGAGCAGAGAATTGCACATAGCACACAAAATCCTATATGCTCCCAAAGGGTGGAGGGTGTCCTGTAATGCATTCTAGTCAAATGCTAAATGACATAATACTGGGATTTAATTTGCAAAATGAAAAAAAATTGCTCTGAGATATTTTTTAAACAAAATAGTTTTGTTTCTCCCAGTAGAGTTTATTATCAGTCAGAGTATTTCAAAGAGAGATTTTTCTACTAGATTGCCTATGAAGGAGAAAAAATATTTTTTCTGACTGGCTTAGGAAAATAGTTACAAAAGATTTCATTACATAACTCAAGGAGTTGGTTTCATTGTATTTCCAAAGAGAGCTAGATAGTTTGACCTTCACTGGAGTGCACTAAATCCCTTGAAACTGATAAGTAGGAGAGTCAGAGTGGTGCCTAAAACCTCAGTATTTCATAATTTGTGTTGTATTCTCAACCAAATAGATGCAAAGCACTCTGAAACCATCACTTCACATTTGGTGTTTTCCTCTGGTGTTCAGATATCAGCATGGCTGTAAAGTATGTGTGGCTTCTTGTTGACAAGATACAATATGATCTCTGTTCTCCTGAACTTAGCCCTGCCCATGTCCCAGCATCTCGAAGGAGCAATTTAAATGGCTTTGAAGAGAGCAAGGAATACTCTGTCACCAGGTGGTTATGCAAGTTGATCTTTAATCTGAAGCTCTTTCCAGTTGTCTATTTCACATCTGAATAGGATACGCTGTTTATTTTCTTTTTTTGTACAAAGCTCTTTGAACATATATTTAAGATTGCATCAGTATATATTTTAGTACTGGCTCTTCTCTTTTTTATTTTTTCACAAACACCTTTTTGATTTCATTTCTCTCTCCCCTCCCATAATAGCATAATTTTTATCACACAAGGTATGAGAGTAAATTCTCACATCTTCAGCTGTGTGCTGGTATTTATCTTAAGGAAAGCAAGCAGAGAATTCAGGTAACATATAATCCTGAAAATAAATTTTTGTGGCTTTGTTGAGTTTTGAGGATAGGCCAGATGAATGGGCATAACTGTGGTTTCCAGCATAAATGTGTCTTACTGGGCCAAGCACAGTTTACGTGCTTTACAGCATGATACAAAATGGGATTAACAAAGCACATCACTATGACTAACGCTTCCTCTGTAGTATGGTTGCTAACTTGTTGCTGTTTCCTTGAAAGCATTGGGAAAGCAACAAGCCTCTCAGCCAGCAAGGATGTTCCTATCTCAGTGCAAATTGTGCTGTTTGCTGCCAGTACTGTAAGAGTATCTGCAGATATAAAAACATAATGTCCTGGAGGGTCTTGTGCACTATTTGATCCATAGTGTCCACAGGAAACTTTAAAAATAATCTTTGTCATAGAAATCAGTTACTGTCAGGAAAATACCAATAACCTAAGAGAAAATTGGAATCCATAGTGTTTATTCAACTGTAAATGTACTTGTGTAGTGGCTTGAAATTAATAATAATTTCATTATATTATGTGTGCTAATATACCTTTGATTTTTATGCTGGCAATACATGAGGCTGTATAATAAATATACTGGATATAAATGTAATCCCTTTTTGCTTTGTTTTAATTTCAGGACTTAATAGAAAAGCGTTATATGATTAGAGATACAACATTTTCAAGAAAATTATCTGCAGGTGATTAATTTTGCTGCTAGAGCAATGTCTTGTTCCCATTGGATTTCACCTAAAGGGAACAGCTTTTATAATGGATTAGGTGACCAGTTGAGTTAATTCTGTGGCTTTACATGTTCAGAGTATCACAAATCAGATTAAGAAGTGAAAGTATTAAATATTGTATCTGTAAAACCATTGCAGGGTTTATTAAGATCATAAATACAAATTCAAAAGAAGTTTTAGGTTCAGAAGTTAAAACTTTAATTTTGGCTTATTCTCTTTGAAAACAAAGTATTGACCATAAGGTTTTTAAAAGCTGCTCTTGAACAATATTCTGAACACCAGAAACATCTAAGTGCTGCTCTGAAATACCTTAAATTTATAAAGTCTTGCAATGTGTTTATGAAGACAGCTTACCTGCATTGATTTGTTGAATATTCAGCATCAGAAAATCCTTTGCCATTTTGTTTAGCCTGCATAATAATGACTTTTGTTTGCCTGGTACAAGCTTTGAAGTAATTATAATGGGATAAACCTTTATTGGTAATCTATATCTTTGGCAGAGTTCTGTTGATTTTTAACAGGAAAACAATGACAAAAAGGATATTAGCTTCAGTGAACCAAACATTTGCAATTAAATCGGAGGATTGGGGAAAGGCTTAACACTAATGAGGTGAATAGTATGGATTACAGGATCTACATTTTGTCCAATTAACTTCAGAATCTTTGTATTTAGACAAAATAATGCTTAGGGTAGATAATGGCTAATAATTTTCAATCTTATGTGAAATACTGTTTTGACAGAATACGTCAGTGGAATGTTCATTGGAGCTGTTAGATAAATTAGGATTTCACTGTCTGTCCTGCAGCCTAGACCTGTGAGAAGCCTTTATTCTGACACGTGGAGGGGTGGCTGGGAGCTCTCCTCCTCCTGGGAGGTGGCTGCGGTTCAGTTACACGTAGTGTGAATGAAAAAAAACTCAGCCCAGATCCCACACAGGTCCTTTTTAACTCTGGCAGTACATGGCATGCAAGAAACAGTGATAATTTCCTATGGTCCTTTATTTGTTGGACATTAATTTGCTGCATGAAGAGTCTGACCTCTTAATTTGTTTCTAACAGTAACAGCCATATGAGAAAACTACTTGTGACAAACTCTTCTCCTTGATAGGTTACTCCTTAGAGATGCTGATTCTCTTTTCTTCCTTCATCCTCTGTGCAAAATAATGTCGGGGGGGGGGGCAGGTTTGTTAGTTTTGTTTTCTAAAGGAGGTGGATTCTTGCAAGGTCCAATATTCTTTTTAATAATTCAGTCTTCTCAAAGCATTGATTTTTATTGTGCACAATAACATATATATATGCAAGAAGAAATTTCTGCAATAGCTAAACTTTGTGAAGGCAAAATCTGTTGTTGAAGCTACATGCATTTTCTTTTGCATCTGAAAACCCTAAAATTTTGCACATTTGATCTCCTAAAATTAGGAGAGTGGTTACTGAAATTACCACTCCCAAAATTAGGGAGTGGCTACAAAGAAGCTGAAGAAGTGTAGGTAACTGGAATCTTAACCATGGAAGACATTTGTTCCAGACCTCCTGATACTTATTGTAGACTTGAATAATTTGCCAATTTTTGTTCTCACTTGAGATGTTTTTAGACATCCCTTAAGGATAGTTTAATTGTATTTGCGTATATGTTTATGATAGTACCATGATATGGTGTTTCTCTTGCTATCTTGAGAATTGTGATATAAATGAGTTGGTTTTTTTTCAATTGCAGAGCCAGTATGCAGGAGAGTTATTAAGCAAACCTTTCCTAAATAATATTTTTTTTAAAAAAGGAAAAGAGCCCCACAGTTCGCTCTATTTCTGGAAGATGCTTGAATATTATTAAATAATAAGAATTATGCATAAACTTAATTTAGGTGGAATAACACTGATACAGAGGCAGCTTCACCCAGTACTACTTTCTCTGAAGAGGTCACCTAGTCTGCCCAAGATATGAAAAGAAATTTTGATACTGTTCTATCCAGTGAAAATCCCTAATTGTTTTCTGTATAATTATAACAGAATAACAATTAACAATTAAATAGACTGAAATTTTTGTTACTTGACAGGGTTTGGATTGTGGATTTCTAGTTTTTCAAGGGAGGATGTGTGTTAAAATTTCATGCCTAAGATTGATTATGTTTATATAAATTGACTTTCTTAGATTGCAAATGTTTGCCTGAAGGAAGCTGGATTTGTTTTCTGCTACACATAGAATATAATAATGAAAATATCATCAAGAGTTAATGAATGTTCAATGTATTAAGGAGATCAAAGAATAGTGTGGTGAAATGAATTTTTTGGATAATTTTTTTTTTCTGTTTTCTTGGCTGATTACTTGTGAAGGTAGTTAACACACAAAGGAGAAACCACTGCATAATTAATTTATAACTGTAATACTGCATATACTCTAAACAAAACTGTAAAATTAGAATATTAATATATGCAGTGGTGATTATGTCAAATTCGTTTTTGCCCAAACCATGTAATTATTTAATACACTATTTAGCTGTGACTAACTCTGTGAAAGGGAAGAAGAATATCTGAGTGATTTAAAGTGTTTATGAATACTCGCCTGTGATTTTTTTTTTATAATTGTATTAAGCTGAGATAATTTTAGGAACCCTGTTTAAGTCTTGGTAAATTCCTTATAATTTGCTTTATATCTTCTCTATGATAGCATGCTGCAAGAGTAAAAAAAATGTGGATTAAGGAAAAAGGAAAAAGTAGTGGAATTCTATACTTTCCAGAATTTCATACTCAATTTTTATTTACTGCACTTTAAATTTCCCTGTGAATTACTGTTAATTATTTCTATAAAGACAAATCAAAATGAAACCAAGAAGACAATCCATAAATTTTATGTTGAGTGCATCTCTGGATAGAAAGCAAGGTTGGAGTAGGAAGGAGAGTCTGCTTCCCCTGAGTTAGAGGGAGCATCAGTTCTTGCAGATGGAAACAAATCCCTTAGGGGATGGTGAGAGAAGGCCAAAGGCAGGAAATAGCGCTCAGAAGGAAGCACGGGTGCGCTTTGAGGAGCACCCTTAGGGTCGTGTGGGTTTGGCTCTTCCTCTTGTCTGCTCCTGTCTCCTTGCAAAACCGGGAGGGTTTTGTTTGTCTTAGCCTTAAAACACGCGGAGGAAATCCTCTGTGTCCGGGTAGGGACTGGAATAAATGTGCCAAGCAGAAGCTGTAGCTTTCGGTAGAACTCAGCTATGAGGGAACGTGATCGAGGCTTCCTTACAACAGCTAAAAACTGTTCTCATTTCCCAGCACAAACTGAGCTAATTTAATAATTTCAACAAATCTAAAGGTTTTTATGTTAAAAATTGGCAGTGGCTTAACAAGAAAGTGCTATAATGATCACGACTTATCAATTAATTTAAACTTTTCTGGTTTTATGTGCACATCTTGGGTAAGCTGCAGCCGTACTGGGCTGATATGTTTTAGTGGTGCTTTTTACAGTTGTCTCAAAACTTGTGCTAAAAGCACCAAATAGTTGTGGTATTGTTAAAGAAACAAATTGGAATTTATACAACTATTAAGCCAAATAAGACCACTGTGCTTAGGCAGAATATTTTGAACTGCTCCATCTCTGGAAAGGACACTTTAGTGGCTGTGTTTTTCACCAGTGCTACAAACGCTGTCTCAACTTTTAAACTTACAAACACTTGTTTTGCCAAGGTCTTTCTGTTACTTTCTTCAGGATCCTGTTAACCTGATCAAGGTGTACCCTCAAAGAGGACTCAACTGCTAAGCAAAATTTGAATTAATTGTTAAGACCTGTTTAATTAGATAGCATCATTTCTATTTTGACTTCTCATTTCAAATATTTGCAATGTAAATGTTCTAAATTGCTCTCTATATATCAGATCATAAATATTCAGATCATCATTTGACACCTATTGCTAGCTTATTCTCTTCAAAATGATTGGAAAGTGCTGAAATATTTTCCTCATCCTGGTGGAAGACAAAACAAAAAAATAGCAGAATTTTTTTCAAGAAGGTGTGAAGGAAAAGACTCTGAGGGTTTTAAACACCATCTAATTAATTCTAGCGCCTGTAATGTTGCAAAATGCACTGTATAAGCCTTCCTTTAGCAAATTAGGTTTTATTTTTGATGTGTAAATACGATGATGCATACAAATTATGTCTTATAGTAATTAATTACTCTGGGATGTTTTTAAAATTTCAATATTAAATTATGAAATACCTCAGAGAATCTGGGAAAATTTGCCTTGCTTTTGCGTATAGGTCTGGTCTTGTGAGCTTCATTAAAACTATTGTTCAACATCTACAATGATCATAAAATGTGAATGCCAATGCAAATGATACCCTTTTATTGTGAAAAGGAGACTGTTCAGTTGTCAATAGCTCGGAAGCTGGTTAATCTGCACCTTCCCGCCCATGGGAGAAGGGTGAGACATCATTCTCCAGCTGAGGCTTTTTATGCTGATGAGCTGAAGTAATCAGAGGGCCGTCAAAGATCAAGAGCTTGGCTGTGCGGAGAGAAGGAGTCCAGCAAAATTCACACTTGGAAACAGGTGTATTGAACTCAGTGAAATGGGGGGGTTTTAATCAATTCCCATTTCCTGATGAGCTCCCTGCTGTGAGCGATGTCTCTGGTTCCTGATCTTTTCACGCTTTAGCAGCATTTTCATTTGTTCAAGATTTTGAGGAGCATCAAGCTCTGCTGTTCCAACTGCCATAGGAATAACTTACACAAACAGATACTTGCACATCTAAAAATAAATACACCACACGTGTATATTGCTGTCAGGGAGCTGGAGACTGTTGTGATGGGAGTTTCAGAAATCTGACAAATTGGGCCAGTTGTAAATTTGTTCAAAATCTTTCTACCAGTCACTTTCTCATATTAAAAAAGTGAACAGATTCATTTCTTCCTTTCAATTTTAAATTTTAATATATACAACAGGACATAAGCTAGCAAGAGTCAGACAATAAAATGAAGTGATTCTAGAGAGAAAAATTAACCAAATGAGGAATATTGCTCTTGGATATGGTCAAAGTGAATGTTTCATTATGGGACTATATAATTGAGAAGGCAATGGCATCTTCCTAACATGTACCAAGTGCTATAGTGAACCTAAATCCTTGAAATAATTCACACCCACATTTGTAGGACTTCTGAAGATTTAAGTTTGTAAGAGCAGGATGTGCCAGAGGCAGAGACATCCTCTTTGGTTTTCTCTCTCTGAAGGGGAAACTCCTTCCTCAAACACCTTTAGCAAAGTGAGGTAAATTCGTAGACCACCTTTTGAAGAAGAGGGGGATTATAATAGAAACAGCAGTAGTTCTGATTTTCAGGCTAGCATTCTAGCATATTATGCATGTATACGCATAGTTCTGGAATTTAATTATATATGCAAGCTCACAAAGTTTTCTTACTCTTTCATGAAGTTGAGGATACACATTTTGGTCAATTTTTTTAAAATGCACGTATTTATTGATGATGTTGCTCTGTTACATTTGTGCTCAAACAGTTGCTTCCCCTCCCTGAAAGGACCCAGAATGGCTCCTTTAACAGTTAAAAACTCATTTACTTGCATCATGACCTCTGAAGCAATTAATACATTTTACTGAACCCTATCCTAAATGTCTGATTTCTGTGAATAAGCAGAAGAGGCACTTCTTTCTACTGTAGATTTTGCAATACAGCCCTTTATTTTTTTTAAGTACCAGGAAACTTTGGTTTCTTTATTAACTTTATAAATCTGATTTTGTCCTTATTCATTGTTTGTATCTCAGGGCTTTTTCTTTGATATTTGAAGTGCTGGTTCAGTTTTCATAAAAGTCAAGTGGAAATATGACCTGAACTTCAAGAGGGCTGAGAGTCAACTTTTAAACAAGTAAAGCATTAAGCAAATGTGTATTTAAAATGCCATACAAATTCCATCTGTTTTCTCTTGCTATTGTGAAGATTTTTTCCCTGTGTAAATATTTTTTTACATAACATTAATTTAAGCCAATTAAAATACGTTTTGAGTGTCCTAGCAGACTTAAAGCAAGAATTTACATTTCCTTATCAAACTAAAGCTTGAGGTCACCTAGACACTCAGGATTTCTTTTCTTTTTTTTTTAAACGGTGGTGGTTTTTTTTTAGTCATGTCTGCACATGCACATAAAATTTTGTAATAAGGTTTATGTATTCTTTGGAGGTTAATTTTTATTTTGCTGTTTCAGTCTATCAGGTCTAAACAAAACATTTTTCCAGCACTCAGAACAGCTCTTCAGATCCCCATAACCCTGAAAAACTCTGCTCGACTTATAACAGCTTCTGGAAATATTTGAGGGGTTTCTTGGTATTTAAAAA
The DNA here is from genome assembly GCA_013400915.1 of Pardalotus punctatus. Classification (NCBI taxonomy): domain Eukaryota; kingdom Metazoa; phylum Chordata; class Aves; order Passeriformes; family Pardalotidae; genus Pardalotus; species Pardalotus punctatus. The sequence continues at coordinate 833,160 of VZTX01028448.1, forward strand.
AAAGTATCATCCATGTGCTCGTCTCCACTGTGCATGTGTCTGAGCTAGGCCAGAGATCAGGGAACTCTGTTTGGAGTAAGATTGTGGTGCAGTTATCCATCCCTGTCATTTCTGTGGGGCTTCATCATCCACTTTGATGGAGTATGAACATTAGAAGGTGCATGATTTTCAGATAGGTAGTTTACATAGGTTTGGGGGAAAAACATATGATAGAGGTTGCCCTGGACCCTTCCCCAATGAATAATTGTGATTCACAGTATTTTTAGGACTGGTTTCACAGGGTGGGTTTGATTGACACATTGTCAGGTCCTGCATATTTTACAGATACTGAGGAGGAGAAAAATGAGAAAATACTTGCAGACTTCAAGAACTCTCACTGGGGTCCTTGGCTAATTTTACAGTTCTAAATACTGTGGTCAGCCAGAGTGGAAAGGTGGGTTGGTTGCCTGCTCCATGCTTGCACAACAGTAAATTTGAATGAGAGACCTAGGTGTCTCCTTCCTAAAGGTGCGTGATACAGTGCCCCTGAACCCAGGCACTGGGCACAGGGGTGTCTGAAGATTCCCACTTATGGGCATATAAATGCAGGGGGCGTCCGTCATGGAGCCCTGCTTCCGTGTTCATGTCATCCTCTGGTTCTGTATTCAAACCAATTCTCTGATGATCAGAAATTGCTTCTGTTGCAACTGAAACTCCTGTGCTCATTGAGCAGATCTCAGAGCTGGATGGCTAAAGCTTCCTTCTGAATGTTACTGTCTTTATAATGCTGCTGCTGGAGCATTTGAAATACTATGGGTGGCTGTAGAAATGATTTGCAGTGATTATATTTCCCTCTCTTATTCTTATTTTTAATTTAGTGCTTAGGCTCTTTCTCATTGTTTCTCCCCACTGCACTTCTCATGCCTATCACACTGCTGCTTGTTAAATGAGTAGCTATGATTGCCACTGGTCAGTAATTAGCAGAGGTTTCGTTATAAACAAACTGGGTTTTTTTTTTTTACCCGAAGTATCTTTACAAGTGATAAAATTAAAATCCCTCTAACACCTGTGTTACTGTCAGGAGAAACCATTGTAAGGACCAGTAATTCTCCTTTCCTTGTTAATAAAATACCTTCCATTACATAACAGTGAATCAACAGCCACACCTTGAAAAGATGATCACATTGTAAAAGGTGAAGATTTGCAGTGATAGTTGGCAGTAAAAGCAGAGTAAGTATTTTCTCTGGCATTTGTTGACCCCTATTTATTTGCCCTACTGGGACATGCTCCTTTATGCTTTCTTGCAGCCAATATCTGAAACAGCTCAGACTGTAGAAAATCTCATTGATTGACTCTCTAAGGAAGGAGTGATCAGATCAGTTTTGTGGTTGGGGCTGTCTTTTCGGGGTGGGTCTGTGCTGGCATTTCAGCTCCCATCCAGTACTGTTCTTCTGCAGTGGATCTCTTGACTGTTCCCCACTACCTTCGTTTGGTTCCCCTTGCAGGGCAGCCCTGGAGCATTCTGAAAGGGATTTCTTCCCAGTGACATTAGCCCAAAAGGTGGGAGCAGGGATGTGCCAGCAGTGGCAGTTCTGTCAGCAGCAGATCAGTCTGAGGTGTGTGCTGTGTGGACTCTGGGTACTTAGCAGCAATCATCTCAATTTACAGATCAGTTCCCATTACAAACCGCTGCTTGGCAATGCAGACATGACTGCTCCATGAAGCTTTAGTTTGGGGTTTTTTAAACTGTTGTCAGCTGCAAATGAAGACAGACTGTAAGTAAATTCTGCTATCGTGTCAGTGAAGATAGCTGTGAAATAAAAGGCTTCGTGGGGGAAGGAAAAGCCCTGTTACTATGACAGACCTTCATCTTTCCATTTATGTTAAGTATTTTGTTTGTTGGAAGTTGCATGCAAGGATATCTATAGGCATCACATGATGCATTCAACATGTAGCTATGTGACTTCATTTGTAGTCTGTTCCACCTCATGAATGCTATGTACACACCATGTGAAATGGGAAATACCAGTAACTAATGGGCATTTTTATAGAACCGCAGAATAAATAGGCACATAAAACTTTAGCAGTGGTTACTGCTGCCTTTCAGCTCTAGTGACTCACTGGGGTACATTTACAAAGAGAAATGTGGGGTCCAGAAGTAAGCAGTAAGCAAACAAGGTATTTCAGTGTTTGTACAATTACCAAGGCATTGTTGTGTTGTTTTGGTGTGGGATTTATTTTTCATTTGTTTTTGTAGTTAGTTAGTTAATTTGTTTATTTTGGATTTTTTGCTTGGTTTTGTTTAGTTTTTTTTTCTGGAATGCTGTTTAACTTGCTTCATTGTGAAAGTTCCTTTTTCTTCTCCAGAAAAAAAAAAAAAATCTTAATCTGCAGATTCTTATTTACCACCTGATTTCAATATCTTAGGTTTTCAATGCCCTTCTTTCTGAATCTCATACTTAACTGGTTGCCCTAGCTAAACAGAAAAAAAGAAAAAAAAAAGTGTGAGCTGAGGCTCTCTCTGAGACAAAAAAAAAATAAAATTGCTGCTGTTGTGTTTTAAAGCAGAAAGCAAACCTAATAAGCCCAGGAGCATAAATTCAGCTGACTGGCCCATGGAAAGTATTTTGCTGTGCTCAAGACTGAACCTTTGAAAACTCTTAGGCAACACAGCAACCCAAAGCTTTAATTTTTTCACGAAGTCAGACTGCCACATTTCAGCCATGCACAGTATTGACTTGCAGTGGGGCCGGCTGCTGAAAGGGTGCTGAGTGTGGCCCTTTGTGACACAGGCGGTGGTGCCAGGGCCCTTTGCGATGTGGGACATGGTGGTGCCCAGAGACCCCTGCAGGAGGCATGTAAGGGGTGCAGAGCCCTGGGGTGTCCAGTCCCATGAGAGCCACTGTCGCAGGAGGAAGCAGCTCCTGGGATCCTTCTGTGCTACAGGGGCTCGGACATTCAGGAGGACAAGGCCAACCCCAACTCCTCCCGGCCACCCAGCCCTGTGCCCAGCAGGCTGCAAGACCAGGCCCTTGGTGTGGGCAGCGGGTGGCTCAGTCAGGCCACAGCCAGAGTGAGGAGGAGGCCTTCATCATCGTGGAGGAAGAGAGGAAACCTGGCATGGATCCTGAACCTTCCCAGTGGAGAGATGTTCAGAGCCGAGTGCTTTGCCTGTGGGATGAGGTGGCAGGGCTTGAGTTGTACCAATGGGTACGAGTGGTGAGGGAGGTGTCCCCAGGTGGAGCGGGGAGTCACCAAGACTTGCAGCAGTGGGAGGTGGCTGGGACAGTGCAGTGGGGAGATGGGGCACAGTAAGAGCTCTTCCAGTGGGAGTGAAGGGTCACAGTCCAGGATGCCCAAGGGGAAAATGAGGTTAGTGACCCAAAGTTGTCCCAGTGAGGGGAAGAAAATGTGAGAAGCCAGGGGCTGTCCCAGTGTGGAGAAGGCCCCAGGGACAAGAGCTGGGACAGACCCTTGTACCCAGAGAAGGACAAGGAGCCCCCCAAGCCTCTGGCTTCCAAGCGGGAAAAGGCACCAGAGCCTTCTGCTCTCAGTGAGGAGGTGCCAGCAGCAGGGGCACAGAGCTCGATCCCTGCCCCACACAGTCCCTGCTGCCCCCACAGCCCCTCACCCACCCCGCTGGGAGACCAAACCCCCAGTGAGCAGCAGGAGGAAGACAAGGGAGGGTTGCTTCTGGCAGAGAAAGGCAGCAAGGAGGGGACCCTCGCTGGGGACAAGGAAGACTGAGAATACCAAACCCAGATGCAGCTTTCCCAAGACAGCCACAGTGAGGCAGATGCAGAGCTGTCCCAAGGAGAGGTCACCAACTCCCAAAACTTCTCGGATTGGGATGAATACATCACGCCAGAGCTGTTCCATGAAGTCACAGACTGCTGAGAACCATCCAATTGGGAAGATTATATCGACCAAGCGGTTTCCAAAGAGGAAGACTCCATTGGCAAAGAGCTGGCAAAAGGCAACAGGAACAGTCCTTCTGTGCCATCAAGCTGGGAGGATGACAGTGACAGAGGTCTCACACAGGACAGCTGGGAACATGGGAGCCTCCTCAGCTTTGGGGGCAAGGCCTTGCTGCGGGAGGAGGATGAGTGGGACGAGCTCAGTGTCCTTGAGTGTGTGAAGGCAGGGCCCCAAGCCTGGCAGCTCTTGCGGCAGACGGGCTCCCAGTGCCGCTCCTGCGGGAGGCCCGGGTTGAGGGCCAGGCACTGCAGCCGCTCCGGGCCTCGCCTGCCCCCTGCAAAGCTCGGCCCCTGTGGCACACGTGGCTTCTCCGGCCTTGGCCCAGCAGGGGCCTGAGGCAGGGCCGCAGAGCCCGGGACCTGCCCCGCACAGCCCCCCCAGCCTGTCAGCCCCCCGGCAGCAGCCGGCCCCCCCGGGAAAAGGCCTGGCCACCTCAGGCGGGCGCTGTGGAGGCTGTTCCGCTGTTCCGCTGCCCCTGCCTGCCGCCACAGCCGCAGGAGAAGCGCCCGCGTCAGTGCCAGCCCAGGCGTGCAGTGGCAGCTGGGCCGGGCCCTGCGCGGGGCTTGCCCCAGGGAGCCACAGGGGCAGCCTTGGCCTGGCCCTGGCCCCCAGCCTGAGCCAGCTCCGGCTGCTTTGGAGCGGCCCAGGGGCATCTCCCCACACCCTGGGGCCAAACAGCCCCCACCGGGACAGCTCCTGAACACCTCCGAGACAGGGACTCCACCACCTCCCTGGGCACCTTCTGCCAATGCCTAAATCCTCTGTCACAAAAAAATTGCTTCTAATACTGAATTTGAGCCTCCACTGGTGGAATCAAAGGCCCTTTCCTCTCATTCTGAAAGGATTCCATGCTGGTCCTTTGGGATTATATCCATGAGGAATGGGCAAAGACAGCAAGTGTTGCTCCGTGGATGTGACTCAGATAATTTTTCCAAAGCAAATGGAAGTTGAGTTTAAGAAATAGGAGTAGTTTAAAAAAACCAAAACCCCCTTCACACGAAAAACCTCAAAAAAAACACCCCCCAAAAAATAATAATAAATAATAAGAATAGGAATAAGATGATGATGATGAAGAAATAGTAGTAAATAAGAGAAAAAAGAAAAAGAATAATAAAAATAATATGTTGAATAAGAATAATAGGAATGAGAATAGGCATAAGAAGATGAAGAAGAAATAGTAGTAAATAATATGAAAAAGAGTAAGAATAACAATAAGCATAAGAGGAGAATAATTAGAACAAGGATAAGAATATGATGAAGAAGAAATAGGAGTAGTAGAAAATAAGAACAATAGTAAAAATAATAGTAGGAATGAGAAGAATAAGAGTATGATGCAGATAAAGAAAGAGTAGCCGTAGTAATTAAGAAGGGGAAGAAGAAGACTAAGATGTAGAAGAAATAGTAAAAAGTAATAAGAAAAATAATATTCAAATACACATCCACACATCTTCTAGAACCCCAGAATGTAGGGAAGGACCTTAAAAACCATCCATTCCAACCATTCCAACTGATCCAACTGAGTCATGAAACAAGCGTGACTCTTTGGATAAAAGCTGCTGCTGTTCTCTGGTCCTGTCCTACGTATTATGGCTACAGAACCACCTGAGGGCATTTATACAGATAGCTTGAAAAGAGAATGTGTGGTGGTGGAAAAAAGAAATACAAACATTGCTGTAGAAATGACTTGGTGTGAAAGTGCTAACTACTTCCGGGTGCACCATAAGAAAGACATTTTCTGTGCCTTTAAGTGTATGATAGCAAAAATGTCAATTTAAGTCAGTTCTGTTCTTTACTGTGGTTGTCATATAATCCAGTTAAATATTAGAGCTTTGAAGGTCTTTGTGCTGTCTTCTATTTTATATTTATATTAGTCCCTGCTACTATTTTTTTTTTTTTATTTTTATTTTTGGTTTGCCATTTCCGTTCAGAATTGTTCTCTGGCTAGTCATGCTACTGCTTCTAGNTTTTTTTATTTTTTTATTTTTTGTTTGCCATTTCCGTTCAGAATTGTTCTCTGGCTAGTCATGCTACTGCTTCTAGAACAAAATTTCCTGTATAGTTTTGAGGAGGTTTTGCTTCAGTAGAAACAAATGAGAAATGCTGGCTTGTACTTGAGTTCTTTAGGCAAAAGCTCCATTCCAACAGGAATGGAGTACCACAGAAAAACAGTAAGTGCAGGCTGTATTTTAAAACACCAGCAGAACTTCAAGGCAATGATGGACACTGGAATAAAAAGAGTGAAAGTTCTGTGAATGTGTTCCAAATAAATGCTACATAAGAACTGATTTACTTCTAATAAATTCTACACTTTAAGCTCAGAAGAAGAAAAGCTTAGAGTGGGGCAGTAGAAGGAATGTGTTAAAATTGTATGTGCTCTGATGACTGGTATTTTTCAGGAGAAAAAGAAAGTTAGGATTTAAAGATAAAAAAGTGTAAATGGAATGTATAGCTGTTTATGTTTTCACTTGATTCACTGTCTGTTGTGTTCACTTGTAAGGGGCATGCTACACTGGTAATAATACTCGAAGAATGCTGTTGTTGCTACAAATAACTATTTGCAACACAGCAACAGCACCGACACTGTGCTTGACCTGCTCACGCTCATTATGTGCTGCCTGCTCCAAAGCCAGCCACACAGGCAGATAGGTCTGCACGCAGAAGCTGATGAGATAAAGATGTAACTGGGTGTTAATTGAGAGAAAAACAGCCTCCTGATATGGAGGCATTTTAGGTGATCATTGTGGGGCAGCAAATGCTGCAAGTGAGTAGCACTCATGCAGTGGTATTCAAGCAGGATTGTACATGGTTTCTCACTTTTGAGCAGGAATTATTATTTGTTTTTTTAGAAGCTTTTTTTGGGCTAAATTATTTTTTAAAGAGTCAGAGATTAACATTTAGTAATGGTATTTGATTTTTATAATAAATATATCTGGCCATACTTACTGTAGTTTACTTACTAGGGACCTTCAGTGTTGGTCTTTGTAATCTATTTGTTTTGAATGATGTGGACTACAAGAAAAAGTGTTCCTTACTTGGTACCAGTGTGGCTCATGATGTCTTATCTCTAATCTGTTTACTTTCTCAAGCGTGATGTGAGATTCTGGAGTTTGATGTTGATGTTCCTTTGAAAATGTTTAACAGTATTGAAAAAAGAACCCAGCTATCAATAACTCATCCATTTAATTTTAAGAACAGATCTCGGGAGTTTTTTGGCCTATATGTTTTTTCTTATAATTGTTTATTGTAGTGAAGCATTGCAGTTACCGTCACATTAAGATAAACTGAGGGAAGGGTTCATTTCTGTCAGTGCTAAAAGATCAGCTTCATGGAAGTTGTTATTGTTGGGTGTTTTCTGTTTACAGTTTTTTGAATTAATAACTGCTGGAGTATCAGGAGTTTCGCTTAGGTGAGCTGATGACAGTAGAAAGTTGCAGAGTTCTAGTGACGTGCTATTTATAAATATAATTTGAGTTTGTAGCAATAACAATATTGAATTGTTTCAGAGTTTCCCTTCTTTTCAGTTATTATTCCTCTGCATCTGAATTCAGACAAACAAATGTTCTCAGAATTTTTCATGTAAAAACAACAGTAAATGCTTCATGGGACCAAGCTGCTGCCTAGAGGAGACTTTTAATTTAGTTGAGGATGGGGCACCATGAGAGCAGTTTGAAACAGTGTGCCTTCAGTTTCAAAGGAATCCAGCTAGGAAATAGTCGTGCAGAGGTAGCACTGTGTGATTACTGCATGGGTGTCCCATACATTTTGTTGGGGTGTCTGCAGTTGATGAAGCTTTCCATCATCTAGCAGGAGCCAGGGTGGATTCCTACCACGTTGCCATCTCAGCAGAAGTGCGTCTGACCTGCTGTTGTTACTGGTGCCCCAAGAGCTCTTGGAGTGGCAGAGGAGGCCCCATGGACCCGCTCTGCTGCCAAGAACCTCCGCCATGTCTCCTGTCCAAAGTCACCGGTTCAGCTCCAGGCACGGGTCGTTGTCCCGGCAGTGCTGCAGGTGCCCAGCCCATCTCCTGCAGCCTGCCGGAGAAGCCATGGCCCGTTCTGTGCCATCCCCTGGCGAGGGCTGCAGCCACACAGGGCTCGCAGGAAGCCCTGGCACTTGCTGAGCCCAGGGCAGTGTCCCTGCAGAGGGCAGGGGGAAGCAAGCCAGGAGCCAGAGGGGCAGCGGGGCCGGGCACTCATCCCCTGTGCGAGGCCCTGCCTTGGGCGGCAGGGTCTGCTCCAAGGGAAGCAATTATATAACTCCCCTCACCTCCCATACACATCTTGCTGGGTCTGATTGGGGTTTTTTGTGTTTGTGCTTTTTGTTTTTGTTTTCTTTTTCTAAGCTACCATTTGCACCCCTGGATAATTATAGGACCTGGGTAGCTACCACCAAAGGGTATAACTCAATTTAAAGAAAAAAATATGTTCAGGCTCCTACGTTGCAGATGGTCATGCTGGGCTTCTGAAGGCCTCTGTGGCATTATGTGGGCTATTCTAGAATGGGAGCCAAACATTGTTGCTGATTTGAGACCTAAATGATTATTTAAATTTAGACTGAGGAAGAGATTAATTTCTCTTTAAAGTATGCTGTCAGAATTAATGCAGGTTCATTCTTTTCTCTGGTGTGCCTTCTTGTTGGAGACCATCTGTTTGTCTAGGGAAGTCATAAAATAATATTCGATGTGAGGTTTGCACTGAGACCCTGACATCTAGCAACTGCAGTTACAAAAATTATCTAAATGTGCCTAATTCATTTATATTTTAATTCCAATCCATCAGTGTCAGATAAAATAAGTTTGTTTTTTTTCTATTCCTGGGTGGCACCTATAATAGCTTAATGTTGTCTGGATAGTAAAATGATAAGTTTTGAAGTCTTGCTGCTAGCCAGGGGCTTTTGACAAGGGCTGCCCAGATGAAAGCTTTTTTTAGAAATTATTAAACTTCTTTGTATTTCTGCAGTTAATGATTATATTTCATTTCTTTAAAATGATTTGCCTATCACAGCTGTTGGAAGCCATATGTGAAGAGAATATGAATTAAGGATAAAGTAAAAGCAGGTAAAATGTTCTGGATATCAGTACAGTGATGAGACTTGAGAAGAAACAGATTCTGTTGGCTAATCTGATTGAGACAGTTTCCTTTTTATGTTGCAAAATTGGAAAAATACATGGAAAATTAACAAAGCAGTTGTGTGCTGTTCCAGGTCTTCTAATTTGACTCATCCCATTACATTGGTGATTGCATTGTTCTTTCAAAAAGTATTTCCCTTATTTCTTTGCAAAGATTGACTACCAGCCTTTAAAAATACATGGCTCATACCCATGGCTTTATAAGGCATCCCTGGACTTTATCTTAAGCACTTCTTAAGGATTTATATAATGAAAGCTTTCTGTGACCTTCCAAAAAGATATCTTTGCTAGTGTCAGGGAGGTGCTTTTTGGATAATCTAAGTTGTCTCTTTTTAGCAAGAGTCACGTATCAGAAAAGTGTCCTTCACATGTTGCTAAGGTTAATAACCAGACAAGTCATGACATCATGCTGTTTTCCACGGGCATTTAAATGACAATATATTTTAAATTAACTTCATTCCAGGCTGCTATTCCACTACCTTCAGTTCTTTCGTATTTTTAAGTCCTTTGTAAGGCGTGGCATTCCTAAACCCAGGGGTCATATGTCTGTTGGCCGTGCCAAACAGCAACAGAGACACGTGCTCATAGACTTCGGCCTGTAATGAAACACCAGGGGTTGAAGTCAGGTTTCTAGAAATAACAGTCTGCAGAGCTGATCTGCCTTTGAACTTTTGAACTAGTGTCTTCATGTCTTCAAACTAATCTTGCCTTGAATACACCAAAGAATATGAGGTATTTTTCTTCATAGCCTCCCAGCTAAAAAGTGACAAAAATTCATAAAGTCCAGAGTCTGTTTATTATAAAAATTCATCTTTTAAATGTAACATGTAACAAAGTGAAAATTGACTCTTCTATTGCCACATAAATAGCAGCTGCAATTAACTGTTTTGGGAACATAACCCTTCTTAATATTCCCATTTGAATTCCTGTTTTTACTAATCAAGGCTTGCCTTCTCAAAAGAGTGTTGATGTCATCAACAGTCTAAATGCCTATGAAGATGTGGGATAAAGTGATTTTATCATCTGCAAAATTTATTGAGCATATTTGAAACAGCCCGGCCATCTTGGGCTAAGTTGGGTCATGATTTAGGCCTTTAGCAGTTTGCAAGGAGTCACGAATAAACAGGCATGAAGTAATAACAGGGAAAAAAAGAATTCTGCCTTGTTTCATGTCTGCTTTTGATCTGCTGTTGACAGAACAAAAGAATGTATTGTAACTATATTCTCTTTTAGACAGAAAATGAAAATATGACAGCTACATTACAGATTAATTCAAGAACTTTTAATCAGTGAAATATTTTTGTTTCTATCGCTTCAGACTCAGGTGTTTTCTTCATAATGCCAAAGGCTTTACACAAATTATTTTTATAAGATATTCAATGACAAATCCTTCAATCTGAAAAAATTTTTTTTTTTTGGAGGACTGTTTATGCCATTTCATTAATTTGCACTATGCAAACCCAGAAGTGCTGACTTCTGTTTTACAAGAGAAAAGTGAAGTATGTTCTATCTCTTGGTATGCTAAACTTCTTTTCTTCCCTTGTCTCTTTACTGAAAGTGATACAGCTATTCTTGCTATAAAATATCTTTGTGTTACTGGAGAGCAAGTGTGGCAAGAGGCTTTGTTCTGAGGCTCTGAAAATGAGATTGATTTTCAGTAATGGGCTAATTTGCTATGAGCGTACTAAAGTTCTTCAAATAGATATGGTTAACCTGGAAGGAAATAATATGATGAATTCACATGTTTTTAATTTTATTTTTCTGGCTTCTCTGTGCGTGAGCAAAGATTTGTCTTCCGTGAATGTAAGCACAGCTGACAGCAAGATTTGAGAGACGGACTCGTAGGTATTGTGTGATGCCATGGTCTGCTGGTCATCCTGGTCAGTGCAGCTGCCTCGTCTTCTTTCTGAGAAAGAAGAGAGATCTGGTGCTCATTTGGGTCTCCCTCTGAGATGGACTTGGGACTCTGTCAGAACACACAGCTGGTTTGGGTTTAGAAGGACTAAAAGTTGGTTTTGATAGTTTTTCTATTCCACCACGGAACAGTAAAGTTTGTAGTTTCTTGAATATTCTGACAGTCACCTCTCAAGTGTTTTTCTGCACTGTTGTCTTCATGAATGAAAGAAGCATTTTGTAAAGACCTGCAAGAAATATGTTACTCTCCTTTAAGACTGCAAAGAAATTTTACAGTGCCATGGCAGTCTGAAAAGCAACAACAGCAGAAACAGTGCTTTATTTTTGAGGGAGTGAGTCTATAGCAAGGTGCTGTTTCCCATCAGTCGTCAGGACTTTATCCTCTTTCCTGCCTATGCTCCACAGAGTAAAGCCCACCCACGACTTAAATTCCATTATTCAGTAACATTCACTCTAGCATAAAATACCAAATTCTCCAGAATTTTCCTCCAAAAAGTCCACCTAATTCTGCCATCCAATTGGAGAGTGTACTTGAACCTATAGCTATGACAGAACCAAAGCTGTTTTGGAAAATGGACATAGATCAACTGCCCACTGTACATGAGGGGTGCCAAATACATCTTTTGTAATCTATTTCAACAACAACAACAATAATAATAATAATAAATAATAATAATTTCAATCAGCTGTCCATTTATAGTGGTCATATTTGCAAGCAGAAAACTAATTTAAAATTTGTTAGTTAGAAAATTGTTTGGTTTTATTCTTTAGAATAAAATGTAAGAGAATATAATCATCCCTTCCAAAAGAAAGAGTCCTATCCACTTCTCAATCTGCTTTTTATGTACTGTTAGCAAAACAAAAGCATGCAAAATAATTATTTCTTCTGTTAAACATCAAAACATCAGTCTCAGCTATATCATGCATATAAATTGGAGAATAGCTAATTAATCAGTCTCACCTTTGCATTCCCTGAAAAGAAATACTATTATCTATTCCATTCCCTGCTGCTTTGTTTCTGCAGTTTCAAGAGCCAAACTTCAGAATATGATTGTTCAATTTAATTACACCTAGGTTTGGGTCTGGGCTGTTACTGGTTTTTTCCATTAGTTTTCCTCTATTTCAGTGTATTTTTCTTCTGTCTGTGTCCCTCTTATTTTAATAAGTTAAGCAATCCAAACGGTAGTGAATTATTATATTTTAAAAAGTCGGTAACCTAAGTGGCTTTATTTATACCCACTGTAAGCTTCTTTCCTTTGTCTAGTTTTCTAGACCCAATATAGGTATTTCTCTCTGCAAAAGATTTTCAAATACTGTGCTATTCACTAGATACTTAGGCACAATACATTTAAAACTAGAGTGGATAATGTGTGTACTCTCCTGTCTACTTCTGGCACTATCCCTTCAGTCAGTGGTCAAGGCAGGAAATAGCTTTGATAGTGAAAACCAGGGTTTTGTAAAATGCTTAAAGATGAGGAAAGAGGAATGACACTTCTTTCCTTGCCGTTTCAGAATCCATTTGCTTTTGTACATACAGCAAGGGAATGAGCTTCCTACACTGAGAAATGTTTTACTCTAAAAGTGAGGCAGCATGAGAATCTGAATTGGTAGATTCAGCTTGTATTATTTACTTTTTTTCCCTGCACTTGGAGGTAAAATCCTGGGCCACCCATTAAACAATAATTCATGAATGTCTCAAGGGAAGGGGTTTCTAACCTACATATACCAACAACTCACTAAAGCTTATTTGGCTCTAATCTGACTCTTTAACTTTCAATTTGTTTACACTTTTTTGTATCACCCTTTTGTGAATTTCAGACAAAATTTTGGTAGCAGACCATTATGTGTCATTAATCTTCTTTTCACTCTACTATTCTCCCAATATATAACTGTTCTGCTACATCTTATCTAAAGTGAAACCTAAATCTAAGCTTTACTACAGAGTGTGAGATTTATGATACCATCTTTTTCACAGCATCACAAAGGGTACAATGTAGGAAAAAGTCTCTGCAGAAGTGGTTATCACTTATGTAGATAAAAGGTGGGGATAATGAATTGTTAAGTACTGTATTTCTTTGAGATAAATCAGCCAAGGTCCCACTGAAAAATTTGGGCAAAATTACATGAGTCAACCTTGATAGCACAAGGCAGTCTGTTGCTTGTACCACTAAGCCTACATATGTAACTGGAGACCTGAATTTTGTACTTTCTGCCTCTCTATCAAGTCTAGTAGAATATTCTGCAATGGGATGTGAACTTTGTTTTCTACAGATGATGATTAAAAAAACCAGTGCATGTTGACTCTTTCCCCTTTGCCTCAGTATCTCACTCCCACTGAGTGCCTAAATACCACCACTTCTTTCTTGCTCTCTGAGAACCAATGTGTTGCTAAAGAAGTTTTATGTACTTTTCATAATGTTAGATTATTTTTTTCATTACTAGTCAGAGCTCAGTAAGTATTCTTGCTTCCCTATCCAGTCTTGTTTCAGTATCCAGCGGTAATATTAGTAGAATCTTTTCACCAGTGGGGCTTTTCTTGGTTTGGGTATTTTTCTTTTTTTTTCTTTTTTATCTTCTTTTTTATTTTTTTTTTAAACTTCTATATAACTTAGCCAAAACTGTCAGGTACACAAACAGAACCTGCTGCTAAGCAACAAAGCTGCATTACCTGGAGAATAATATTACACTGCACTGAATACTGACAGAATTGGCAAATGGTCTCAGAGGAAGGAGATCAGTCCCCATTCTGTTACAAACCAGCAAATACAGATGGTAACAGGGATTAGCAGTCTAGAGGTTTTCTGGTTTAATAACTTACAGTTTGTGTCTTTTCAAAACATGCATTTCAATTGAAGCCAGGAGTCTGTCCTCCCATAATCTATTAAGTGTTATGAAATCTACAGATTAGCAATTCTGAGGAACACAGGTACAATCTATCAGGCTGTGAACATCTAGTTTAGTCTTTACAGCATTAGGAAAACTCTTTAGAGAAGCCAAACTTATAAATGTTGCGATTTCCTAAAAGTTGAATTAAAATCTTTTTAGTTTAGCACCCAGTGACGTGTAAGTCGAAAGCAAAGTCCATTTACAATGATAAAATTATCCAGCTGTGGATAGCAGGATATTATTCTACAGTAGAGTATCACTGAAGAGGAAAACGGAAAATGTATTTTTCTGAGATTCATTCTGTTAATAGTCCATTTTATGCATTTCAATATATACTACTTTGTAACATGTCATATGCATTTTTCTCTTTATATATGAGATTTCTTTAGCTTTGGTGTTGGGCTGGATAAACCTCAGATTCATGTCTTTGCTTTCATGGGTGTCTGTATGCTTTTAACAGCAAGTTAAAACGATGGAGATTGCACTTTCCCTTTCTGCAGCCTGCTGTGTTGTGCTGGTTAATTGTCCATAATGCCCTAAAATAATAAGCATAATCTCTCACTTAAATGTCTTGCTGTGGTCTACATCTCTCTTTTCGGCCTCTTCACCAAAGACATAGGAATCAGCTTATTTATTTTCTCTTGGAAATGCCATTTCATGTGTTCATTCAGCCATGATGTGAAAGGAAGATACAGAAAGTTGAAGTGGAATTGAGCGTCACAAAACAACAGTGCTAAATATTAAATAAATTAATAAATACTTATAGTTACTTCCCTATGTCATTTCATGCGTAGTCAATGCTCAGTGAGGGATGCCTCATTCCTGTCATTGTGTAAGACATAGAAACAACCAGTTCTGTACCTAGTTTTCTGAAAAAAAAAGAGCATAGTGTCTTCCTACTTAAATGCATTTCACCACTGCAGAGTGATCAGCAGGTTCATCAGTCTGTCCTGCATTTGCACAGTGTTTCACATCTGGCTACCACAGCCAACACGTGGGAATGGGCTTCCCAAACCTGCAGGGCCTGGGGCGGCACTGCCCTCCGTGCCACAAGGCACCCTAGGCGCCCTCCAATGCAATCTGCAGAGGGATTCAGAAAATGATAACCTTCATAGGAAAGAGTGCTGGGAAGGCAGAGCAGCTCACCCAGGTGTGCTGTGTTTCACACGTTCCTCGCCGTTCTCATAAGGTTGTAGGGGAGCTTTGTGCAGAAGGTGTCCTGGAAGCATCAGGCATCAGTCTGTGCCTCAGCGGTGGCAGCCAAGCTGTAATTTATCTGACACGCCTTTGTGACTTTCCTCTCCATTCCAAAGTAAATTACTTTCTCACATCATTCAAATGCACAACCAGGTTATCAGTAGCTGCCACTTTTCAACCTAGCAGCACAAAAAGGACATAAAATGCCACTTGCCCTTAACATTGTTCTTTATGTGCTTCTCTCAGCGTGCCCAGCAGTGAGTTTTCTGGCTCCCCCTTGGCCCTCCGGTGAATCAAACTCACAAGCGTTCTTACCAGCTGAAGAGGAGCTGAGGAGGAATAAAATTCATTAGCAGCAGGTCATATGGCATTTAAACCTCCTCTGATCACGCAGCCAAATCTATCAGTGTACTAATTCTCCCATCGGAGTTGATGCAAATTCCCCTGGTCTAAATGAAGCAGCCTTGACAGCATTGATTTCAAAGAATTTCAGTGTGAAGCCTTTGCCAAATAGAACTGGTTTGTGAGACTCTTTTCATAAACATAGTGGGGGATTATTAGTCTGCTCCCAAGTCTTCAAAGTATTCTGTAACATTGGGCTCAGTAGTTCACAGGTCAATACAGATATTTACAGGTCAGCTAAACAAAGAATCCCTTTTCTGTATTGCTGGTCTTCCCCAGCTGCATTTGTTTACTGTCACAACACCTTTCTTTAATCTGATTAAGGTAGATTTAGCTCACTCTGCACAGATGTGCTGATGAAGTAGGTTTTAAAGGTGGTGTGAATTAAAGCCTGTTTGTCTGGTTGCAGCCATTGTAATTTTATTTAATTGATGTCTTGACTATCTTGAGTTTAGTCTCCTCTCTAAGCAGGGGCTTAGGTCTAACTCAGTTAACTGATTTTCCTGTCCGCTATTAAATACGAGTCATTCCCCACCAAAACCTCCTTGTTACCATCTTCATCATGAAAGCGCCATCAAAACTTGTTTTTCAACCATTATTGCATGTAGAGCATTCTTGATGTAGAGCACTATGGGTATTTGAACCAATTTGTTTTCCTTTGTAAGGATTTTTCGCATTTCATTTTGATTTCTGACCTTTTTCAGAGATGCTGGTTTATGCTGAGATTATGATTCTGATAGATGGTGACATTTTCTAAGTTGGTGGGGTCACTAAAGGGACATTTTCTTGAAACAAACATTAATTTTTTTTTTCTGTTATTGGTCCCACAATACAGTATTCAGATGGGCATTATAGGCAGCTGTTTCCAAACATGAAGAAACATTCCAAAGCTATCAAAACCATTCTATTTTCAGACAAATTAACGTCACAGCTTTCCAGTGACAAGTTTCTAAAGATGATCATGTAAACAGTACTGCATCCAGTAATTTATTCAGGCCTGTCCAGTTATAGGGAAGGTGTGTGCTAATGTCTTTACAAACAATTCCACGGGTGAGGGTATGGGTGTTAATGGCTTTGAAAGGGCTCTGGCTGCCTCCGGTACCTTCGAGCAGCCGGTTTGTTCCAGAGCCCGCTTGACCGCGGACACAGAGAGCCGGGTGTGCACAAGGCTGAGGTTCTGAACTTTGGGGGAAATGCCAGCTTCAGGGGGAATATGGGGTAGGCGGTTCGGGAAGGCTGCACCTTCCCAGTGCCTCAGCCAGTGGGGAAAGGGAGAGGGCAACACGCGCCTGGGAATTTGGGATAAAAAGAGGCTGCGCCCTCCCAAACCTCGAGCCCCGGTAGACTCTCTGCCTTTATTCGAATGAAGCTGCAGGACTCTGTCTCCTTTTGGACATAAACCTCTGGTGTTGTGAATGGTTTTCCGAACACCAAGACCACTTGATCCTTCTTTGTCTTTCACAGGTGATTTAACATAGACAGCATGGACAGGTCTGTGCAATAGGCCATCACCGTTTTAGTACCATTGTTCTGAATCACAAGTGCAGGGTTTTCAGTATATTACAATGAACACAAAACCTATTCAGGACTGCAGACTTCTGTAACCTTGGAAACTATGATATATGTTCATTTGAGACAATCAATTTATTACAGCAGTGTCAAATTGTTTTGAAAAGAAAGGGAATTGCCCTGTTTCATTTGTTAAAATGTATTTGTATGACTCATCTGCTGTTGTTATCACTCAAACTATTATTAATAGAAGTAGTACATTTAATGAACACTTCCTTTTTCTGTAGCACTTGGGAACTTCATTGAAGAGTGAAGCACAAAGTCTTGGATTCTATTTAGTCTTGGGAGAGATTGTGCTGAAAGGCCCAACTGAGACAGGTAAAGTTGCTACTTGCTAAATAGATACTTTCCTGAGGGCTTTGTAAGAGGACTTTATTTACAGTTAATGCATGGAGCAATTAAAACAGTTTTGAGAAGGCTCTAACAAGTGACTAAATGTAAAGATAAATTGGGAATTTATTTTCGTTTTTTGTTTCAAAATACAAGTATTAATATTGCACAACACTGATTACACTATTCTAGAGAGCATGCTTTCAACTTTAAATATGCACATTAAGTTTAGCATTTGTTTAAAATGGATGTATGTGAAAAACACTGATCTTTTTGAGGAGTGCCCTCAATCTTTCAGTGTTACTGGTAGTTATGTATATTCAGCAAGGCATGATTATTCCATGATAAAAACCCCCAAACATTTGGCACTGTTTCTTTCTGAGTTAAAACAAGAGTAAAATATGTCTAGAGCTTTGCATAGCTGTAATACATGGTGTGTATCAGAGACAGAATGTCATCATACTGCTCGTTAGCACATGTGGAGCCACACTCTTCTAAAATCCCAGCACTGGGCTTTCACTGTGCTGTCTGACTTAACCTCTATTTCACAGCTACATATGGCTGCTGGCAAGAGACCCAGCTTTGCAGGGAACAGTAAAAGCAGCTATGTGGGAAGGCTGGGGTCTTTTAAAATATTCTGGGGGTTATTTTATAGAGGTTTTGCAAAGCAAGTGTGAATTTGATGGATGCCAGAAGAATACAGTTGTCATAGATGCACCTTTGAAATGGCACAGTGGGCTTTGCTGTTGGCTGCCTTAGCACCGTGTTTCAAAAGGGGTACTTCACTGTTGTCTCCAGCAAAGACAGAGTTGCACCGTAAGTGTGTATACAAATGCTTTTGACAAATAATTCATGTTTAATTCCTCTGGCACTTTTATTACAAAGTGTCCCTGACACTATCAGTAAACTTTTTTCAGCTTTTTTGGGGTATGTCAGTTCTTCCACACAACAGCTTTGGTTTGATCTTTTTTTCACACTGGACTGAAAATAAAGTATTTTGAATATTTTCTTGCAATAGAATTGTGTCAGAACAGATGCTCTCAATTCAGAAGCCTCAGTTTTTCTTCAGAAAGTTTCAAAAGATTTTAAAAACTTTTGGACTGAAAAACACTGTAGGAAAACAAAATGTTTCCATTACAGTTTTAGTCTCAGTGAAAGGCCATAGAACCATCTTCTGTGAATTCTGCAAACCATTGAAAAGCTTTACCTGGAACAAGAGCTTACTTCTGAGAAGGAATTAAATCTTTATGGCACAAACAGAAGTTCCTCCACTAAAGATAATGCCAAAATTCATATGGAAAAGGGAACCACACCCTCTCAAAAATAAGAGTAAAATGAAAATTAGTTACCACAGAGTGAGGAGATAGGGCTTAGTGGTGGGATGTTTTATTTTATAGTTCAGTGTTATCACATCAAATACAGTTATCAATACCCAGCTGATCATCTTGTCCCTCCAAGTTTGTGGATACTAAACAGTTTTTAGCACTGGGAGTAATATGTGACTCAGTGTAAGATTGGGAGGGCTGCTTCTGTAGCCAAGTGGAGCCATTCTCTTTGGACTCACATCTTTCAATAATTGTACTATTCATTCCTACTGCATGTCATGGTAAATAAATGCTTTAAAATCCATGTGCTGTGTGGAAGAGACAGCAGGAGAAATATTTGAAACCTGCCTTTCCATTTTAGTGTCATATACAATCACTGAAAAAGGCAACACACATGAACAACTGAAGTACTTAATGGTTTCCCCTTAAAATTGTAGCTTGATGTTAATATGTCCTGAAACATCTTTAATTTTTTATTATACTTGTAATTATGCAAATTTTTAGAATACTGTTGTTGTGTATAAATATCATCTTTGTGTATGAAGGTATTAAGGTATGTGGAGGTCAGATTCATGTACTGCAGTGAATCACAGCTGAGAAAAACAACAGCGTAGCTCGATGTGTTTTTAACTGGAAATGGGCAGTGAGAGCTGCCGGGCACTGAAAGGACAGCTGGCGTGGCAGCATTTGACATCCTGTGTGTAATTGATTTTGAATGCTTGACAGGTTTTTATAATGGTGCAGAGGCACTTAGACCAGCAGGTAACTGTTGGGAATAGATTGAGTGGTGGTGAGCCCATTTTCATATTACTCTTACTTGAGAATCCTTTAGACACACTTGACATCAAAGATATGTTCTCTTTTAAGTTCAAGTGCTTGTCAACTGTTACACCCCTTTTCATCAAATTCCAGAAAAGCAGAACAACTTAAAACACCTGTATGTTATTTAATTAAGTGATCATTGTTAAAGATGATATTTCAAGTGCACTTTATATATTGAGTGGGAGTAGGAAATAAAGTATTGGCTGGGCAACTAGCCTTTAGTTTTTATGCCCAAGTTATTTTTGTTGGTAAACCCTGAGCAGAGAATCACTTGTGAAATTGATGTCAGAATTAGATCGACCGGCCCAGTAATTACAGCCAGGGAAAAGACAAGCTGTTTCTGTCTGTTTGAAGTGATGACATTTTTATTTTTTATTATGTGCCAAGTAGGCTGATCAAAATAATGCAACAATTATCAGAGAGCTACTGGGTTTGTTTTCCTTTTGTGTTTCATGGCTGCAAATTGTCAATTTAAAGAAAACAATCCCATCTCTAAATAGGTTTGTTTTTAAGCTGGGGTTCACCACCAGACCAGGATCTTAGAAAGGGATTAGTAGAACTGAGTGCCTTCATTCTGGGATTCTGAATTTACTGCCTGGTAAGAGAGTTTGCATTGTGAATAGTGAAACATAATGTAGTGTGTGAAAATCAGGCTTCCTGGAGTCAAGCATGCAGATACTGAAGATTCAAAAATGACCAGTTGCTGTAAAAATCTAGATCATACATTTCCAGAGTTTTGGTCTTCAAACTGGTAGCAAAGTATTTTCTTCTTCAAGGATATTTTTTTAACTCTTACATCATTTGCTGCTTAAAGTTTGGCATTTTTTATGCAGTCCATTGATGTTGGAATCTTGGTGGATATTTGTATTTGAGACAATAAAATATCTCACATAATACACGGTAAATATCCAAAATAACCACTGTGTTAAATTTAATAGATTGCGCCAAGCAATGTTCATAATATTTTATTAATGTCTGTGAATTGGATCTAGAAAATTTTACAGTGGTTGGTCTGACCATTCGTCCAAAAGATATAGGCACTTAATTGTGTCTAAGCAGCTGTCAATTTTGTATGCCCTTAAGATGTCCCTTTCTCACTTGGCTGATCACATCACATCACATTCGGAGCTTCTGAAATGTTCAGACTTAGACCAGAAGGGAAAATTTTGCTTTTGACAAAACTGCGATGGCTTAACCGTTATGGTGCATGTCTAAATCTTGACATATCTCTGAAAAAATATTAAGAGCTACAGAAAAGGACAAAGACAGTTGAAGCAAATTTTCATGAAAGTCTAGATATCCATTTTTGCAGTGGTTTGTATACTCACAAAGTAATTTGTTCAGTAATTAAATGAGGTATTTTGATAATAGACACAAGGTATTTTCAAACTGAAAGAACTTGGCATTGCTTTGCTCATTAAACCTTAATTTTACCAGAGATTATATTTTTAACGAAACCATGAAAGGATTGCCCCCTGGAGACTACAATTTCCAAGGAAATAGAGGGTAACGGCCTTGGTGTTTTGGTTTACAAAGTTAATCAGATAATTTCAAGTCTGGCTACCCCAATCCCCTTAGTTGTTCAAACTGTCCTTCATTTGCAGCTCTAAATATGTGTGGTGTTTTATGACAGAGTAAAGCTACAGTGTCATCTCTTAGAGTCATTTGCAATTATTGGAGTAGAGGAGGTAAAAAAAAATCGAGACAAAAGCTGACACTAGAGTAATATCTTGGGGGATCCTGCAACAGTAATTTTTCATGGCAAAACTGAAAATTGGTGTGGCTCAGCTAATAATTGTAGCAAATATTACAAATAGCTTGAGCAATTTTACATTTTGACCTGTTCATTAGTTTAGAGCTATTAAACAGCCACTTAAGTATTGCAGTTAATCTCATCTACTAGTATCATCTTCCTAAGATTATTTGCATACTAGAGGCTTCTTGACCCATTGGAGAGAGATATTTCATTGCCATTAGGTATTTACAAAAAATATCTGACAAAATTGATGTAATATTTTTTTATTAAACAGACCATTTTTAATTTAGAAATATAAATGTTTCTATTAGAAATTTCCATTATTTAGAAATTAATTTCTTGGTAATTAGTGTTTCCTAAAAGGGACTCTTGACATCTCAGGTAAAACATTGCTGTAAAATCCTAAAATCAGAATGACTGGAAGGACTTTTATTTAAAATAAAAGACATATTTGAGATACCCATTAGTCTCCTTTTGGTTTAATAATTCCATTTGAACTCATAAGAAAGTAGCCGTAGAGGGCCCTGTGATTCTAGATGAGAAATGTGTTGCTGGTTAGGTCTTAGAAATAGTTCATACAAAATTAGGAATAATACACAGAAAATCAGATTAGCCTACAATAGCGTAAAATAGTATTTGTCACTTAAAAAGAATCACTAGTAAGACTAAAGAATGCATTTCCAACAAACATGTTAAAGTAAATGCACATAAAATGCAAAAGCACTTGACCTGTGTGATCCTGGCCTCATTTTAGGTATGTTATGCTCTATTAAAATATACAGGATGATGTAAGTATTTTTTTCTTTTTTTTTTTTTTAAAGCAGGAATATATATGTATTTTCTTCTGTGGGTTTTTTTTTTCTTTTGCTGTTTATTTTTTTTCCCCTAAAGTAAAGGCAATCTTAATCATAAAAACTAGGTCCTACTTGTCCTCTGCAGTTGAAAACTGGAAATATCCTGTAAGTGGAGACCCTGTTTCTTGCATTTAAATATGACAGTGTGGTAATCTAAATTATGAAGGAGGGCTAGTTCCCACTGAACCCTATCTAAGCAGAATTTAGCATACCTGTCATAGTCCATTTCATGTTCAGGAGCATTATACATCTGCTACCTCCCAAAAGGTAATCTTGGGAAACTGATTTGTATCAATATTTGACTTACATGTTCAAACCTTCTATCCTGTCCTAACTGCTCCACAAACTGATTTAAATATACTGGGTTCTATCAATGTTGCCCCAGTGTGTTTTGCATAGTAAAAGGAAAGATTAACTAAATTCATGGTTGCAGAATTTCTCAGAAGCAAAATGTAGTGTGCTATAACCTTCCTGAAGTATCATTTATTATCACAAAACAAAAACCATGAGTTTTGAAGAGCACTAGTTTGCTTCCAAGTAACCTCAGTTTCTGTACTGCAAGACTGCCTCTTCCTGGATACAACAGAAATACTGGATCAGCTCTTCCATTCTTTTCCCAGAATCTTTTCAGTAGTTAGAACCTAGACTTTTTCTTCTTGCATTTTCACCTCTTCTACATTAGTGCCAGGGGAGGAAAAACATGGTGTTAAATGTTCTCTCCCAGATTTTCTGCTCTCATTTATGTCAAGCTAAACAAATATTCCAAACCCAGGCCAGCAGCATCTGTTAATTTTGCTCTTTATTACCTTGCACACGTTATTTAATTTTTTTTAATATATAAAAGACAAGCAATTATCAGCCCTACACAGGCTTTAGTATTCATACAGTTTGCATGTAAATAGTATTTTTAGCCGTATCCATGAATACATTTATTTATAATTTATGTAAATGTTCTTCTGTCTAACCCTTGATCTTAGTCGGATTCTTTTGTAGTTGTTAAATGGAATTTATTGCAATTGTATCATTTATATCATGTTAATTGTTTCTTTCCCTCTGAAAGCCATTAAATGTTCCCTATCCGAATGGTTTTACACCACTCAGGTTTCAAAATTATTTACTTCACATGATCACCGCAGTCATTACAGTTTGAGGAAACATGAATTTCTGCCATGCCAGATGGTAATGGGTATTGACGGCTTTTTCAGTGAAAGAGATAGGAAGCTTCTAAATTTCTTTTCTTCCAAAAGTCATGCCTTCCCACTCAACTTTATTCCCACCTGCCAGCTAAGACAGAATTTTCAAAAGTGACTCCCTATCTTGCACCCAAAGAAATGGCTGTATTTCAGCAAAAGTTTAGTATAATAGAAAGTTCACTTCCATTCTGTGTCTAAAGATTTTTAAAATATCGCTGAATATTTTTGGGCAAAAGCTGTTGCCTGGGAATTTTGCTGTTTTTATCATGACCCAAGGAATTACCATCTGGCTGTTCTAGGATTTCAGCTGTCTGTGGACGGCTCACAGGAGCGACTGCACTGGTGCAACTCGTGTGGCAGCAGCTCGGGCAGTGTGCTGGGCAGCGGGGGAAATCCCGGGCTGTGCAAGCTCTGCCAGTCCCAAGGAAGGTTTTACGGTTTGCACCAGCCGCTGCTGCTGCTGTCTGGAGTTAGGGCAGCCCCTCAATGGAGGACAGCCCGGACCTGGCACCTGCTTGCTGAACAGGCTCAAGATACTCCTTTGTCAACTGCAGGGTAATTTTTTCCTGTTCAGTTGTTCATTTGCAGTTTTGACATCTTGTATTTATCCCAAGTGAATCACAGGCCTATTTTTCAGGGTAGTGATGCTGTTAGTGCTGGTTATTAGACAAGAGCAGAGGAACTCGGACCACCTCTGGTTGTAGACCAATTCATGTAACTTACCACTACAACGATATTTGACCTTGAACATTTGACTTATTAATGTGAGTAATTGTTTCATGTAAACAGCTGTAGGGGCTAATTTATTTTTTTTAACAATGAGCTGTACCATTGTAAGCAAACTTAAGCGTAGAGCAGCAGGAGAGTTTCTGTAATGTAGTTTTCATTCAGAGGGAACAAAGATTTGTGTCACTTCCCAGAACAAACTGCATAGGAAAGTGATGCCTATTCAGGTGATAAATTAAGTGCTATATACTATGACAAGTGCTCAAAAATCCAGATACATTTGAAAAAGTAGCTCTAATGATAAAATAGGGCTTTTAGGCACTGACTGAAGTCTTTGAACAATGCATGAGTTTGATAATTTTCTTTAGAGCCCAAATTTACACATTTTACCAGATGCACATGTTGACCCAGCCAGAAGCCCCAAGCTGAGTTAGCAATTTGGGGTTCACTTGCATTTCTTCTCGGGCCTGTGTTTGGCAAACACTGCTGGTGTGGGTGCAGTGTGTGTGTCAATGGGAAGAGTGTGCTGTCTTTGAACACTGCAACTGTGGGTATTTTGTGCTGGTCTTGCCAAGTTAATTCTGACTCCTGATTACAAGCACACAGGTCATGCAGCCAGTCAGTTCAAGGTTGTACTTAATTCTTTTGGATGGGGAATTCACTCTGAATGGCTGGGAGGCTGAGAAGATGGCTGGGGTTGACTCTACACATCTACCACCACGTAATCCAAGTGCCTGGAAATTTGTGGAGCATTTGTCTCTGCAGTGAGCCACTGAAAGGACATTTTGTAATCATTGTGGCCATGGTACAGTTATAAAAAGCAGTGACTGTATGATCTTGCTGTGGTTAGGACCTGACTGATCTGACTGGATTTTGAAGCAGTTTGTTTAAGTCCAATTTACTGTAATGTTGAGAGTGGATGATTTTATTTTAGCGCTGAATACAAAAAGAGAAATGCAGATGGATTTTCAAAATTCTCCCTGGTTTTGTGTGTTTTTCTGCTCAGCTGTGAAGGTGCTACATATTCTGTCTAGAACAGTCTGATAATATACAGTTCTATTTCTCATAGGAATTGAATTTTAATCAGGAAAGAAAAAAATGCACTAGGGAATAAAACCTGCCAACATTCATTAGTCCTTGAATTAGGAAGTTACATAAGCCAGCAGTCTTACAACTCAGTGGGCGCTATCAGTGTGGGTGGATCTCTGAACTTACAAAGGAGCGTCACTGGAGTCAGGTGTAGGATCAGGACAGCTTTATGAATGCAATCATTCCCACTCTTAACGGCAGCCCCTTAAAATTATGTAGGATTTCCTTCCCACGTCTTTCAAATATTGTTTAAGTGATGAATTCTCTCTTCTTCAAAAAAAAAAAGGGGGGGGTAAAAGTAGTTAGAATAAATTTTTTTAATGTAGAGAGGTTTAAGTGAAATGATACTGTATGGTTATAAATTGCATTGTAGAACTATCAGAAATGGTTTCTGTATATATTCTTTACCCATTGCTAACAGGTGGCCAACAATTTAGAATTTCCTTTTAATGAATCCTTAGCCAGTTCTCCCATACTGATGAATTTGCTATCAGTAGTACCTACTGTGTCTGAGTGTTTTCTCAGTACACTGAATTTTTATCTATTTCTGACCCTAAAAACGGAATTGAACGATCCAGCCAGCTGTTCACCAGCCTCCTTTGATACTTAAATGCCATGAACTATTTTTTCTCCCTTAACTGTTGAAATTTGTGAGACCACAAATCGCTTAACTGAACATGACTCCCAGTGGCCAATATTTTTAAGAAGTGACCAGCGTGAATACCAGCTCTGTTTCTTTTTCTGTCATGAGGAACTAGCACTGCTGCACTTGGCATGATGACAGAGAATCCACAAAAAGAGTTGATTCTTCAGGAACACTTGCAGCTTTACATATATTATTAAATTCTTCAATTTCTCCCAAAAGAAAGTCCCTAATTAATTCATTACCATTTATCTGGGGAGACCTCCCAGTGCACTCTCTACAAGAGCTCCATCCCATGGTAGCCCAGTAAATACTTGCTTTAATAAACATCTTCCAAGGGCTTGCAGATATAGAAGGAGATGCTTGACCCCCACTTAAACTGGATGGAAGATCTTGGGGTTTTATGCCTTATTTGTGTACAGCATCTATGTACTGTGTTTGGAATAAGAGGCTCAGAGGAGTTTGAATGTGAGGATTTCTCTCCTTATTGGGAGGGAACCACTCATGGCACATGAGCAAGGAGCTTGTCAACCATACCTTTGTGCTCATGTTTTTTCTCTGACTATTGTAGGATAATTTTGCTTCTGCTGCTATTTTGGCTAAATATTTCTCTGCTTGTCTGTAAACTCCTGACATGTACTACACTCTGTGGTCTCTCTTCCTCATTTGCTCTTGTTTTACTCGGGCAACCCTAATTTCCCTCTAGTTTTGTTTAATCTGATGTAGTTAGCTAATTTTTGATATATATGTATATATATATATGTGTGTGTGTGTATATATATATTTTATTGGTTATTGAAATGGTCAATTCTTGCAGTTAAGAACTCTCTGAGTCAGTCATCAAATCAGTGGTACCATGCCACTCGTGACAGTTCTTTCTCCCCTCCAGAACTTGATATCCTAACCCTAGGAAAGGCTGCCATGGGATAATAAAGTTTCTTAGGGTTATTTTTCTAATCACTAAGCTTCAGGTGAAGGTTTCTCAGTACCCGATGAGCCTTAGACACCTGGAGAGCTTTGAAGATTCCAGCATTAAAGAAGATCTAGAATGAAATATTAGTAATACGTACTAAAAAGCACTAATAAAAAGTGTTCTATGTCCTACATTAAAATCTGTTTCAAGGGAAATTCCAGAAAATAGATCATGCTTTTTAAAAAATATGAAATTACGTTGTCCTGAGAATTTATACTTTTAGGCAAGTAACAAAAGTGGGATAGTATTGTGTCAAAAGTGTAAAAATATGGAGATTTTTCATGTCTAGATCATAGTATTATTCCATAAGAAATTATTATTATTATAAGCCTTCAAAATTAATATCCTATTCAGCCATTGGAGGCAAATTAAATGCAAATGAAACTCCTCAAATGAACGCATAATGCTTGCTACACTGAGGTTTCAAAACACATTTGTGATGCTGAGTAGAAAAAATCAAACTTACACTGAATGTACTCTGCAAATGCAAATGTCATCACCCATTTCTTTTTATGCTTTTCTGGTTTGTGCTCTTTGTTTTGCAAATATGGTAATTGTAATGCAGTTGTATTAAAATTGGAAGAAGTCATTGAAATTCACCCAGCAAACATACTCTTCTTCCAAAGTTATTTGGTTCAAAAGTGTAAAATGGATTTTGAATTTTATGTCAGCAGTTTTAAAGCTTATCATGTTACATTCATATATTCTATGTCATGAATGAGATCAGAAATACTGAGGTGTTAGTATGAAACTACAGAAAACCCCAAAAGGCATGTTTTAATCTCCAAGTTATTTTTTGTCAAATGAAGGGCCATCTGATGACATTTCTTTTGCCAAGACAAATCTTTTAATTCATATACGGAGGCCTTTACTTAAACTTTGAGTGGTGTACTTTCCTTCCAGTATTTTAATTTCAAGACTTACCTTAACATATCAATTTCTCTGTACAAGTCCTGTAGGAAATAACTTTTTAAGCCTAAAAGGATTACCCTTTTGTGCCTTCATGCATTTTATACTTCATTTACTCATATGCAGTGACAATGCTGGGAAGAGCTCTCTCGTGTTTGCTACATCACCACTGACCACGGTGCTCTGTGATACAAACCCAGGGAGCTGGAGGATCTTTCTCCAATACATTGTTTTCTACACAAACTAACTTTTTTCTCGGCTATCACTGTAGATGACTTCCAGCACTGCTAACTCTCACAGGTACTGGATACCTTCATCTGCAGTGGTCTGTTTTCCTGGGGGTTCACAGAATCGTTCCTTCCAAGCATCTTGCCCAGCACAGCAAGGCCATCAGTGCCAGGGCAAAGCACAGAGCCACTGGTTGTGTTGGCATGTTCCCAAACTTGGCAAGATAAGGCGATGAGCAGCTCAGCTGCCAAACTCCCCGTCCTGCACAGGAGCTGGCCACTCCATCACTGCTGCAGCTACAGCATGATTAGTGTAGAGCTGCCATGGTCTCACCCCACACTGGGCGCCAAAAAGGACTGTGGTGGGCTCACCTTGGCTGGAGGACAGGCCCTCACCGAGCTGCTCTATCATTCCTCCTTCACTGCTGGACAGAGGAGAGAAAATTATATGG
The DNA here is from genome assembly GCA_013400915.1 of Pardalotus punctatus. NCBI lineage: Eukaryota > Metazoa > Chordata > Aves > Passeriformes > Pardalotidae > Pardalotus > Pardalotus punctatus. The sequence goes on from VZTX01028448.1 coordinate 861,512, forward strand.
AAGATGACTCATAGGTTGAGATAAGACAGGTTACTAAAGCAAAAGGGTATGTGCAGACAAGCAAAGGTAAAAAGAATCTTCAAATATTTAGTTTTCTTCTTCCTATTAGAAGGTGATGTCTGGACACTTCCTAGGAAGCAGGGCTTCAGCTCTCATAGTGGTGGCTCCAGAAGGGAAATATTGTAAACAAAGAATGCCCCGACTTCCAACTCCTTTAGCTTTTACATCTGAGCTGCTGACCCATGCTCTGGAAAACCCTGGTGGTCAGTTTGTGTCCACTGTCCTGGTTGTGTCCCCTCCCATGATCTTGCCAACTCGCAGCCCCCTGCTATGGGCTGGAATGCTGAGAGACAGCGCTGATGCTGTGCCAGCCCTGCTCAGCAGTAACCAAAACACTCTGGGTGTTTTCAACACCTTTCCAGCTCCTGAGGCACAGCACTGTGAGGGCTGCTTGGGAAAAATGAACTCCGGCTCAGACAGACCCAATAGAACCGTTCATTCGGGAGTCATCACCGAAAAGAGATTAAGACCATTAAGAGAGGGAAAGCTTAATTGCTTTAAATGACTGGCACAGGCTTTATTCTGCTACAGTTTGTGTGGAAGATTCTGGATCAGAATAGTGGTATGTCAGGTATGGGGCCTGCAGTACTGTGCAGACATCCTTACCTTTGTCAAATGCAGAAATAAAAAAATTATTTGGGGAAAATCTCAAGTGCCACAGTTCTCACGGGTCATATTAGTAATGAGGCATGTGGTGTGCAAAGCTTGGACACAAGGCGTCAGAAAACTGACCAGCAAGAAAGGTGATTATTACATACCTAAACAAGGAGTGCAGGAAAAAAAGCTTTGTTACGTGCACAATATCTGGTGAACAAGAAAGGTGGGGGAACTTTATGGAGCTGATTGTCAGGGAAAAAACCAAATGCTAAAGCATTTTATGGGAAATTAAAGTTACACCCTGTGGTGAGAGAGACATGCAGTCAAAGATTAATACCTGCGTGTTTTCATTTTGCAGCATAGCAGCAAAATCTGTTTTGATCTCCTTTGTCTTGTTAAATGTTTCAACTGACTCTGTATGCATTGTCTTTATATCCTGTAGGATACAGGTTCAGATTCTGCATGCTGTTTGTCAAATTTTAAGATGTAAAGCAATGCTCTTGGAGGTTTAGCATCTTTGTTTAACTACAGCTGTGTTACGGTATGTGTTTGAGAGTCTGACTGAATATTACAAGGCTCCATGCAAAGCAGATCTCCAGTGATGTGGCCTTTGATTAGTGGGGAAACGGAAAATAAAAATTTTGGAGCCGCAGTGGTTTCACATTTATCATCAGAGACTATTAAGAAAAGGAGATTGTTTTCTTGCTGTATGCTGGTACCAGCAGCAGGTCATGTCTGAGGACTTGGAATCTGATTAGTTGGAAAGAAAGCCAAAATGTTTGAGTTTATAGGTATCTCTTTTATCATTTGGAGAGGATCTTAGCATTATTGCTGTTCTTAGCTGGAAGGAGGTATTTCTGTGTGTATATATATCAGCCAGTGTTCAAACCTCAGTGTCAATATAAAGGAAACTATAGTTTTGACACTTTCTTGTAATGTTTTAGTGATGTGCGCCACTTTATTACAAATTTGCTGTAGCTACTGGTGATCCAAAATGCTAAATCTTAATTCATCAAGTGCTTGTTTCAAGTAAATCTGTAACTCTGATGACATAGGAGCACAAATGCCATTTAGTATCTATGCTATCAGGGCATGTATACTCTATAAAAGTAGCTATAGAGTAGAAATATTGAATACCATGCTTGTTATAAACAGTTTAATCATATCTGACCATGAAACAAAATATGAGCAGATATGACTGGTCTCTCCACTGATACAAAATAGTGTAGTTCTGTAAATCAGTGGAGTTATGCTGGTTTGACCCAGGAGGGTTCGAGAGAAAATCTGTAAAAGTCGATGTGATTTTTGATCCATATTAATCAATCTATTCAAAATATATATTTTAAAAAATCTGTTAATAGAGGAGTTGTTGCCATGTGACACAGATTACAGGAACCACCAAAAGTGTTTATAAATGAGGTGGTTCCAGGTGTTGCATACGCAGCGGTGCTTAAAAGCTCACAATCCCTTTCACAGCAAGTTCTGTGATCAAGTGTGCAGCTGAACCAACATCCCTGAGTAAGGATTGCCAGGCAAAGCCAGGTGATGGCTGCAGTCCAGGGCAGAGGTGTGCAAGCTCCATGCCCGAGGAGATGAGCGCCTCGCATTGGCAAGGGCCTTGTGATGGTTTTCAAGAATTCAGGGAAGGCCCCCTGGCTGTTTGCTTTTGGTAATCTCTGCCTCCTGACTTTGTGTTCCTTAGACTTCTGTTTATGTACATGTCTCTTTCTTAATCAGGCTCTGCATGTGAGGCCCACGAAAATACATTCCAGTGATATGAATTCTAAACACTAAATGCAGCTGGCCTTTCAGTTTGTATGGGATGGAATCACTGAAATATATAACTGCTGCAGGTAGCAGGGGAAGTTTTTCTTTGAGTCACTGTGGATAAATCAATTTTCCACTGGGATGGGTCATAATCTGTCAATGATTTTGCTCTCTAGAGGTGTTTTCATTCCATTGAGATGTAAACATGAGGGCACTTCAGTGAAAGGTTTACTACATAGCTTTCCTCTCAATCTTTTCTTCTAGTGAATATGTGAAGGGCTACAGCTGTTTGCAAATAAATTTACAGAGAGAGAGAAATAATGAGATTTTTTTTAATCCCGTATCAACAGGAAAAGTTAGAACCTTTCAGTTTTGTCTATTCTTAACATTACTGTATTGCTCCAAAATCTGGTTTTAACAACTAAATTGTACAAAACATCTTAGGTTAAATTGGTAGATGCAATTAATTTCAACAATATTCTTTTTAAGGTCTACCTGAACCCGTAATTTTCCTTGTTGTTTTTTTTGTGGTTTTTTTCAAGTTAATCAATACTTTATTAATTTTTGCCACTTTAAACCTGAAGGTCAAACAAGATCCCTAAATAGAAAAAGGTGTGGACCTGGCTTTATTTGGAGGTTTCAAGTCCTGTTTTGCAGATGTGCTGCCATTTATGAAACCATCAAGCTTTGATCATATTGGTTAATTCAATTTAAAGATGTTTGGAGTTTTTGTTTAACCTTCAGCTTGAGATAACTGGTGGTGATGGTTTCAGAGAGAGGGAATGATAGCATATTCAGGAGAAATACCACAAGCCAGCATTTGCAACTATTACCATTTAAATAGCCTGTGTCAACCTAAACAATACACAAGGGTTTGGATGACATTTTTTGTGGGAATTTGATTCCAAGGATCTTTACGGTATGATAAGTACATGATCCAAAATGACACATTATGGAGTTATTCCGGGCTGGGATGAACACCGATCTCAAGCAAAGGATGGTAGGCAAAACTGCATCCCAAACTGCACGGAAGGAGCAAGAAATTACAAATAGATGGAAAGCACTTTAAACGATTTCCTCCACTATGTACAAGACTGTATTGTGACATTCATCAGGGGAATCTCATCTTCCCAAGCTGCTTCCAATTTTCTGCAGCATATTTGAATAGGTCCACTTCTATTAGGACCAAATTTAAGGGACAGGTAGGGTTTTCATTCTAGCTGTGTCAGTACTGCTGGCAGAATATCTCTATAAATCCTGACTTCTGAGTTCCTTGTTCTATAAATATCATGTATTTGTTTACAGGTACATGCCTGAATAACTCATTAAGGTTAGTGTTTAGGAAGAATTTTCAGGATTGAGGATTAGGGAAAATTGTAATTTTTGGCTTTATTGCTTTTATTACATAAAAATCCTCAGCGGATTTTTTATGAGAACCTGCAGAAAAAATCATGTTATAAATAAAGAAAAACCTGAAAAAAATAACTCTGAGAGTCCCTGGACCTTATAATGTTGCACTTGAAATGTCAGGCAGGGATGAACAAGGCTTGCAAGCTGCTCCTGCAGTGCTGGGCTGCAGAGCTGCGAGCGCAGGGCTGGAGCAGTGCCGGTGCCCACCGGAGCCAAGCAGGGGCGAGTCGAGAGGGAGAAGGCAACTTTGGGTACCAGAATCTGCTGTCTAGGTTGATTTTTAGAATACCAAGTGTGTGATAAATTATAGCTTAACTCTCAATTGTGTAAGTGTGACACTTTCATAATAAACACAGGCTGCTTGGGTTCATCTGAAAACAATCTTACACGTTTGGTTCATTTTATTCGTGGGGACAGTTTCCATGTCATCTGCTGAGTGGGTTTGGTGCTTTTCCCCCTTTTTTTTTTTCCAAAACTAGCTCTGAGTGCTTGCAAGGAAAGAAGAAAACACACACCAAAAGGAACTGAAGTTGTTCGTTGTGGGAAGTGTGCCTACAAAATTTGTCTTAAAGCTTTGAATATTTTATTTTTGTTACAAAATGGATCTCAAAGACTGAGGAACAGATTTTCCCATCTGTATTCTTTATCTCCAAAGTTTTTAAAATTCTTTTCTTGAAAAGATTTGCTCTCTTTTAAGAAATGGACAAGAATGGATTGGTCAATGCTAACCTTTAAGACACTGTTTCTGTTAGCAAACAGAAAGTTTTACTTACTCCAATCATCTGAAAGATGATGTGTGGCACAAAGCAGGATGGACATTGTGACACCGACCTTGCCTTTGGGATACCGTAGGAGAAAAAGTGTGAATGGCAGTATTGACAATGATGATGTGTTGTTTTTAATGCCTGTGGATGTACTGTGAAGTGACCTGCCCTGGGGAATCTCCCTGGTTCAGTATTGTGCCAGTGCTTTGTTTAGCAGGGCTGTTACCATTGTTTCACTTCGTTATCTGTGTCAATGTTCTTTATACAGCTGTTGCTCCATTATCTGCCTGCAAAGCACTCTCTGAAAAAAGATTCCTTACTTTTGCCTTCTTTTTCTTGTTCAGTATTATCTATGAGAGAGATGTGTGTGTGGATAGTATATACAGGAATACAAACTGTGTCTGCATTTGTGTGGCCCATGAGAGCTGTGGAGATTTGTTAGGACTTCAGCTACTTCCTATAAACTGATTACAGTTTTAAAAGCTCATTGTAATATCGGGCATGCCTGTGATCATCTTCCAATTGAAAGCTAGTCTGATGTATGCTGATACCTTGCTGATAGATGTTGCATGACACATGTTAAAAAAAAAAAAGTTACATTTAAAAATGACACTCAACATTACTGACAATGTAAATGATGCAGCCCCATCAGTTTTGAATCAGTTTGGATTTTATCATCATTTATAATTAATTTGATTTCCTCTTAAACTCTTCCTTAAGGAACTCCTAGGTGTTTAGACTGCAGAAAGATAAAATGCATAGATGTATATTGCTGCCTAATAAATCTCTTTCATGTTTTCCACTTGCAGAGACAGGGTAGTCTGACCTTGGGAAAGGGCTATAATCCAGTGTCTTTATAGAGATGAGGAAGCAGCTTTGACAAGTAGAAGCTAAACCCTCGATGGTCCAGGGCTATCTAGTCATTGCTTAATCTTCTTAATATGGTAAGACAAATCCCATTCTTCATTTTTATATTAACATATTTCAATTTTATTACAGTTTTTAACTCTTAAGCAGAGCTGTAGAAGCTTGGATAGAAATGCCAGACAAGCACACACATTCAAAAGAGAAAGAACTCCTCAGCTCAGCAAGCTCACAAGTTTCAAAAAGCTTATTTTAAATGGCTATGAGTGAGGAAAAATTAGGGCATTGAGCAAGCCAGTGTAACTACTGCAGAGATGATAAAATAAGGACTGTAAGATGAGAATTAATTGCTATTAACAGTTATTCTGGGTAGGGCTTGCTGTCAAGGCAGGATTCCTAAGTGGCCACAGGCTTAGAAATGGCCACTTCTGATTGTTACCTGCGTCATCAGCTGGTTTCCCATTTTTTGGGAGCAGGATATGATTATCCCCAGTTGTTTCTGAGAAGGAACATCTAATGTCAGCCTTAATCTCTGTGAGGTGACTGCTTGTTCTGCACAGACTGACCAGAAGGATTCCACTTTGAAAACTGTGTCTGGAAATGAAGCTCTCTTCTCTTCCATGTCTCTTTTTCATTCCCAAATGAGGACAATGGATATTATTCTGTATTTGAAGAAATTATCTGCTGCTGAGTGGCTTACACAGGCCATTAAAGCCGCCAGTTCAAGTTGGCTGTTATGAAATCAGATAATATTTTCAACAACAGATACTTTTTAAAAAAAGAATAATTATTTTATGATTAACTTTAAAAAAATTTAGCTCTCTTTGCAAACACAGGGACAGAGTCTGTGATGTCTACCCAGTGTGTGCTTTGGATATTTAAAATCTGTGATTTGAGCTATAGAGTTGTTCTGGATTTGTCAGTGGTTTGGTTGCTATAATTAGATTATATGACATTTTCTAGGATACTTGCTCACTTCTGGGTTAACTTCTTATAAAATTTATTTTTCTTTGATAAAGAACAAAATTACTAATAACTAGAAAGAATCAGTATTTGCAAATATATTTAAAAATTCACAAAATGAGGAATAAATCATAGGCAGTGCAAATCCAAACTGATTCTGCTAAAGTGAGTTGTTCTGAAAATATTTGCCGTGTTTCACCAGCTCTAACATTTAAAATCCCATGCAGAATAAAATCTCTAGAAACCATAAAAGATTTGCAATCCTAGTCAAAGCCCCCCAAACCAAGCTTTGTACCTTTGCTGTAAGGGTGTTAGTGATACTTGGGAATCGATTTTGAAGGGAGGATTTTGAATCTGGCTCCTCAGATGCTGGGTGTATTCAGCATGCTTGTAAATAACCTTGGAAAGGGCTGATTAGGTACGAGATACAGGCTGTTGATTGATTAAATTTGTTTGAATGTTCAAAAGCAAAGCTGATTCTAAACAGGTAAAGCATGTTTTTTTATGAAACTGAATGGCAGATGAAATTCAATTTTGGTAAATGGAAAGGAACTAATGTATTTAAATATGCATTTTGATTCAGTAGTTACTATTCAGGAGGGAGATATTGGTGTTATTGTGATTAGTTTAATAAAACTGTCTCTTCAGCACCAGTTAAAGAGGAAAATATCGTTCTATAAAACATCCTGGGAAAAAAATAAGATAAAGAAAATAATGAATGCAATCCTTTTGAAATCTAGGTTGCATTGTTATCTTGAATATTAAGACAAGAGTGGTAAAAGTTCCCAAAGGAACTAGAAGAGCTAAAAGAACAATGATAGACAGAGAAGGGTTTCTTGTTGAGGACCAATTAAAGTGCTTTTTCTCCTTCGAAAAGAGAAGACTGGGGTTATGGTAAAGGTGTAATAACTGACAAACAATGTAGGAAAGGTAGCATTTTTATTCGTCCTTATAACATAAGGATTACGGTGTACTGAACAAAATAATCGTGCAACATTTTTAAAACCACCAAATGGAAATATTTTCTTCATAAATGGTTAATTAAATTGTGGAATTCCCTGTTAGAGGGTATGGTGGAGATATGAAATGGGAATAGGCTCAAATGGGATTTGATTACTTTGTGCTGTAATGAATAGGTGTGATTTTGTGGACTTTAGAGAAAATGCAGTCTTCAGATATAATTCCTCCCCCTGCTTTCAGATATAATATCCTGCTGCAAGGACGTACTATTCTATATTTTCCTGGTTTCTTACAGTATTTTCTGGCTGTGGACCTTTTCCAAAACAAAATATGGCTGTTCTTACGATCTTCAGACATTTGAGAACAGAATTAATTTTATCAGGACAAACAGTTTCCCTCTGAAGTGTGATATTCAATGCTTGCCTATGGTTATACCTTAATCTTGTGACAGGCGCTTGTGAGACATCCACACCCAAATGTGCCGTGCATGGAGAGAGCTCTTTGAGTGTGTCCGTGCACAGGAGCTTTGCTGCACCCTCAGCAGTGCTGGCAGTCTTGGGTGGTCATAAGGACAAGAGGGCAAGTGCCCTGGGCTTTAGGGACGGGGGTTTTCTGCTCTGTCGGTGCCGTTGGTTTTGGTCAGAAGGTTTGCTGGGGATAATACTGTTGCATCAGCTGGCCTCTTGAACTTAGGGCTAACAATTTTATCTGTCTGGAAATTAAACCCAAAGAGACAATAGCACCCAGCTTCTCTTTGCCGGTTTGGGGTCTTGTAGCCCTTGCTGCATTCTGTCACCAGGTTGTAGATTGGTCCTCAAACAGGAGCTGAAATTACGTTCACCCGTGTTCTTTCCTTACCTGTGGAAAATCTATATAAATGAGTTTGCAATGCATTTGCTGCTAGCAATTTTTTTTGTGTGGTGTGTAACCTGTTTCATATATTTGCTTATCAATTTCAGGACCAAGTAATTATTATAAGGTTTTTATTTTTTGTTCTTTGCTTTTGGGATCCATAGTAGAAGTTCTGTTTATTTATGATAAATGATACAAGTTTGTGGATGCATGCCAGGTTGCTCAGTTTGCAGGATTCCTTTATGTATCAAAGAGTCCCAGGGAATGGAGGAAAATGGGATAAGTAAGAAATAAGGTAAGAAAAACAGGATGAGGAAAAAAAATCAATGGAATTTTGAAATAGCCCATGTGAGAAAAGGTATTGTCAGCAAATTCTACAAAGGTTTTTTGGGTGCAGAATGAGAAAGAAATATATTTCAGAATGCACTCTAATTCCCTAAAGCCTCTCCTTCCTGCTTTGGCCTAAGTTTGACATTGCTGGCGTGTCTTTTCTCATAGCAAAGTTCATGGAAAGCCAAGAATGGTGCAGCTGGTTCCTGGCTAGTTTGTTGCTACAGGGAAATCTTAATTAAAGCCGCCTTCATTATGTGCTGCCATGTCCTTGGAACAGGGTGTGATGTTGCAGAGAACATTCCATGTCAGGGACCGCTCCCCTGGACAGGGAATACAAGTTCTTTGGAGAATGAAATGTTTCCAAAATAGACAATGGTATGCAGAGTTAAAGTTTGGGAAATTTGGCCTTTGCTTTGGATTTGCAGTGCTTTGGGCACTCTGCCTGTAACTGTACACACACATATCCTGGAAGTTCTGCCAGCCACCTGCCACTTGGTGTGGTAACATCCAGAGAAACTTCTTGCCAAGTCCCCCAGGACTCCTCGTTGCTCTGTGCTCAAAGGTTTAAACCAGATTAAAAAGCAGCCATGAGAACCAGAGCACAAAAAGAGCCCTGAAATATCTGTGAGGAATCACTGGCCTCTCACAAATGACAGCACTCCTTGGCACCACAGGAACAGCCCAAGTGCCAGTGGATATCAGTGGAGAGCGAGAACAGCATGGTGAGCTGTGCTTCTGAGAGCTTCTGGGGGACACTCCAGCTCTGTTGATATCTTAAAATGTTGCATTAACTCAAAAACAGTGTTTTACGATATTGCAACTGCAGTATTTCAAGCTGGGCTAATTCTGCTTGAAATTTATATATAATATTTTAATTTTCCCTATGGGAAAACAAAAAAAAAGTTGATTGAACCATTCCCTCACACAGAATCCTGAAACTGCACTTTTTCGTAATTTGTTTAACAGAAAAATGCTCAGCTAAGTATTGGGGAATTTGGGATTAATATCCTTGGCTAAAATTTTCTCTTCATCCAAGCAAAAAATCTTTCACTCTTTAAATGTTGACGTAGATATGTTGACATAAATGAAGAAACGGTGCTTTTAGGCTTCTGAATTCACAAATTATATAAGGGTAAGAGAACACCCTTTTCATAACAAAATTATAGAAGTGAAGAGCTTTCCGTAAAATCTTTCATATTTTGCTAGAGAAGCTTTAAAAAGCCCTCTCTCCTGAAAAGATTTAACTTAAAGGATTTGTATGAGCACAAATATTTGGCTCATCCATTTCCTTTAGTAGATACATAGCAAATCTAGAAAGTCCAGTTACTTCTTTTTAAGGGGACAGCTAGGTGAAGAGAATTTTATTATGCACATATATTTCTCCAGAAACCATTGCCTTATGCTGAGAAACAAGTGAGTATAGCCAAATCCATAAAACAATGATGCTTTCTGTGTGGTGTTTGTTAATGGGATCTGCTGGAGTACTTCAATTTTACAAATAAGAAATGTGCAGTAATTCTCAGAAATATTTCAGTAGCTGTTCTATAGCTCAGTGAAATGAGACCTGCAGTGGTTTAATCAGTTTTTTAATTAATATGTCTATATCTCCGTAAAAACAAATCCAGTGGGATCTTGCTGACACTATTAACTCTTGCGAGATTATGCTACATATCAGTAAACTTAAATGGAATTGAAAGGAGGTAATAGTCAAAATTTTAATTCATTCAGATAATTTTGAATTCTCAAAATTATTTTTTCAGTTTAGCAGTGCATTAAAATAGCTTTCCCTTTCCTTCTTGAAATTATTTGCGCATTTGAAAATGTGCGTCTGTTCAGATTAAAGTACTCTTGGCTGAATTTAGCTTATTCTCAGTATTTCCAAGGTCAGACCGACAGCAACATTCACGGGTGCAATAATCAGATTCTGGTTTGAGCCTCATCAGTGTAAACCTATGTTAAGATACGACATTTCAGTGGTTTCACTTGGACGTGATTTTTGAAAGCAGAATGTGACTTTAATTATTATACAGAATACAGCTTTGTATATCAAAAAACCCAGAGAAAAATTGACAAGCTCAACCTGCTTTAGAACCATCATTTGAGCCAAAATTCATTAGAATGGAATTCCACAGAAGAAATCCTATTGGCATTTCAGGTACAGACAGTAACTGAAAAATGCTTTTATATACAGATTCATACCAACAGCTCTCTGTCCAGCAGGTGACTTTCTGCATTAAAAGGTTTGTAGAAGTGGAGATTGTAATAGGATGAACAACCTTGATAAAATGCTTTGATTCTTATCTTTGAAATTTTTCCTCATTACATTTGCCTTAGCTGGTGCTGCTGCAGTTAAGGGGATGTCAATGCTTCCATTGTAAACTTCTTTCATGGGGTTTTATAACTTCATGGTAAAAAATAGCTTTTGTCTGAAATACAGCAGATTTTTTTTTAGTAATTCTTTGTTCAGTTAAATAGCGAATGTTAACTTGAAAAAACACATTTGTTGTAAATAAAAGGGCAATCTTCAGCTCAGTAGTATCACCTCGGATTAATAAAAATGACAGTATTTTAAAAATCCAATTTTGTTTTCACAGTTAAGGTTGTTTGTTTGATTACCTTTTTTGCATTGCACTTGGTTTAGACAGGGAAAATGGATGAAGTTAGTTTCAGTGGGCTGGTAATCATTCTCACTCTCAGGTCGTTAGTACTGCAATATTTAAGATGCAATAGCTGCAAGGTAAGTTTGATGAAAACAGCTGCATATATTGGAATTTTTGAAAACTTCTAACATTTCATCCAACCGTATTCAATTGCATTTATGTGTCACAGCCCAGCAGTGTTCAGCTGCTCAGCTCTGATTCCTGCCCTCTTGCCTGTGAGTCTGGCTGCAAAGAGCCTGGCTGTGGAAGATGCTGCCTGCAGCTCTTCCTTCCCCCTGGTTCTGAGGGCCCATTTTCACAAACAGGGGCTGGAAGATGAATGAGCCCGGATCTCAGAGGGCTGAGCTCCCTTCCCTGCCCTCCTTGTTTCCTTGCAAGAGCCCAGGCTTTGCCCTTTCTTGTTTCTTCCCTTGTTACAATGCACGGAACCTTGTTTGTTCAGTTCTCCTGGCTTTTGGGTTTATGTTCTAAGCAGTGTCTTTGCTGTCACATAGCTTAGCAAAAATGTCTTGTAGTGGAAATGTCAGCCACTCCTGGCACCGTGGCCTCGGTGCTGTAACAAATGACCTCCTGGGCAGAGGAAGTTTTGCGTTAATAGCGTTTATTGGGGTAGCTACCGGAGAATGGTGGTGCTTCCTTTCAAGTCTTGGTGTTTGGAAGGTGCTTTTGTTACTGCATGGAGGGCTGACAGGCTTTCAGGGCTTTTTCTTTTGCACCTGCTGTTAAGAATTCAGGACTCGGGCAAAGACAAGCCAGGGGAGCAGGAGCAGCTGGGAGCTCTGTGGGCAGTCAGTGCAGCTCTCTCATGGGACAGGGTAGCATATGGAGGTGTTTGCTCTTCCACTGAATGCTGGGACACTGGTGCATTTTTCTCTCCTTGATGAAAACACAGCAGAACCAAGGTCTGTGTTTTTCTCTTGCTTTAGTACTCTGCAGCTCAGATCTTCATTGTCCCTTGAGCTCATTATTTGCCATTATCTGCTGGTTTATGCAAGGTCCATACTGTGAGATGCAGGAATGTGCAGTTAAATACTTAGTAATTTGTTACTAAATATCTCATTCTTGGTCATGCTGTTTTCCCCATGTTTACAGTATAGGATTAGCTACTATAGCAGTACTATTCTCTTTCATTAAGAATGGTTTGAGTAGATTTACCAAATACCTTTCTCTGTTGGAGAAGACCCTATCGAAGGGTAGCAGTGATAATAGTATAAGGTAAGGAGTAACCTTCAGGCACTTGCAGAGACAGCATCTCATACGTCATGGATTGTGTCGCTATTGTCTTTGGTGAACAGCAGCCGTTATATTGGGCTGTGAAGTGCTTTCAAATATGAAAATCTTTTAAGAGCTTTTCAAAATGCCTATCTCAGTTCACTGACAACTACCTTCATTTGAGATTTGTAGAGTGAATATATTGTTTTTGTTATTCAGAACACTAGGCAAATTAATTTTGTTTTGTGTCAGGAAATACTAGAACAAATCAAAAGTGATATGAAAGCTTTAACTAGAAAAGATTTAGATTTGTGATGCAAATGAGTTTATGAAAATGATCCACTTGCAGTAGAGGAATAATGGAGCCAAGTTATTGGAAAGTATAGATAATAGCATATCTGGGATCTCATTGTTCAAGAACTGCCTATAAATATAGTGCATTACTGCTCAAGCATTACCAGGTTATCTCCACATTGCTCAAATTTATAGGAAACACTTCTAAGCTTTGGAAAAATGGTATAAGAGGATCTGGCTATTTTAAATTTTGGTTGGTCACTGTTGCCACGTACAATGCAGGCTGAATAAATCAGAGTTGCATTGCTAGAGTCAAGTAATGCTATCTAAAAATGAGCTTGAGACAGGATTTCTTTCTTTTTCATTGCCTTCAAATATACTGTAATTAATCAGAAAATTCAGTTCAACTGTGAAATGAAATAAGTGAAGAGACAAAATCTCCTTTGTACATAGCCTCACCAATCCCCAGCACCCCACTGACCTCTTGGTATTGGTTAAGTGAAAGATGTTCTGCTGTTTACAAACCGCTTGGAAGGAAAGGGTGAAGTGTTGGGCCCTACATGCCAAGTACAGTCAGGAGAGGTTGTGACAGTAGCCAGGAATCAGTCTCAAACACAGGGCTTGTGCCTATTCCTCCACTCAGAGAGAAACAGCAGGGGCACTATCTCTCTTCCAATGGTTCTTTTAAGAAAATTAATTTATAGTAGAGGCTGAGGTGCTCAAACATGCAGATAAAAGCTGTGGCCACCTTCCCTTCCTGTTGTCTGTGTCTTAAATTTCTCTGTTGCGCCAGTAGGGTGATGGCAGTACAATTGTCTCCAACCAATGACAGCCTGTAAGTCGGTAGCCACGATTTTCTTCTTCTGATAAGAGATGCAGTCGTAAATCCTTCAGCAGAGAAAGTGTATTTTAATTGTCTATATCCATCTGCATGGTCATAATCTCTATAGATGTATTGACCAGAATTATGCTCAATAAACTTTTTTCTCATCTGGCTGGTTTTTTTTGTTTGTTTTGGTTTTTAGTTTGGGGCTTTTGTTGCTTTGTGTTTTTAAAAAATAGTGTAAGTTTTACTTGTCTTTTTGGAGAGAGGCTGTTTTCAGACAGAGTACTGAAAATGAAGCCTCTCCTCATCCATCAGTGAAGGATGGCTGAGCAGCCACATGATTCCAGCCTTTTCCCTTTTCCAGGTTTCCCACGTCTGCTGCGGGCAGCTCTGCTCGCCATGCTGCACTGTGTGCTTTTGTGCTTGGCATGGGCCATTGTCACAGACTAGGTTCTGATTTAATGATGAGAGATGGCACTCACCGGTTAATAGTCACAGAGTTTATTTTTATGGTTTTTTGTTCTTTTTCAGTATACCATTATATGGCTAGGGCACTTGTTCTTTGCAGATATGATTAGGTGATTTCTCCATCTTTTGTGAGGCTGAAACTGCAGATATTTTGGGCTCTATACGTAAGCCTGTATTCTTTAGGGAATAAAATATAGGAATCGGTAAAAACTCCAGCTAATGACCAATAAATTCATCGGCAAGTTATTGTCCTTTCCCCATGGTTTATTCTTAGTCTACAAAATTAAGTTTAGAGTACAAATAGAAAAGAACATATTCCCTTGACTCTCTTGCCCCCTCTCCATGCTTTTCTGTGATAGAGAAGGGTTAGCACTGAATACAGTTGTCCCTCTTTCAAAATAAATTATCATGTACTCTGTCAGCGGGGAAAGCATCATAGATTGTGTGAGAGTTTCTTTTCATAATTTTGCTGTAGTCTGTGTGAGAAGAGGGGTTTTTAGACGAGTTGGGGTTCCCCAGTTCCTGAAGGCTTAGTGGTGTCAGCCATCAGTAACGTCAACACTGCATCTCTGGTAATGCTTCACATTCTAGTCTTGTTTCTGGTTTTCAGGGTCTTAATCATCCTGAAACAATTTGAAGAACCTGGTGTTTTCTTTGTCAGCCATGAAGAGAATAAACAATATGGGTAACCTGTTAGAGTGAGGGAATGCCTTGGTTCATGAGGTGGAAGTGTTACAACAATGTGGACTGTATGCAATAGAAGGTGAATGTAGCATCATCCTCCTGCCTCACCTCTGCCTGGCCTCCAACTGACTCCACTTTAATTATTATCTCCTTACCTCACCATGAGACTTCCGTTGCAGCAAATACTTAAAAATATATTGGTCATCCTGCAGTGTATCGATTGGACTATACTGGAAGTTATTTTATCTGTAGAAGTTTAACAGAGTTGAGTGACTCATTGTGGGTATGAAAAGTACTGCTTTCTCAATCCATTTTAGTTTTAGCTTTCCTCCTCAGGCTGTTTACTGGCATGCTACTTTAATGCTGGTGGCCTTAGGTTTTTTTCCTGTTGGTGCCATAATTGTTGCATTGTTGTTTGTTTGGGGTTGGGTTTTTTGAACAAATGTATCCCTATGCTGCCCTATCTGCTGCACATTGTGACTCACAGGCCCTCTGATAATGACAGCTGACTTATATACACTTCCAAGTGAGCACTGCAGAAAACAAAACATCAGCTCACAAAGCTGAGGAATTCTGTTTATAGTTACTCTTTTTTTTTTCTCTTGAAAAATCACTATTTTACACTAAGTGGTTTTCTAAAGTGTATTTTCATAGGAGAGGGCAAAGTTGTTTGGTGTTTGTTCGTTGTTTGGGTTTTTAATTTTTTTAAAAAAATCTTTTTCTGGCTATGCTTCTTCAGTCAGCCCGTCTATTCAGTCTGTTTTCCCATCTCTACAGCATAATCATGGCTGAGATGTATGGCTCAGGTAACACGGGAGAGAGCTGTAGGGGTCAATTCAGGAAGAAGCCAGAATACCACTGGCCCGAACACATTCCATGTGCTGAACAGTTTCACTTAATTGTTCATCTCTCCCTCTCTTCATCTGAGGCTTCCTGTAAAATCCTTTCATGACTTGAGCGTTTTTGGAGGAGTTAAGACATGTCAAAGCATGACATGCTCTGTGCTGAAATGTCTTTCTTACAGTTTTGGAGACTAGGTTGAAGTGCTGTGAATATCTGTTCCTTATTCCTATGCCTCAATCTCATTCTTGTCTCAACATTATAGAACATAAAGTGTCCAGAACCAGTGGGCAGTATAATGAACCTGATTGTTCACCAAGTGCTGTAATATGTAAGAGTTTCACATTAGGTCTCACATTTTTAATATATAGCCATAAAATTTAATTTCAGTGCTAGAAATATCCCCATACTCTTATCTGTTATTAAAATAAAGTTTAAAAACTATAAACATATGAATAAAAACCAACAGTGTCAATGTGCTAGCTTTTTAGAATAATTTGTTTCATATATTTCCATGCTCATCTTTTGCTAAGTCTTTTTTCTGTATCTGATGCAGTTGGAGGTTGTGCGTTATAGCCCAGCTGTGTATTGTAGTGATATTTTTAATATATAACACATACTTGGTTAAATCTTAGCCCCCTTTTTCTCTCTGTGTATTTTAAGACAGAATGCCTTGTTGGGTTACTGGTTACTGTGTGATTAAATGCTGATATGTCTGTCCCACAGATCTGTTTAAGACTGTAGGTTTATTAAAATATTTAATGTAGATTAAAACATCATCATATTAAACTGCAGTTACCATCTTCTTGGAATATTAAGTAAATGCAGATAAATGACAAATTATCTGTGTCACATTATATGTGTAGAGAAAAAATAATTTCAGCCATTTTCATCACCAGTTGTAAAGGGAGAAAAATGCCTTATGGTATTTTAGATAATGCACTTCAGAAACAGACCTTGGTGCCTCACTTCAAGCATAATCCATGTAATGGCTATATTGCAGTGAGGATAAGATCATCTTATAAGTACCATAAATGCACAATCTGCCATGTTTACCCAGTTTTTCCTTTTCCAGTTCTTTTTTTAAATCATGCTTAAATAGATTCCCAGCAGTAGTTTATCTGTGATGCATCAGAAGATAGATATGTTGGGTTTGGGAGAACAAAAAGCCCTATAGGTAGTAATTGCTGCTCTCTCACGAATTGTTAGGAAAGAGCATCCCATTCCAACAAAAGAAAAAAATAAAGGTTATTTTCAGGCCCCCCTGCAAACAGAAATCATCCTAAACTATGCATTTTAATAGGGAAAATACTGGCATATGTAATTAGAAAGGCATTTACCTCAGTGAAGGAGCTTGGTTATGATGTTAAAACTCACTAGTGTTGACAGGGATGGCGATAGAAAGCAAGTAATGTTCCATTTTAATATCAATTGTGACATTTATTAATATTTTAGAAAGCAGGGAGCATGTCTGTAACAGTCAAATGCTCTGGAAAAGCAGTAGTTTACCAAATGCTCCTTAAAACAGATATATTGTCAGGATATGTATGGTCAGGCTGTGTCATCTACTTGAAACGTGTACATGATCTATTTGTTACCAGCATGTCTGGATGCACATAAATGAACAGTAATGTAGGAAAAGTGCTTTTCAAGGCACTGAGGAGGCCATCTGAAGCTCCATTTTGTAGCTACTCCTTAAGAGACTGATTCTGCTGCGGGTACATAGAACTTTCCACAGGTGTGAGCCACCCTAATAAATAAGGGTATTGGTCCATCCAGCATTTGCCAGGTGCCTTTCCCCTCCTCCCTGAACTTCTGCAGAAACTCGTGGGTTAGTGATCTGTGTTGCATTGTGTTTTTCTTGTAAGGATCAGCATGTTTTCTCCAATTCAGGCAAGCAGGGAAGCCTGCTTTGGAAAGTTATTTACTGTTGTTGTAGCCTTTGACAAGCAGTAGTGAGAAGGTGAATAGGGGGGGAGGCTTTGAGACAGGTGTGGGAATATGATTTACTTCCACTGCTCTCTGTTAATCCGGGGTTTTTCTCCAGCCAAGTCCCTATGAGAATACTTGTAATAGTGCTTATTCCATATTTAAAGAGTTAAGATTTCATAAATGCAACTTTGTTAATACTTTGGTTGCAGACAATAAAACTATAATAAAGCAATTATTACTGTAACTCTTTTCACTTACAGCATTGTCCACAATGTTCAAGAAAGCTTATTTCAAACTGTAGATAGGAGACACAGGACCAGAAGAGATGAGGAAGTCTTTCCAGAAGGAAAAT
The DNA here is from genome assembly GCA_013400915.1 of Pardalotus punctatus. NCBI lineage: Eukaryota > Metazoa > Chordata > Aves > Passeriformes > Pardalotidae > Pardalotus > Pardalotus punctatus. The sequence continues at coordinate 879,350 of VZTX01028448.1, forward strand.
ACTGCATTGCAAACTTTGATATCAAATTGAATTAATTTAGTTTGAATGAAAAAAGTGCACCAAACAGAATTGCCATCAGTTATGACAAGGTAATGTTATTGTGTTCTGAGTATCTGACAGCAAAAGAAAAGTTTCAGAGACTCTGAGGAGCGTGCATAGTCCTGATGCTCCAAGTAGGAATACCGTAAATACAATTTTTCTTCTTGTTTTACATGATATTTTCTAAGGTAGTTGTTGGTTTGTGTCAGGGAAATGTGACTGTTTCATGCTATGTGGACCTGTGGTGGTTTGAAGGCAGTTTTAGAGAGATCTGAGTGCATGTGAAATTTTTGCACAAAATTCAAATGGAATGAGACAGGTTAGGTGTTTCATTTCTGTAGTCTGAGAGAACCATTGACATGCCTGTCTAGCAATACATGGAAAAGCTGCCTTCCAAGTAGTTCTGAGAAGGTACATGCTGTGGCAAAAAAATATCCCAAAACCCCAGAGTAAAAGAAACTTCTCAGATTTCTTCACCAGTTAACAGCGGCTGAAGCTCAGAAGAAAATTGTGCTGAGTGTTACACATTTCTGTCATTACTTGTGACTGAGTTCTGATTTATTTCACTGATAACTTATCTATGCATTAGGGCCAAGCCATTGCCTTAATTTTCACAAGAATTTTTCAGTTCTACTAGGTATTTTCTTTCTCCCTTATTCCATTCAGGATTTTATGAGGTCATGTTATTTCTACTCTGCATCTTTTTCCAGCAATCAGTAAGACAGGATGTGGGGATAGGCATGTTTTGCTCATATCTGAATTCTGGCCAGAACCTCAACATAACAAAATAATTGACTCCAAATCAGCTTGAACCAATGACTCTGAAAAATACAATCCCCCATCTGTGACTCCCCTTCTATTTTTGTTCTCTTCCAGCTAAAATGTGTTTTGAGAAGAAGAATCATGGGGAAGCTATTTCCCCATATAGATCATCTGTTCTCTTGTGTACTTAATACCAAATCCATTGTCGTAAAAAAGGTAAATAAAAATGGAAACTCCATATTTCTTTTCTTGGTTTGTAAAACCAAGCAATTGGGCTTTGCATAAGAACTCTTTAACATGTTCATGAATACAGTGAGGTGCCTTCCTGCTTTAACTATTTTAAATTTCCTCTCTTTCTAACAGGATCCTTTTCTTTGGAGGATCCTTTCTGGAAAGGACAGTGAAACTGAGTGAATTCTTGGCCCATTGGAATAAAAAAAAAAAAAGATCTGTTTGCTTCAAACTGTCAGTTACGATTCTGTCCTATTTCTTGAGCTGACAGCCAACCTTCAGAAGTCAGTGACATTCCACATTGCACATTTCTTAGCTTCTTGTCACTGTCCCTGGTTTGGCTTGAGAAGTAAAGAATTGACCCTTCAGAAATATTCTTGCAGTGAGCTACTGGGGAAATAACCAGGCACCGGACCAGAAATTCTTTATATTAGGGATATTTATTGATACTGGGGATGAAAAGACTTACATAGGGGAAAGGCAGCTTATAAGGATCTGAAGTTCTTTCTGTGTTTTTCTAGTAACTTAGGTTTCTGAGGGACATACTTCTGCTGACATGAATCACCCCCTATCCTTTTAGCAGCCTGTAGTATTATGAACATTTTGGAATCAAACAAAATCTCCCAAACTGCTCTGGCTGAAAGGATCTTTTAGCATCTCTTAAACTATAACTTCTTTAGTCATGTAGGAAAAAAAGAAAAAAAGAGATCTGCTAAAATCATGACCTTTCACTGCTGGAGTGATTTGAAAGCCTTGGTCTCACAGGCGGTTTCCACATGTTCTGTCTTTACTGCTCCTGATGAACCAAGTTGCAGTGTGGTCTGCCAAGCCCGTGTGAGGCTGCTGCCCAAGGAGCTGTACAGACACAGAGCTCAGCTTCTGCTTCAAGGAACTTGCAATAAACCATTTTGTTTATTGATAAATGCACAGATCATAATACTTGCTCCAGGGTACTCATCTGGTCAGTGAAGAAGCTGTGTAACCCTTCTGCCCGACTGTTAACCGTTTTGTTCCCTCACAAAATGGAATATGATAAAAATAAAGCCTTTATTTGATCTTACCAGGGAAAAGATCCCCTTCATTACAAGTCCCCAGATTGGTGATGAAGACACAGCTTGGTCTCTCCCAAATCCTTCCACCATCTGTCTTTAACTTGTTCTCTCCTTACCATGACACTTATGGGCTGTATGTTGTGGGTAATAATAAGCTTTATGCTTATTTGCTGTTGTTACTTGCTTTTTTCTTACTACTCTGTCTGAGACATCTTTCTTCTAGTTCTAAAGAAATGGTCTGCCATCTTGTTTGCATCATTCTGTTTTAATCTTTCCCCATGGTTATTGTTCTGTTCCTTGGTAGAGCTCTGTATCACCTAAAGGATTTCTGTCTGCTAAGGTGAGTCAAGTCTGTAGGTAACAGAGATTTTCACTCAGCCACCCCCTCCTTTTCTAACCTGGATTTTTACCCCAATTTAAACAATGCGAATCACCAGTTTTACTCCCTACAATTTAGAAAAAAAAACCCAAAAACGTGTCATATTTTTGCATTAGACAGTTACTTTGCAAGAGCAGATTGATTTTTGTGTCTTGAAGGGCATCATGGGCTTTCCATGATATTGAGAAATCCCAATTTTAGCCATGTGAAGGATAAACCTGTTGGTGCCTCAGGCAATGCAAGTAAAGAACTTGCCAAACTCAAATGTTCATACTTTTGGGAATATATCCAAAGCCCCATAATTCCACAAGATGATTCAGTTGCCCCATGGCTTATTTATAAAACGCTAAAATGTTAAATACAATTAGTATAAGCATCCTAATCTCTCTAGAGACTCTTTGCTTATAATGTTGCTTGGAGCTTGTGTAAAATAGTCTGGAGTATTTTATAGTTTTTGTTTTTGTTTGCTTTTATTTTCTGAGCCTGAATGGAAAAGGAAATTTCAAAGATAAAGTATTTTCTTTCTTCTTGCAGGCTACTACACTCTGCTGGTGAAGCTGAGGTAAACTGGTTCTGTCTTGGAGCAGTGATACAGTTTGGGTAGTTGTCGTTGTATGTAGTGACTTCCAATTTTTTTTAAAAATCACTGTATGATGAGAACATTGTAATGTGGCCTGTGTGGGACTATTTCCTGTTACCAGATGGAAAAGGAAATTGTTTGTTTATTAAGTAGTCGATGATTCTGGGAGAATGTAAAACTAGAGTTCTGTTTGCTGTAGTAGTGTTTGTGTCTGCTTAGGAAGACTCAGAAAAAAAGGTGAGGTGTTTGGTTTTTTAAGACTTAAATACTTTGGGACCTTGTTCTGGATGAAAGGAGGAGTAGTTGCGGTGGGGTTTGCCACGTCAGCAAACATGACATAAAGTAATAATTAATTTGGATTTTAGGTTTACTTATGTGAGCTTTGACTAATGTTAAAATATCCGGATGGTGTTTGATATTTACTAGTCTTTCAAATAATTCCATTTTACCATGATGCACTCATCACTAATGGCTAGCGGAAGAGGGTTGCCTTTCTACTTGTGACTTTTAAGGCTGCTGGTAGTAATTCACACATTGACTCTTCCGTGCTTAATTGTGTGAAAAGGGTGATTTTAATTGATTGACACTAAAAAGAAGCTCCTAGATTCTCCTCATTGGGAAGGACTCTGTCAACTTACAGATTCAGCATAAATGAGTTTGCTTATTTTTCTCTGTTAGGATAGTTAGAATATGTGGATGGGACATTGGAATTTGTTGTCAAAATTTTAAAGTAAATAATAGACACAAAAATTTGTCACCTCAATGAAATCTCACAAGTGAGAGCTTGTGAGTCAATCAAAAACATGGTACAGATTCAAGTCACTTTCAACATCATGTAGGAGGAAGGCCAGGTTAAGCAGAGATTGCTGTAAAGGTGATTTGACAACATTAGAAGTTTCTCAGTCCTCAGTGAGTTTTGGGCCCACCTTTTCTGAATTTGCTGTGTTCAACAGCAAAAGCAATCAAACCTGGAACAATCTTAAAAGTTTGAGGAAATATTTTTCACTGGTTTTATTGGATAAAAAGTGAGTTTGACTGCCAGGATCATGTGAGGACAGAAAAGCACGCGAATACAACAGAATGACACCCTGATGATAGACCTAAAGGAAACCTTTATCTGAGTCATTATCACTAATAACTGTTTATGGATGGTAGCAATGTCTGCTGGAAAGGATTTCTGTTTCTGGGCTTCATGGAAGAACTCTTTAAGTAAGGATTTGTAGGAGAAGTGGGACAAGAGGCAGTGAATTGTGAAGGGTGTTCAAAACCAAGGAGAAAGAAGAAATTGGGAAGATGGGAAGTGAAATAAGAGCAGAGACAAGTTTGTTCTTCAGCTGCTTCTCAATATAGTTTTTGGTACTGATCCTTTCAGCCTCACAACATTTATTAAAGGGAAGAAGTGCATTAAGACCTCAGCTGGTCACTCTGATGGGGAGATAGCAGCTGTTCAGTGGCCATGCAGGGCATAACTGCGACACGTTGTTATAGTTTGATCTTTGTGTTATAACATTGCCAGAAAATGTTGATTTCATTCTGCTGCCACTGATTTCAATAGCAACGAGCATCCATATAATTTGTGACTGATACTATGAACACAGTTAATAACATCTAAAATTCCTTCCATTTGTTTAGCTTATGATTCTGCTGCTGTGATTTATCTTTTGGCTTTTATTCTCCCATCCACAACAAAAATATGTGCTTGAAACAAAGATTTATATAAAATGGCTTTGCCTGTGACAACAACCAGGTTGTAAATGAGATGTGACAAGGCAGAGGGTGGATATTCTGGTTTAATAACTACAATTAATCAATCGATCAATCACTCCATGTCCCTAGGGAAAATGATACATTACATGGATGCAGATGATCTGTTGCATTGCCCTTGGGGAAGTTCAGATTCTTCTATGTGATAATCATCTGCTCAGAAGTGACAGTGAATTTAAAATACCACCTTTACAATCTCCCTAGATTGGTGGATCATCAGACTGAATGATATAATCAGGAGTCAGTGCAGGTGATCTATAACTCTGTTCTGCTCAAAGAGAGTAAGAAAAATTTTGTTGAGTTTTCCCAAGCATTGACTGTAATAGAGCAAGATAGAAATTAGTCCTTTTAAGATTGCCATTATGATTATATACACTTAGTTACATGAATTGGTGAATACAGATAGAGAAATAAACTAGATAATTAGAGAAGAAATCTGTCAAGGTGTGTCTTTTGCAGAAATCCTATTTTAGTTTGAATTTAGTCTGCATGGTTACATTCTATTCTCAGTGTTGTACATGGCCTTAAATCTAATTAATTTGTCTTTGAACTTGAAAAGTGATTTCTTCCCATGAAATCTTGAGACCTGACAGGATGAACTGAAATATAAGAGTTTTTTTCCATGACAGTGAGAGTTTTGACCCTTTGTCACTAACTCTAAACCCCCACATGTTTTAACACAAGACAGATACCCTTTTGTTTGAATGAGCCTTGTAGAGAACAGTGTGATTAAACAATTTAGTCTGTATGTATCACCTGCAACCTATTTTCTTCTCATTTGTTTTTTTTTCTGCAGCTTTTTCACAAATAACAGGATTTTTACCCCTTATTACAGCTTATCTATCCCTGCAGTTTTTCCCCCTCACCTGGAGTAATAATCCTCTATTTGCAGGGCTGTCAGCATCCTCACAGTAACCAGCTGTGATCTCACAGGCAGCAGTGGATCATGATTTCTATTAAAGAATATATAAACTTTTAAACCCAGCATCTTTTCATGACCCAATGTACGTATTAATGAGAAACCGGCTTTGTTGTGCATCTAGATAACAAAAGTAAAATCGGTTGCTTTGAATGTCGTGGTACATAAATAGAACAAAGAATACTTCCCATTGTGTGAGCAGCGAGTATATTGTTGACAGGACTGTATTCTCAGTTACTCCAATGAGGAATAACTATTCTTTTGCTATTATTATGCTCTGATTTTAATAGATACGTGTAGGGTGGATAACAAAGATGCAGAATAAGCAGCTGTATCACTTCAAAGAAGAGAAGACAATGTAGAGTGTGGAAAAACTAATTGTGAGCCATTCCAGTTTAGCAGGAGTTTGTTTTCAGTAACACCAGTGAGCCTTGTCCACACAACTTGCTGTTGCCTGCCCTTTAGTTAGGAACACAGTTCTGGTTTTTTTAAGAACTTATTTTCTGATATCTTTTCATAAAGATTATAGTGTGATTTGAAACATTAATCCATTCCGAATGAGTGAATTGGAAAACAGAGAACAGTAATAATTGGGGAGCAAATAAAAGTAAAAAAGAGTCCAAAATAGTGTTTATATTTTGAAGCCTTTTAAACTTGCATATTTACTGCCCAGAAAGTGGTCTGCTTCCTGAGTCATATTCCATGGGAGATGGCGTGGCAGATTTGGTGCCAAACACTGTTTCTCTAGAATAAGTATAATTGCTTCAATTGGTCAGCTGTCAAGCCATTCTTGGCTACGTTTTTCTTTAGGGTTTAAGCATCCAAACGAAGTGTAATTATTGGATTTCATGGAAAACTACTAAAACACAGTATGTGTGATATACCAGTTAAAAAAATTATGGACTAGGTCAGGTAATCACAATAATATTACTTCAATAATTCAAAATATAAACAGTATTTTTGAAACACACATCAAACATACAATAATTTGTGTTGGGACTTGAACACAGGTTGTGTTGGCTTGCATCAAGAATGCGCTTTGGTCCAGGGATAAACTAAAATACATGGCAAACTGATTTTGTAAGTTAAGGAGACATTCTCAGAGAAATGATGGTAGGCACTAGCAATGAGCCTGGTGTGTAGAAAATCTGCCAGTGAATATGTGAGGGGTGGATTCATAAATTCAGTGCATGGAATGCACCAACTTGTGGCATGTTAGAAAGACTAAACTGCTGTCTCAAGAACAAAAAAACTCACTATTTGGGAGCAGCAATCAATTTCTCTAACTCACAAAACAGCTTACCTGTGTGACAGTGGGATTTGCAGACATGAGAAAAATACCTGGACAGAGGACATAATTTGCAGAAAACGAGATTATTTTAGCCCTTGGTTTTATTTGCTTTGCGGGTTGAATATGTCAGTTCAATGGTATGAAATTTTCACTCTGGAATTTTATTCCTAGATATTCAGGGATAATTCATTGTTGTTGTCCATATTTTGTTAGGTACAGTTGCTTGGATACGCTGTGGGATCCTGTTTCTACTCCTCCTTGAGTATGCAAATGCTATAGGCTATGTAAGTATTTTTGGTCATGAGCATTTGTAAATAGAATGCTGAAATTCTCCTTCTGTAGACATTCCTGAAGAAAAACTTAACTGTATGAGTGTCTTCAGAAAGTATCAACAAAGCTGTTTAAATATAACAAGTGAATTGCAATGGGTATTGACACTCTTTTGTGAGTGAAATGATTCATTATGTTTCAGAGTAAACACCTGACCAGATTTTTTGACTGGAAGATTTTTCAAGGCATAGGGTTCCCCTCCTTTAAAAGTAGAGGTTTTCACTTTTTCCTGAAAGAGAGTGAAAAAATATGCAGTTCCTTCTACCTTGAAGGATTTAAGAAAAACCACATTAGAAAATCCTAATTTTTTTCCCTCTCTATCTGAAAAACTTGGCTTCCACAAATATCCTCAAGTCCATAATGCGAATTTAGGTCCCTTGACTGCCTAAAGCCTAGTACTAAAATCTGTTATTTTTGTAGGTAGGAAATTACTTTTTCACAAACAGTTTGTTCAGAAGACTCAAAACATGAAGTAGCTTCAGTAGGATATGTGCACATTTAGAGACAAGAGGATCTCTGAACTTGACAGACTTTTTTGTGGTCTTGTGCATATTTCAGTAGCCTAATAATTTCTATGTCATAAGTCTCTCTCATGCTGACTGAATGCTAAATACTTGCTTTAGTTGCAAAGGCAATAAAAGCTTCATGTTCGTACAGGTTTTTTTCCTAGATGAGTCATTGCAGTTTCATTATTTTTATAACCCAAAATAATTATTTTTGGATGCATATATTGAAATGAAAACCTCTTTCAAAATAATATCTCAGAAGAGAATTTCCATTGCCTCGATCCTTGACCTGCCTTATGGCATGTGCCTATTTTGCAGCAGCATTCTTTCATACTCCATGTATGTGTGCTGCACTTCATGCAGCATCACTGTAACCAGTCCATTTCTTTGGTACAAAACTAACCATTATCTGTGACCAACCAGATATGTGTATCTGTATACGTAAGAAAATCCTGGATTTACTTATCAAGAGAATGGGGTCACCTACTGGTCATAACAAAATTTTCATTATTTTAAGCTGTCTGTCATTTACATTATCTAGGATGTGCATAAGAACCTTTCTTAACGACTTTGTGTTGTTTCAATTAAGTCCTTCTTAGATCAAATCAAATAATGGTAGAATTTGTTGATCCACAAAACTGCCTTCCCCATATGGATTGGTAAGAGATTATCCCACCAGGGGTTTAGTATCCAGGAAATTAAAAAAAATATATCTGAATGACTAAATGTTTTCAAAAGGAGGAAACGTCTATGATAATGAAACAGAGTCTATTTTAAAATGCAAGGGATCCTCTTGAAAGCCAGTACTAAGCACACTCAAAGAAAACATTGTGCACTAAACACTGTGCATTATGATTATGAAAGTAGGTCTCATTTAATCCATCAATATTTTGGTCTGTTTAATATTTAAAGAGTGTTTTTAAACCATTATTCAGAAAACCCTAGGATAAAAATGATTTTACAAATAACAAAGCATGCAAGAATGGGAGTTAATTTGACCTTTATCACTGTATTGTCATTAGTAAAAGAAATTCAATTGCAGCAGTAGTGTGCATATATATGTAATCTGTGTCTTTTCAAAACAGGAGAATACATCAGAGCATTTTCCATAATTTTGAGACTTTCACAAATCAATTGCATAATAAAAGATGAAACTATAATAAATGCAGTTTTGCATCCCAAATATATGCCAAATGTGTTATCTTATTCAATAGAAGGAAAAGCAGATGGTTGAAGGAAATTTGTTTTCTCTGTAATCAGTAGAACCAATTTTAAAAAGTACTTACAGAAGCAGCCAGTGAGTCATCACCTTTGTTTCATCATAATATAGGAAATGTTCCCTTATCATCTTGAGTGACCTGAATATATATTTTTAATATTCAAGATTTAGTTATAAACAGAGAATTATTAGAGGAAACAGATATGTTTTTAAAAAGGTAATGTGACTGTATAATAGGATTTGAAACAGCACCTTTTTGTCAGAGCTTGCCTGGGATTTCATTTCCCTTGGATTGTCTCTTAGGATTATGAGTGTTACACTGGGTGCCACACATCCGAAAAGGCATTCGGGGGCTACTGCTTTGTGTAAAGAAACACGGATTGAACCTGTGCTTCTTTTACCCCTCTGTGTTCTGCCCAGCTTTAATTCACCATTGTGTATCTCACACTGCTAACAGCTTTGAAACAGCTGTTGTACACCTTATACAGGTGCTAAGCCATATATATAGTATTTATGATTTATAAGAATTCTAGTAGCAGGCTGATGATGGCTTCCTTTGGAAAGAGGTCTTAACTATGTACACTTGTGACTTGGGTAGCTCACAGCCAAATTAATATGAAGCATTTGGCAAATGCTTTATTTGTGCATTGAAATGATGGTACAGTCTTTAATGAAAATAATAACATGATTTCCATCCCCTCAAATGATGTTGCTTTATTCATTATGAGGACATATGATGAACTATCAGGGTGATATTGAATGTAGGGTATTTTCTCTATGTGTTGGAGAATCTTACAGTGAAAAGGCACACCACTGCAGTTAAAACTCACCTTGGAAATCCTCTGCTTGGTCACATGAAGCCACGAGATAAATTTAACCTACTATCAGAAATCTGCTTAAAGTAGTTCATATAATTATACAGCCAAGTTCCTGTGAATTAGATGACTTGTCATCCTCAGTAGCCTTTTTTTTTTTTTTTTTGTTGTGCCCGTACTTTCAGGGTTTCTTCAAGAGAGGGGTAGGACCTTAAACTTGTCTTTATTGAGTCCAGAGGCTGGTTTGGCAGAATTGCCACATACTGGGTTATGTGATATTAATCACATCTTTCAAAGTGCCATACAATGCCAAATACTCAGAAAAAATGAACTAATTTAAAGCAGATTCCTCAAGTGTGTATAAACCCTTTACATTTGTGGGGATACCGAGTTATGAGGACAACCCAAATACCAGCATATCTAGCATAGCTAACTTTGGGCAGCAGGATTAATAGTCCAAAATGAATTCTCATGTGTAATGGACAGACTGCTACTGGCTTGTTCATCTGCTCTGAATGCCTGGGTGACACATTGGTGTTACCCTGTGCTAACAGGGTACAGGTACTCTCTGTACGCCTTAGTTCTGCACTAGAGATAGGGCAATACAGCTTTACATCCTGAGAGTAAATTAATTCTGTTGATCATTCACATAATACAGCAGAAAGCTTCACAGAAAAAACTTATGAAGAGCTAAAAATGGGGTATCATGGCAGGTTTTTGAGATGGCATTAAAGATCTGTGGCATGACACTGAATAATGGAGATAGAATGAAATAAAATACTCTTTTGTTCACTGAGCTTCATCCATCTTATTTACCAAACAAGTTGGAGTCCAAGGGAAATCCTAATATATGAATCAATGATTGCAGAAGGAATGCTGTGAAATCTGCTCTCGCAGTTAAGGAGAAAGTTACCTGAATTACTGCTGTTCAGTTTTCCCGTCAGCTGAAACCCAGTAATCCTTCACTGAACAACAGCAATGCTTCTAGTCCAGGGCAGACCAAGAAGTTACTTACAACCCCGTTTGGTGACAATTAAAACTAAGGACTTCTTCCTCTTGTGAATAGTCCCCATGTTTCAGGGGATGGGATTGTAACCCCTCAGACAGCTCAGGTGCAGAAACAAGTCTGTCTGTGCCCTACACAGCAGTGTTGGCAGCTTTGTATGCTCTCAGCTATCGTCCTCTCAGGAGTAAGAAAAGCTTGGTAGAGCTGTCAATACCAGGTGAAACAATGTCTGATTTTATGAATACTCCTACTTTGGCTCATCCCTAAAAATTATTGCAAGAATTTAATTTATATATTTGTAAATGCTGTAACATGAAACATACTGCTGCTGACAATCTGAATTGCTTGTGCTGTCAACTGTTTGGAAGAGCTCTCAGCCTAGAGTTTGACATGTGCTTCCTCAGCGGAGAGCAAGGAGAGTTGTTTTGTCCAAGCGTAACCTGTTTCTGCAGCAAATAACATGTAGAGGCGTTTCTTTCATTGACATTCTTGCTACCTTGAACGGGTTTAACTTTAACGAGCTCCCCCTTTGTAGCTGTACTTTGTCTGCAGTTTGTTTTCTAGACCCCAAAAACTATCTTGTCCACTTTGTAAGCTTAAGGCTATGGTGTCTCCCAGGCCTCTTAGTGTTTATGGGGGTGTATATTTGCTTTTCATTAATGGCAACACAGGGGGAAATAATAAAAATTAAGCCTGCATACAAGTTGTCTAGTATGAGACTTTTGCCTTCTTCTGCCCATCCCTACACCCTCCATTGAAGGCAGTCCCTCCTGCCTTGCACTGGGCTACTGAGAGAAAAGACAGATGTTTCAGTATGGCAAGAATAGGGAAGAAGTTGGAATTTTTACACTGAAATCTGTGGCAAGGAGTCTTTGTAGTGCCCAGAGAAGACCTGGAGGTAAGAGACTGTTCCTTGGCCGTCTGGGTCTCTTTGGGCCTTATTACATGGCTCAGGCCCTGGGCTTTTCCCTGCGGCAGTGGCGCACTGCTGTGAAGAGCTGCACCTGGAGCTTTCCAGCGAGCTGGAGAGGGGCTGTGGAATTCTGAACTAGAGCTAGATAAGTGCACAGGAGTTCGTTACACAGTGTGAGATACAAAAAGCTTTAATGAGCATGGATTAAAAAGAAACTTAACATAAACTAACCCAATTGTTTTTACACTGTTAAAGAAAACAAAGAGTAAATGGATTTAAACATGTTCAGATTCTGAGTTGCATGCATACTTTTACAAATTCTAACATTGAATACGGTGGATTCATGCAAGCGTCACTTAGTATTTCCTTTTCAAAAAAGAGCTAAATAAGTATATTGAAACACTTTGTATGTTATGAAAGACCTTTTTTCTGCTTGACTGTTCAACATTTGGAGCTGACTATTTAGAGTTAAAACCTTGCATTTTAGAATTGCTATTTGTTTTCAGTGTTAATAAATAAATTAGTGCAGGAAGCAAGGAAGGAAGATTTGTTTGCAGAAGGTGGATATTGTTTTAAATATTTGTTAAAGTGAGATGAGTATGGAAAGATATCCTGTTTGTCCCTTTTTACTTTAAATTATCTGTTCCATAGAATATTGATAAGGAATAATATAACTCCTAGTTAATCATAATAATCTGGTATGGAAATTAAGACAATTTGTAAGTGCGTGGTATGTATCAGTGACTCAGTAATCTGCCATAGTTTGGTAATCATGCATTTGTTGCAAAATACTCAAGAGCTTACGTGAGAGGCTAATACTGCTCTCTGACATTTGGAGCTTGGCTCTGCATGTTTATATAACACTTCTTAATGACTTAGGTTTTTCTGACAAGTGCTGCTTTGATTGCAGCCTCGGTAAGATCTCTTTGCAAAATCAGTAAAAGCTGCAAACTATGAATGAAATGTTTATACTGGAAGGTTGGAGAGCCACATGTTGACTGGTAAATTTTTTAAGTCTGCTTCCATCAGTGGGAATGTGGCAGGGTCTTGGCAGCTCTCATGCCTTTGTAAGCTGCAGTACACTGCTAACAAAGTCCAATCAGGGCTTTTCTGTCAAGACTGCTAATTGCTTGGATCCTGCTTCTGTCAGTGCTTGTAATGCCTGCTCAGAGGCAAGTGGATTCGTTGACCCGAAACATGTATAAATTCTTTTCAAATTTCATTGATATTCTGTCTGAGCAACCAAGAAAGAGGAGAAAATGCATTTCATTTGCTCACTAGGTCACTGGAGATGATGACCATTTGAAGCAGCACAATGCTGCCAAATGATTGCCAGGACAGACTATTTCATTGACAGCAGGTGCTCCAGTGTAATACTCAACACAAGCAGTGGTGAACACACTGAGAGGGACAGTGAGATGCACAGGAGTGAGTTGCATTATTTCCTGTCACTGTGGAACCAAGTCAGTTGCATCTGGGTGCTTTGTTTATAGTAGAACGATGAAAAATTGTGTTTCTGAGTCTTGCTGCCTCTAGGTTTTGACATAGTACTCTGTGTCATTTTGTCCCTTTGTGAAGGCAGGTGACACAGACAAAAGTCTGTCTAGGCCATGTCCAGGTGTGTGTGAATGGCTGTGCAAGACTGTGTGGGATCTCCCTGGAATCACCAGGGGGAGGGAGAGCAGTGTCAGTGCCTGGGCTGCCTCCTGCCAAGGCGAGTGGGCAGCTCTGCAATTGCAGAAGGACTGACAAAACTGGGGTCTCCACAGCATGGAAAACGCACTGCTCAGGCTTTGGAGAGTTTATAGGTAGATATTTCTACCTTGCAGACAAGAGAGGGTACCTTTGTGCCATCAAACAATGGGGTACTTGGATTTTGATAAGTATCAGGCCACAACTAGGTCAAAATTGGCAGGTAGCACATACCTCAGAAAATGAGGGTGTGTAAGATTTAGTGGATTTTGCTTACTGACTGAATCTACATTTCTGTCAAGGTTTGTTAATATAACAAAAATTCATTCTTTTGGCTGTAAAGGGGCTTGATGATTATTGCATATCCTGTGTAAATCAGCTGCTGGTCTTTTTCTTCTGTGATAGGGATATCTATAAACTAGGTCATACCAACCCCTACTAGCTACTTCACTAGCTGACAGTCTTGCAGGAGAGAACAAGGTTAGGATGAACACAGAAAATGAATTTCTGTTTTATCCCTGCAGGAAGGTTGCCCCTGCCAGGTCTGGGTTTAGCTGTGTTGCTGGTCAGTGGCAGGAGTTTGTGCTTTCTAATGCTGATTATACTGAGCTTGTTCTGGGAACAAAAGGGCTTGGTTTCTGCTGATGTCAACCTGACTCCTTTTTAGAAGCACTAAATTCAGTCAATCAAAAAAAAAAGAAAGAAGTTTTATGGCATGCTTTACCTTAATCTTTACCTTTGTGATGTGGTGATTTTTTCCCCCTCTTCTCTTTCTTTTATAATTTGATTATTCATTTTTTCTTTGATTGAATTTGACTTGATCACCTCTATGTCGCATCAAAAATTGTTTCAGACCTGAGGACAGCTTGACTTCTCCAAGTTCTTCCTTTTAACTTCCAGCTCTAGATTTTTAATGAGCATCCATCTGATTCTAGTCGAGCAGCAGCAGGCTATTACGTCTGCTGTGATACGGATTTAATTGTGTGCCTCTGTTACTAAGCTGAGGTTCCTGGAATCTCTGTAACCACTTTGATGTAGTGTATGTTTAAAAATTGTGTGAGTTATATTTTTCCGTCAGAGGTAAGGAAAATGTTTTGTAATTCAGGATGAAATTATAGAAGGGAAAAGGAACATTTGTAGCCTTTGTGATCCATTGGTGGTAAGAATTTCAGATGCGGTATTACAGAGACATGCTCGTGGTAACGTGTCAGAGGATTTGTCATCATTGGCATCTTTGAGGTTGAATTTTATTAGGCATTTGTAACGTCTTCCCCTTGATTTATTTTAACCGGTATCATCTCTTTTGACAAACGACATTATTGCAGCATTTTTGCTGCTGGAAGTGCCATGATTTACATAGCTGAAAACCACATATCTTTGCTAAAGAGGAATTGCTCTTAAGACTGTTTTATTGACAAGAAATCAACAAACATCATTAAAATTCTCTGAAACAAATCTCTGTGGTTGATTTTAGCTGTGGGAAGGAAGAGTTCCTGTTATTGCTGAAATCACTGTTGCTGTTCTTTACAATAAAGTCTTACTTTGATTTCCATTTATATTAATTTCCTTTTACATGTCTGTGGTATGTATTTTGTTGAGGTTATTTTCCCATGAAATTATTAAAGGCTTCAAATCAATTCAATGATTGAATTATGAAGAAATAATTTTTGAAAAAAAGTGGTCATAGGTATAGTACAGATAAAGCAACAGTATATTTGGAAGTTTTCTGATAGCCCAGTTATAATTATTTTCTATTGTTCTTTGGAAATAATAGAAGGAAGCTGCTAGGTGGCACAAATTAAAAGACCTTTCAATATAGAAAGAACCCTCAAATTTTTATTTCTGTTCTCATACAACTGTGACATTTTGCTTAAGAAGAGGCGATCACAATTGGCAAAATCACAATATTATTATGAAAAATGTTTAAATTTCTCACAAAAAAAGAAATCTGGAAAATGCAGGGACATCCATTTGAAACAGGAATGCCATTGAATAAAGAGTGGTGGAAAAAGATTTGATGATTTTTATGGGGAGATTTAATTTCTTCAATGAAGTAATGAAATTGCTTTTCTGTTTGAAGTAGCTTTGTCATTTTCTACATAGCCAGCATACTATGTTAACTATTTCTGTGATATATTTTTGCAGCTGAGAAGTGCTTATAATCCCTTTGAATCTCACAGTACTATTTTTGTGTTATACAGTAATTTAAACACAGCACTCTTTTAGAAATATCTGGTTCCCCTCATTTAATATTTATATCTGGGAATCATAATTTGTTTTTTCTTTTCCTGAGGATGATGTACAATTTCATTTGACATTTATCTTGATTCAAGGACAGTGTTAATTCGTTTTTGCTTGGCCTTGTAATGTCTGTTAATACAATGGAAGGGATTGTCTGCACCTCTGTACAAAACCAACTTGTTGGCTTGTAATGTAATGCTCTTTTAAATTGAAGGCTTTTCAGTTTTCCTTTGTGTGACACTGTGTTGTTGATGATTTAACTTCAAATTCTGGATTATGCACTGCTGGTTATTAGCAGACAAGTTCAAATGTTTTCTTTATTTGCAAAACATTTGTGAGGTGTGTTTTCTCCTTTCACTTTCTGATGATGTAAAATTCAAATTTTCTATTCCCAGTAAGTTTAGGCCTTAGTACGTAGAAGTGTGGACATACCTTTTGTCAGATAAAAGTATTTTTATATGCTTATTTTTCTGTCTATGGTTATGATGATTCTTAAACCTTTCAAGTCCTTTGCTGGAAGGACGTGGCATTGATGATTTCTCCTCTTTCAAATTTAGGCACCCAACTGAAATTAGTTTCCCATGATCATTAGCACAGTCTATTTGCTTGCTTTTTCTCCATTGGTCTGCAGTACCTTATTATACCTGTTGGTCCCAGAATATTTTATGTTTACACATATGTGCAGAGGGGAAAAAATTGAGTTATGTGCAAAGTAACAGGGTAATCTGAGCTTTCCATAAGAGGAAGGTTGCTGTGTGGCCAGGAAATCACTCCAGCCTGGTAACAAAGACAAACTGCATCACTTGAAGTTCAAGATAACGCTTAACTCTGTCTGTTACCAGATCATAAGCTCCATCCTAATGTGGCCCCTCTGTATGCATCATGCACAAAAGGCATGCAGAAAACAGAGGCTTCTCTGGGTTTGTGGGACTGCCTGAAATATTTTCATTGCTTGTGTTCAAGTGCAGTCTCTCCTTAACCTTTTCCACACGTGCAACAATTCCATGTTAATCTCCAGCTTTGTACAGTCCTCAACACTGGAGTGCCTGCCTGTGTTAAAGGCCTCTTTGTTTCTAAAGTCAAAGCCGCAGATTCGTTCTGCATTACCTTTTAAAGGTAGAAATTCATTTGGGAATACCCCTTAAAATTTTCCAGTTGCTAACATGTACCAGTACAAATCTTGCCCTCAAATGCAGACAGGAGGTGCTCTGCTTTTAACTCAAAATAGTTCATGCTGCTTCTTCTCTAAAGCTTTTTCTTTATATCTAATTTGTATTACTATTGATTTAATGGTTTCTCCGCTTAATTTTATTTTCAATTTATGCATCTTAATTTTAGATTATTTCAATTAGATAGGCTTAAAAAGCCCTGGAATTGTGTTTCTCACATATAATTTATACTTTTGGGCATGCTGTATTACAGATATAACTAGGGATTTTATTTTAATCACTTTTAAAATTATGGTCAGAAAATACGGCAACTTGTTGTGACTTTCTTTCAGTTTTTTCTAATGAATTGTGTAGACTTGCTGGATGATATGCTTGTTGCTGATGCTTATAATTGCGTATCGATCTATTTATTTTTCAATGTGACTTTTTAACAGAAGATGCTGAGGAATACTGTGATGATGCTCAGTAACCTCATGTTGATGGTGCCAAGAAAATTATAATTAAATTGGTAGACATGACTAGTAAGTAACATGAGATACAATATTCTCAATTTCTGTTTAAGCGTGGAAGATAAGAGAATTTTTGATACTAGAATTACATTAAATGGTTGCAGTTATAGTCTTTTTGCTGAATCCTCTTCAAATGTTATACCTTTGTTGCCATGTAGGTAATTGTGAATTCTGGTTATCAAGGCTGGGAACAAAGGAACATTAGACAACTCATTGCAGAAGCCACGTAAATGAAGTATTCAACTCCTATTTATTGTGGCTCTTACAATTGTGGGAAGAGAGAGGTTATATTTTATATATCATCTAAGCTGTCATTGGCTATATGACACATACAGCTGTATGTTTATTATAGTTGGAAAACTTTTTATTGCAGGTATTTTTACAAAGTTTTAAAATCTTGCATACCTCAAGGGTGTGGGTATTACACTTTTAAGCATTCCTTTCAAAGATAAAAACAAGCAAACAAATAGACAAAAAAACACAAGAAAACCCCAAACCACAAAAGACCCCAAACCATAAAAAAAACCTGTTTGTCCCAGGCTGGTGTACTGTACCAATAAAATATGATCTCCATTATAATAACCTACTTTATGAAGATTAAATGGTTTTGCAATTCAAACAAGGTAAAATTGGTTTAAAGCAAAATCAAACACTAGTTTGCTAGTTTAGGATTTGAATAGTGGAATGAGAAATCTTTTTTTATATTGCTATTGTGCACTGGTCAGCTAAGAAGTAATTGCTTTTTATAAGGCAAATTTGCTTTTACTTTTCCAAGGTAATGAAATGAACCTGAAACATTTCCTTTGAAATCAAAGTCACTATCACTCAAATGTCACCAGCAAAATTCCATCATATGGTTTCAGCAAATACATAATGAGAAAGTAGTACTTGGAAATGATTGACAGGATTCTATTAAAAAGCTTTACTACACATTCATCCCTAATTATCTGTGTTGTAAATCAATAGTGATTTGACTTTTTTGATATTTACATGTTACTAACATGTATAGAGAGAGACATCTAGATGCTATTTGGAGAAGAATAGCTTGAGGGTGTAAGGTGGAAACTGCAAATGCATTGAGGGAACTGGCTCTGAATTTATTTATTTTTTAATACTTAATGAAATTCTGTGCAAACAAAGTATGCTCACTGACACAAGAAAGTCTTAAAATATAGTATGCAAAATTATGCAAGGAAGGAAATAATCTAAGATTGAATCAAATCTTTAAACAGATATGTGTAAAGGTCTGACAAAGGAATTATTCCTCAGAGTAAAGATATTCCATTGCATAAAATCAAAGCTTCTTAAGGAAAAAATTATGTCAAATATAGTTTAGCTCCTCTCCAGTCTAATCATCAGCTCAGAAGAGGAGGCTATTCATGGCTGGGCAAATGATTTTTAGGGGCAGAAGGACAAGGGATGTAAATTCAGTCTCCATGAGAGGGCGGCCTACTTTTAGCAAAATAGAGAGATATGGGAAGGAATGCTGCAGTAGTGCCACAGAGTAGAACAATTTTCAAGCCCATCCCAATGCTTCTGACATATTCCTCTTGTAAACAAGACTAGACTGAGGGCTGTAGAGTTAAAAAGTGAATTAAACAAACATTCTTGCAGATGAACAGCTATTATGGCGTTATCACAGGAAACTGTATTTAGAGGCTGTTTGAAAAGTTGCTCTGCAGCTGAGGAGAAAAATGGATAAATACAATAAATACCAGTAGGGCAGCACTGAAGCCCATTGGCATGACTCTCATGACTCAGTATTTGGCATTCTGGGGAAGACTTACGTGGAAGAAGGGGAGGAAAACAATACTTTATGCCAAATACAGTTTTAGCCATTTGAAGTACCAATAGCTTGGGCAGCTTTTGGTGACAATGGATAAATCTTGCAAGAACTGAAGAGCAAAATGGTAACAGTGGGTGTGT
Source organism: Pardalotus punctatus (assembly GCA_013400915.1). Classification (NCBI taxonomy): domain Eukaryota; kingdom Metazoa; phylum Chordata; class Aves; order Passeriformes; family Pardalotidae; genus Pardalotus; species Pardalotus punctatus. The sequence continues at coordinate 898,693 of VZTX01028448.1, forward strand.
GCATTATAATGATCAGACCCAAGAACAGAAGGACTGTTCTGAAAGAGCTTATTTATATGTAAAAAGGAAAAATGTATCTCATTGTGGAGATTATGGAAATCTGTACATGAAGTTTTCATGCTACATCCTGCATTCAGCTAAACTGAAAGTAATTTCAAAATATCTGAGGATCCTAGAAAACAATGCCTGACCTAATTGTAGCCTGAATACTACTAATCAACAAATATTAATTTGTACCTCATCCAGACTAAAAATGAAGGTTGTCACAGCTCAGTGCAGACTTTGACAGTACTCCGCTCACTTAAATATGATTAAATGAATTAGAAGACAAAATTAAATTAGGATAATAGAATAAAAATTGAGACGTTTGCAGAATTATTTTGTGGATTATATAGAAACGTCTAATGCTGTGTATTATAAAGTCCCCCTTTTACTTTTGGAAACAAAAAATAAACCCAGTTCTGCTTCAGGGAGAAGCTAGATACAACTCTATAGTGTTAAAAAACAAGGTTTAACCCAAGGAAAAGTACAAAAATAGAGAAATTACAAAGTTAATAATTGCAGAAAGTAAGATGATGGGAAAGAAAAGAGCATTAAAAATATCTAAGACTTGAAGGTTTTGGTTAAATGGGTATAGTTTGGTAACGGTATTGAGTCAAATGAATGTATGTGAAATCACTAACATGTTCTGTTACATTGGAATGGAATAGATGTGTGCGATTACCACAGCCCAGCTAAGGATGAATTAAATTCAACATCTGCATCACACTTGTGATTGATGATGAAGTTAATAATACATGGAATGTAAACACACTAAGAAAAGTATACATAAAACATGGTATGACAAATAACTGGATGAGCACAACAAATGTTACAAAAATTGGAAAAGCATTCAGAAAACCCACCTAATTTTCAAAGATTTCTTTCTAAAGACTGCTTTAAGAAGAACTTGAAAATTGACATTTTGTTGGTTCTTTTTCAGAAAAATGAAAAAGGTTTCCTTCAAGAGATCAAAAGAAAATTAACTTTTTCCATTTGTTATGACTTAGAGTCTTCATCTTTATTTCAGTCCATGCAAAATAATTGAATGATTGAAAAAAGGCTTGAATAATAGAGTTGAAATTGGGAAGTATAATTAACAACTCCTGAACAGGCTTGATGGAAGATAAATCTTGCCAAGTTGGCTTGGTATAATTTTTAATGTGATTTAGATTGGCTGATACAGGCAGTGGTGTTTTATGTGACAGATTCCTGTAAGCACTTGTTTAAGATTTCGGGTGAGGAAACATAAGGATGCTAAGTCAAGTTGTGGACCTTGATGAAGTGAATTCCTAAGTTAGTAGTTTTAGCAGTATTTGGGGTAGTAATGGTTTTTTTCAGACTAATATTTGGAACACTTTTCTCATTGACAAGGAAGAAAATATAAAATTATTCAAAGTGGTAGTGCAGTGAAGAGGTATTCAGAGGAATGATGAATGATGCTTACAAAATTATACTGGTGCTGATCCACAGTCAGTTGAATGCACGCTACTAAGGTGATGTTGCGTCGAAGGATAATATATTTTTTGGTAATGAAGGAAAAAAAAAAACTACATCAGAGACATTATTTTCATTGCATCTGTCACCTTTATAATCCAAATAGAATAGTGTATTCAGTTCTGGAGTCACCAGCTCAAAAAGATGTGAGTAAATTGAGACAGGTTCATAAAGCCATGACAGTGATGTAAAACATGCCAATATCTGGTGAAAGACAAAACATTCCATGCTGAGTGTCAGCAAACCGTGGTGCTACTTAAAGTCTTTAATGAAACAACTTGTCAAGAATATTCTACTAATAATATTTAAGGAAATTGAAAAAATACAGTAATGTTGTTCCACTGCTCAACAAAGTACAATAAACTTTCATCCGTGCCTCTGTTCGTAGCAAAGAAGAAGTGTGAGGTCTGATTCTGCCATGCTGAGCTCCTTTGGGTAGAAGATAGTTCTTGGTGTTTCTGGCTTCTCGTTCAAGCTGCCAGCTGCCCAGCCAGGATGGGTGGTGGGGGTGGCGTCACCCTGCCTTTGTCCGGACACACCACGGCAGTGCGGGGCCGGGAGCGCGCACCCGAGCTGCTTCGCGATCATGGAGACCCACGTGTGCAGTGGCACTCGGCCTTCGCAGCAACGTGTGCGCTTCCAGGAATGAAACAAAGGTTTCCATGGCTGTTAGCACGGATGTAGCTGGACCAGCTTCAGTGAGGTGGGAGCTCTCGTGTAGATGACTCTTCAGCTGATTCTGAAGTTGGCTGGCAATACACATGGTCTTTCTGAAGATAAAGGAAATTTATGGAACCTTCCTATAGATGTGCTGATGCTTCCCCCACACTGCTGAGTGTGGCCATGTATCCTGGCACAGGTTTCCTTTTGGAGTTTATCTGAGGCCTGTGAATAGTAAAATGAGATATTGATCTTATAGGAATTTGCAATGCTGTTTACTTACTGGAATATTCTAGTTTGCAATTATGTCTCACTCAAATTATTTATCAAGTATATTTCAATCCCTCTTACTTATGTTTTGCAGGAAAAGGAAGACACAAATCTGGATCCTTTGCATAAATTTACATTTTTTCAATAGCTCACTGAAATAATGCAGATTTAAACCATCTGTCCTCACTTTCTGTAAGGATGGAAACTGTCAGAAAGTCGCCTCCAAGGCAGTTTAAAAAATGCCTTGTACAACATCAAACCTCCTAGGTTTGTCATTGGAGAATATTTTTCTGTACTATAGGTAAAGTACTTTTTTTCTTCTTTCTAACCTGTAGTTGCAGTTGGAGTGTTAAGATTTGCCATGATAACATGTGCAGTCTTCTAGGAGGATAGCTCTTGTGAACTTTTTCACTTGGGAGTCATAAAAGAGAAGCAAGCAAACCTTTCTTTGTGCTGTAAGCTAATTTTTAATGTAGGCTCTTATGAGAATATGGCAATACAAGTGGCAAAACCTGTCCTACATTAAAAAGACCTTGATTTCCACAATAGCAGTTTTAACTGGGCTTATGGTAACTTGCATGTCCTCAATCTTTGATAAATTTCCATCTGTATTTGTAGACAAGAAACCTGAAGAAAACTTGCAGGCATATGTGTGTCCATCGTCAGCACTTTGTCAGCATGTTTTCATTTTGGTCCAACTGTCTTGGGTTGAAAAAATAATAAAATACTGGAGTGCTGAGTCACATTTGCAGGATTCATGGTGATGTTTCTGAAACAATCAACTTTTAGAAATTTTGCACATTTTATAAATCAAACTGCAAGTTTTCGTTGGAAAAAATTGTATCTACAAAACGATTTCATAAAGATTTCCCTCAAGGAGACAGGCATTTATAATACGTTAAGGCTATTTCCATTGGCCATTGCTCTAAGTGTTCAAGGCAGGGTTGGATGGGGCTTTGAGCACTGTGGTCTGATGGAAGGTGTCCCTGCCCATGGCAAGGGGGTTGGAACTGGATGATCTTTAAGGTCCCTTCAAACCCACTGAAAAAATGGAGAATATAGATGCAGAAAATGAAGCACTTTGCTCACTTCCCAGGTTAATTTACTAAAGTCAGTAGTTCAAACTGCTCAGAAAAGGCCTTTAAGCTGGCATTTGTGAAACACCTTTCTGAAGCAAAGGAAGTGTGCAGGATGGATTCCTTACATTGCTGCACTTCATCAAGGGCTTCACTTATGGTTTAATCAGTCAGCTTGGATAGTTTAGAAGCTATTCATGCCATGCTCAGTGTGAGGCTCCATCTGTATATAAATAGATTGGATTTAAATGATGCTTTATTTTGTTTTGATCTTACAGATAACTGCAATGCAGATAATAATACCAAAAAATCACACCTTCCAGTGAAGGTGACTGGAAACATTTTCTCTGCTAAAACTAGAGCATTAGTCACAAAATAGGTCAGGATATTAATGCAATAAAACCCTTCCTCAGAAGAAAGAGAGGAATCTGTTTTGCAACTCAGTAGGTTCTCTGTGCATAAGGAGTCATGCAGCACAGGTTGGCACCTGCACCTTTTTTTCATTCTGCGGCTTCTCAGTTACAAATGAGAGAAACAAGCAGCAGGGTAAGGCAGGTTGTAGGCATTAGGAAGTTTGAACCTACTTCATATAGTCTGATTCCTCCATAACATTTTGGGGGTTGTACATAACATATAGTTGTATATGATTTCTTACAGTTTTCTAACTCCTGGAATGCTATGATATTGGCATGCTATTGGAGGAACAACCAGAACATTATTTTACAGTTAACACCTGTATGGTCCTTTTACTGTTAATGAAAGGTATTGTTGACTTTTAGAGCCATAGGAGTTTGCTTGTATTCCTTTCAAATTAGTTTTGATACATCTTTTAAGCCGAATATTGTAACTTTTGCCCTTGTACGCCGAAATGGCTAGTGGCACTTCTTACCTATGGTATGCTGCCTTACCCTGGAGGTGGGATAGCTGTTGATTTCAGACTATGGTTATAGTATGAGTCTTAGCTTTCCATGTCTAGTCTCCAAAAGAGCAGAACAAGAAACAAAGGTTTTCTGCAAGCATTGCAAAGAAAAAGAGTAGTTACTGTGAAAGCAGTTACCTGCTGCAGATAGAATGGTGTGTGAAATAATTGTACAAGATAGCAGCAGAGATCAGGGAGGTGATCCTGCCCCTCTGCTCTGCTCTCGAGACCGCGGTGGAGTTCTCACCTCACACAGGACATTGACCTGTTGGAACAAGTCCAGAGCAGGCCACTGTCTTAGCTGGAGCACTTCTCCTTTGAGGAAAGGCTGAGAGAGCTGGGGTTGTTCAGCTTGGGAAAGAGAAGGCTCTGGGGTCACCTAGTTGTATCCTGCCAGCATCTGAAGGGAGCCTACAAGAAAGATGGAGAGAGACTTTTTACAAGGGGATGTAGTGATAGGATGAGGGGGAATGGCTTCAAATTGAGAGAGAGTAGGTTTAGATGAGATATTAAGAAGAAATTCTTTACTGTGACAGTGGTGAGGCCCTGGAACAGGTTGTCCAGAGAAGTGGTGGATGCCCCATTCCTGAAAGTGTTCGAGGCAAGGTTGGATGGGGCTTGGAACATTGTGGTTTAATGGAAGGGTGTCCCTGCCCGTGGCAGGGGGATTGGAGCTGGATGATTTTTAAGGTCCCTTTGAACCCAAACCATTCTATTATTCTATAAAATTATCTGATTTATTAGTATGTTCCCCAAATACGTAATACTCAAATATATACATGTACTTCTTTTTCAAAGGGAGAATTGAAACATCAGTGGTGTGTTGCCATAAGCCGAGGAGTCTTCCCCTTTCCGTGTTGCCTAATACTGCAATCAGAAGGATCTTGTTTCTTAGGGCAGTCCATCATGTAGATTTACAAGTGCTGCTACCGCCCGTACCGTGCTAATAGGAAGCTCATGGCATCTGTCTCTGTGCTGAAAGCTAGCCAGCAGCAAAAACCACGTGATTACTAGATGATGTACAATCAGTGGATAAGGGAGGGGAAGTTTGGGCAAGATTCTGGGCAGCTTCTGGATCTTAGTCAATGAACTAGAATTACTTGATTCTCCTTTCTTGATAAAAAAAAGTAATTTATCATCTGGTTAGGACTATGCAGTTCCTTAATGTTCAGATTGATCACATTGTAGTGCATGTTCTTGATTGTATCACAAATGAGCAGGAAAAATTTAATTCTTTCCCACCATTCTGTGTTTGTGTGTGTGTCTGCTTTCCTCATGGGCCCAGCTAGAACTGCAATGATTACCTCTGTCTCTTCACTAATCACTGTGAAGAGGGATGAGTATGTGAGTACAACTTCTCCTTTGAATCCTTTTCTGTTCTGTTTCCTACTGCTTTAGTGAATGAAGAATTTGATTTCTGAAACAAGGAATTTGATTTTGACTTCCCAAAAGCAAATTGTTTTCAAATTCTTTTCCTTTTTCTTCCCTTGCGGATGTTTTTCCCCTCCTAAACTCAAGATCTTGGTGGCTTTTATGTGAAAGCTGTGCAGCATTTTACTTCTATTTTCTGTTATTTCTCCACCTCTACCTCTACAAAAGTCAAGCATGTCCCCATTTACAGAAAGAAATCAAAAGTGTTTGCTACCTTTTCTGAGGATAGGAAGTTGCAAGAGCTTTGTACTCCAGCATACATCTGGATGAATGCAAGGCCTTTAAGAATTGCTCTGTGTTCTAATGACTGCTCAGCCAAGAAAACTCCTATTCTGGGCACTGCTTGTGTGGACAGACATACTTTGGACCAGAATTTTTGGATGATTGCCAGTGCTAGCACCTGATTTCCGTAGTTTGAGATTAAGAGATGTGTTTTGTATGGTCTTTTATTGTTTTGATGCAACTCAACAATTTTAAACATCAGTTTCTCCCAATAGGATTTCACAAGGGAGGGTCTTAAGGAGATCTGTTGGGTTAGTAGAATTTACAGCTTCTTACTGTTCCTAGGGTGCTGCCGAGCATTACAACCCAAGGTTTGCCTTTCCCATGTGGTTAGGGTTCGAAGTATCCTCCCCACATAGTGCTTGTGATCAGCAAGAAATGATGCAAGCAGGATAACATCTGGCAGAAACAATGGCAAAAAGCCTGGGATAAATGTGAGTGATTGTATGCCATGGCTGTGCTGTGCTCTGTTGAAAGTTAAGCAAATGCATATAGCTGACAGCTTGTTTAATCTAGATTCTCTTTTTCTATGAATTAATTTATCTGGTCCCATGATAAGGGAAATGTCTTGTTTTGCAGAGACCAGTCTGCTCCAAATACCTGCTACTTGTATAGCAACAGGACGGAAACTTCAGGAGATGAGTTCTTTTCAATTTCAGCTACAAATTGGATTTACTCATTGAAGTTACAGGTGTTATGTTCTGTAACAAAATCTGTTCCTTGGATTTCTGTCCAACAGCCAGGGAATACTTAATTCTTTGCAATATAAAGAAGTAATCCTAAACACAGCAAAGTTTCTTGGGGAAGTCGATGTTTGTCTGCCCTCTGTTTAGACATCTGTCTTGTTATTCGACTTTCTTGAGAAATTGGGACCAGTTTAGTTTATGGTAGGAATCAGTTAAAGCACATATGTGTATTCCTCATGGAGCATTTTTAAAACATGGCTAGAAATAGTGCACAGGAGCTCAGCAACCAGTTCATTATATTTTGGGAAATACTCTTAGTAAACTAAAGGTGTTTTGTAAGATCACACTGTAACTTTGTAGCTCACTTCTCTACTGAAGCTAAGAAATACCAAACTGTAGCTAAAAATTGAAGTTAAAGCATTGGGACATTTTTTGTTTGTTTGCTTTATATTTTATTCTTTAATAATACATATTTTTATTTTATTGTATATTTTAGGTCCCTCTAAAATATTCATATTGAACTATTTTATTTATTGTAATTAATTATTTTCATTATTATTATATCACTGACAAATTACACCTTATTAGACAATATCTGCAATCATCAGTGTCAAAAATATATAAAAATATGTATGAATATATCAGCCTGCTTACTTTTATCACTCTTAGATTCTGATTCAAGTCTTTGCCATTACTGCAGTTTTTTGGCGGTCAGAACAATCAAAAAAATCTACCCTGATGATTGCAGATCTACCTTATCTGAATGCCTGTGCTCTGCTATTTAACACTTCAAACAAACAACGCCACCTATCCTGCACCTTTCCACAAGCCATGCTCTGATGCTAAATGGTAATTTTTGAAGAAGAGCAAGGATTACAGAAAGAAACTGTTGTGTGTTTGGTGTTTAAGGATCTTCAAAACTCTGCTTGCTTAAAGCTTCTTTGACAGCAAATGAGGACATCTTTTGCCTTTTGAAAGTCTATAGAGGTTTGGTGGGTTTTGGGCTTTTTTTCCAGTTTAAATTAAAGGCATACTTGGCAAAGTAGATATTTGCTATACTTAAAGTATTATACTTATACTTAGAAAATTGTACCAAACATTTTATGTAGAAGTTTTTAAAGATGTCTTACAGGTACTGGGTGTTTAGGACCATATATTTAAAATTGTGGGGGAACAGGTTGATATATTTCCATTGGCATCTGTGAAAACCCCAAACAAAAGTCCAGATTCCTGAATTATATCAAGTATAATGTTGATGGCATAACTAGCATTACATGTGTCATCACTCAGTGCAGAATTTGGACTTTTGCTGAGACAGAATGTGGGAAGTATTTTGCTGGAGCTGCATATATTTTCCACAATGGGTATCCACAGAATAACTTAGAATAACAGATTTATAATATAACAAATCTTGTGTTCTGAAGGAAGAGCCCTTGTGTCAAGAGCATAGAGTTGAAACTTTCGGGATTTTTTAATTTGACATACAAAAGGGCATGTGAAGACAGGAGAATCCATAAATAAGGCTGAGGTTCTAGGCAGCCTGCCATTCTGACAGCATATTTTATAAACAACCATAAATAACACTCACTGCAGCATATCAGAGACAATTATCCCATGCCATCAGCACCATTGTTCTGATTTACTGAGGTCTTTGAAGAAAAGAAATACTTACCTGTCATGCCAAACTGCAGAGCTCTAATATGGTTGATATTTTTTCCTCAGAGTTCATTATGTTTGGCTGTTGTTTTTGGTGAATTTCTCTTGTTCTGTGTTTCAAAACATAGTCAAGAATGAACTTAGATAAGGGGTTTGGAATCGAAATGTCTGAATGGCTTCAGCAAAGCATAGGTGCAAACCCTGTTGTACTGCTAAATTAAGAATAATGTTCTTATGAAAAGTGTTTTTCTTCTGTCCTTTTTGAGCAAAATCCTTTTGTTTCAAGAAGAGAAGGAGAAACAAGCTAGCACAGGGCTGGAAGGACAGTGGGAAGTGGTGGTGTGTGAGGGCAGGATTCCCAGAAGAGGTGTGTTTCTGTGCTGTACCACCGTGGTGTTCCGGGGTCTCTGGGGAAGGAGCGATGTGCTACGGGGAACAGCACAGTCGATTGACTGGGAGGCTCTGCAGAGGCCAAATAGCTCAATTGGCACAGGGATGACCCTAGGAAACTTTTCTGATGAGGGTTGGATTATGAGGCGCAGATTCCTACTGGAAATGAGTAGAAATGGGAACAGAAGACTTGGGAACCTTAACATTTTAAACCATAAGTAGAAATGTCTAGCCCATTGCCTTGGATGTCTGGTACCTTGAGACCCACTGATCCTGTGTAAAAATTTTAGAGAAAAAAAGGCTTGGAAATTCTGAGGGATTTCCTGGGTGAAGCGGTCAAACAAAAGTACAGAAGTTACACATGGTGTGGTGCTCCAACAGGTGATATCCATGCTCCCATTTTTTCCGGTGTCAGGGACATGCAGGCTGCATTTTATGGGGTATGTCTGCTTTGCTGTGTGTGTGAAGCTTGTGTAGGCAATACTTCCACTCTGGAGCCAGGTGGTGTGGATGCTGGAATAACATATCCCTGACAACCTCAGCCTGAGCCTGTGACTGCCTGCACAGAGCTTTGGCTTGGTGTGTGCTAAAGGCCGTGCAGCCTGGTGGTGTGAGCGGGGTAAATGGTTATGTGGTTTGTTTAGGGGTGGGGGTTTTGTGGTTTCTTTTTGTGTGTGTGTGTGTGTGTTTTGTTGTTGTTGTATGGTTTTGGTGGTTTATTGGCTTTTTTAATTATGGTTTTTATGTGGTTGGTTAGGTCTTTTGTGGTTAAAATTGCATGTCATGTCTAGATGAATCACAACTATAAAGCAAGTATCACCTTGGAAATTTAAGAGCTCAGAGTTCTTAACACACTTGCTTATAAGGCATGCTGCAGCGCTTCTTAACAAGAGAAAGCTTGACCTGATAGTTGGGCCAGAACACAAGTTAAACAATTTCTTTTGTCTGCTTCCAGTTCCACAGACTGATGTAGTCTTTGGCCAGTGTTTTGAAGAGCTTTTTAATATCACACTTAGCTTAGAAGCTGTATTTCTCAGGTGAATCAGTTGTGTTCCATAGTTCACGAAGCTTTTGAATAAGGGTTTTGGGAAATGGAAGAGTATTACCTAATGTCACTGTATTTCAAAGCTGGTGATACTCTTCTGGAATAGAAAAAAAAGAAACAGCATTATTTAGCTAACCCAGAGCATGCAAAATTTAGAAAGCAGAATTTTGTGATGTATGGACACTTGACAAAACAAGATGATCTTCTGTCTTGCAGGAAGTATGTGTCAGTAAGGAGAATAAGTCTTCAAATTAATGCAAATAAATGGGTTATTAGATAGTAGCCATCTGGAGTAGAAGCAGTATTGCATAGAAAGTTTCATGAGAATAATTTTGTGTGTAATGAATAAAAGGTCACTAGGAACTGTCTGGCATGTACAAAAGTGCCTGTATTTTCTGAAGTTTGAGCATTCTCGTATATATAGAACTTCACTTTGTAAATCAATAATCATAAAAAATTTCCTTCCAAATGCAGTTTACTTTATTGCTTGTTGATTTCTTCTTAATTCTTTATATTACACACATTTCAGATTTTTCCAGTCCCAGTGAAATATTTGTGGTATAGGCTAACTAGAACAAAGAGCTACTAAAAACCCTGTTTGAGGCATGATGTTGCTGGAGGTTAGATTATCTAGTAAAATGGACAGATTAACATGACCTTGATAAAGAGGAATCCTAGATAATTACTGAGGTGCACTTTGAGCTTGTTCTTTTGGATTTGTTTCTAATTACAAAAGAAATCCATGAGTTCTTCTGTTAAGTAAAAAGCTTGGCTGCTTCTTGGCTTCACAGACTGTTTGTTTACAAAACAGACCAATATAAATTGACAATACACAAGATTTCAATTGAAAACTCACAGTGATTTATGATTAAAGAGCTCATGCCATGGGTTTTTTTTTTTTCATTCTGTGTAATGCTGTGGGCACTAGAATGCTAACTTCCAATTGTGCAAGATATTCTCACAGGATTTTTCCAGTATACTCAGTGTTTAATCTTTCATAAGACTCTTCCAGCAGATGGTTTCTGCATTGTGCATATTCAATGTAATTTCTATGAACACAAACATTTAATGACTTATCTCTGAAACAAATACAGATTTCCATACCGGTTTCCAGTGAAGCTTCTAATTTAAAGAAGCATTTCACAACTTCTTACTTCCCAAGTGGCCGTCTGTTGAAGTCCAGGACCTGGCTTTTTATTGAAACACAATCACAGCCAGATGTGACTCAGATGAAACCAAGTTGTCAGAAGTAACTGAATAGAATCCAGCACCCACTGGATTTGCTGTTTCACTGGACTATATCCAGGTAAACTAGTTCCTATTGGAGAGGTGGGGTCAAAAATAATAAAGATTAGGCAGAAAATTAAACCTCTCTGTAGAATCTCAAAGTCTAAATCTGGAACCATAATACTAAGAAAACAGTTAATAATTATTACAATTAATAGTAGAAAACGTTAGGAGAAAGATTTAATATCTGAATAGATATGGAAAAGAGACTCTTTTTTAATCTCCTCCTAATATTTTTTTTATTCCCTCTTTCCCTGATTATGGCATATGATTCAGGGGAAAATTATTCTAAAAACAATCTCTTTTTGTTATACCGATGTGAATGATGTTCTAGTGAAAATTATGTGTTAAGGTATGGTGTTGCCTAGCAAAGATGTCAGAACTGCCTATGGGAAGTGCAAATTATTGGAAGAAATTTATTGCAATTTTTTTGACAGATGAATTCCAGAGAAGAGAAGAAATATTAAAGAGGGGAAAAGGAGAATCTAGCATCTTTGTGCAGCAGTGTATTCTGGCTCAGGCATTTCCTCAGTGCCAGGGCTACCTGGCTGACGTTTAATTGAGTGTTAAGACAACTAGATTGCAATTCCAAATCAATGCCCATTTACAGCAATGCCTGGAAATTAGTAATTGCCTTCATTCCGTAATTGAAAACATCCAGAGAGCTTTTTGACCTTGGTTTTGTGCCTCATCTGGTTGTGGTAAGCACCAAAGCTCTGCTGTGGCAGGAAAACAGGTACAAAACACCAGGAGACCCCTGGGGCAGGGCATGGGGCAGCACAGGTGTCGTATCCAGACACAGGAACTCTGGTCCAAGAGCAGGGAAGCGGTGTTTGAGTGAACATTTGGGCGTTTGCAGTAGCTGGGTTGGCTTGCAGCTGGCAGCAGCTCAAGTAATCCTTTGCTTATTTTCATCATGTAATGCAGATGGGCATCAGAATCGGGGCTTTGGCTGTAGCTCTTTTTGTAATAATTTAGTCTAATGTCCCAGACTTTGAATCGTAGGAACATCCACATATCCAGAACAATCTCCACTCTGAACCATGAACCCTATACTGGCTCTTGCCAGTACAGAGCTTTACATTTATTTCTTTCAGAGACTTGCTATTTGAGTCTTGTGTTCAGTAGTTTGCAGCATTTTAACTGAGAGTCTGGATCACTTGAGTCACTCTCATGAAGAAGTCTAGTTCAGTATGTTTGAATTTGAGGGGAAAAAACCCCCACTATCCTGAAAGTTATTCAGGCAAAATTTTTGGTTGTTAGTTTTTATTTATTGACAATAGACAATAATAATGAAGTTCATGACTGAAAATATTTCAAAGCCCATATAACAAATCAGTCACCTGTAGTTAAAGACAGGTAAAACATAAAGACAACATCCTGTACACCTGGGATAGTAGGATCCATGGCACCTGTGAAGTCTGGTGTTTAGATATGTGAAAGTTCTGTGATTATTTTTTTTTAAAAAATCCTCACATTTCAGCCTTAATGTTTTAAGTTTAGCGGAATTGAGTTTTTAGGATTGTACTGATGTCTGCAATATACTACCATCTCAGAATGACTTTTGTGGGGTTTTGAGTGCAGTTAAGGTTAGATAAATAAATCCATACTTAGAAATATTTAAATGTAGTATTTTGTAATGTTAATATTCATATACTGAAAATTAAGCAGAAGATATAGCTCTGGTTATTACAAGCGTGTGCATTACTGACAATATTATTAGAACCATTAAACTCTGTTGGTAAAGTAGAATAAATTAAATTAAAGTGTTTGTTCAATTTTCCTTGTGTGCTCAAACTCCAAATTTAGCATTTTTTAAAGCCTTTTTAAATTTTGTTGCTTTTAATATTACTAAAGTCAAAGATGTATAAATGTCAAATTACACTCATTTACCCTTGCTAATAAAACATAAATGTATACACACTATGGTAGGGATGCAAAAACTGTATATTCTAGTAGCAGTTTTTCCATACTAATTCTGGCGAGTTTTTTTTTTTTATAAAGATTCAAGAGGGTCTTGCCCAGATGTCTTTTTTCAGCATATTTTATTTATGACAGATCTTTCCTGTATTGAAAACTTGATGCAGACTTCTTAAAAATATTGTTATTCATCCCTACAAATAGGAAAAGTTTGCGGAAAAAAAATCCAAAACAAACTTGTATTTTTGAAAGCCAGATGCTTAGTACACTGGTAGAATTACAGTACTTATAGAATAATATTTAATGTCAGTCTTTTTAAAGTTTTTTTCAGCTTTTCTGGTACTTTTGCTTACTAATAGTATGAACAGTTTGATATTTTGCTAATTTTGCAAGAATCACATATATACAAGATAAGTGTATCAGGCTTTTTTCCAATTTTATTTTAGTGGATTGAGCAGGATCACGAAATAGAGGGAATGGTGTAGTCTTACCCAGAGCACCCTGGGTTGTCTTCTTTATTTTTTACTAAGGCATGCCGGAGGATCGTGTTTTTCAGAAAAATCTTGGAAAAGAGTGAGGCTGGAAAGGTGTGACAGGAGAAAACAGAGGTTAATGGCTCAAATATACATGAAGTAGACAAAATTTAAAAATATATTCTTAAACAAAATCTCAGTTATGGAAATATCAAACCCCTGACATATGTATATCATATTTAATAATTTTTGATTATGATAGGAACAGTTCTGTTTGATTACTCAGGGTCTGATTTGGTAATTTTGGAGCTGTGTTATAATGTTTCTGAAATGTCTCTCTGTGAGAAAGTGCTGCTTACCAAATGAAATGTTCCACATTTGCTAGATAATCTGCCAGCAAACAGAACCTTAATGTACATGTGATATATATGAAGGTATTAGTTTTCAAACTTCATTTATGGAATTGGTGTCTTCTAACCAACCTATAATCATGTATGTGGAAACTTGTTACATTTGGATATTTACTCACTGCTTAGAAATTGTTATAAACATATTGATTATGACCTGCCCCGTAATATATCCTTGTGTTAAAAGGTATGATTTTAACTGTATTGCACTCTGAAATGTAATACCGCAGTCTGCAACAATTGCAAGAATTTTGAGCTTAACTTTACAACATTTAGCTGTAAGTTTTACAATCATAGTGTCGCTGATTGTGGAAATTGCATTGGCTATAAAAATCAATCACTTACCCGGTGAAGTGATGGCCATGCATGATGAAAAGGAAATGTGAGCCTGAGCCTCACTTGAAGCTATTCAGGTTGTCATGGGACAAGACTAGACATAAAAAAATAAGCACACCAGACATGTTTCTGATTTTTGATTCAGAATCCTGAGGGGTTGTGCAGTTTATGATGTCTTTGCTGTGCTCCTGAGTGATGATGGCCTGTGGCTCAGTGACTGAGCAGAGGGGATTTAGAGCCCAACAATTTTGCTGTTTCCGCTCGCAGGCCAGGCAGAGCAGGGCCCCGAGAGCTGTCAGGGCTGGTGCTGGCCGGAGCTGGCCGGGTTGCCTTTCCCTGTGTCCAGCAGCCGTGTGCCTGTGACCCCCCGGCTGTAGCTTTGGCAAGTGCCAGCACTGGGAAAGGGCAGGCGGCCCTGGGGCGTTGGTGCATCACAGCTCCAGGGGTCAGGGGTGACAAGGGAGCAGCTCCTCCTTCCCCTCCCCTGACCCTGGCTCCGTGGCCCTACCAGGCACCACAGCCCAGCCCTGACCAGCACAATTGATACTGGTGTTGGTTTGGGCACAAAATGGGATATGAGGGCGAGCTCAGTTGCCATTTGAATATCAGCAGCTATGTTCAAGTCAAACACATGGATTACCAGCTAGCTGTAAATTTAGTGAAGCTTAAAAATATTTTCACTCACAGGCTTGTGAATGTACAACAAATATGCTAACCAGGCCCCTGGCATGCTGGGAGCGTGTTTTAAAGGGATTAATTAACGTGAGGATAGCACTCTTCCCGGTGGAGGAAAAGCCGATTTATGGCTCCAGGACCCAGAGGCAGCTGAGGAATACGTTATCTGTTTGCAGATCAGCAAAGCGTGTTACGCTGGCAGGTCAGGAGTGGCCAACTTTATTCCCACCCAGTACTGAACACCTTAATTAGAGAAACCTTCCAGAAACTTTTGGCATCCTGAAATCTGCTGTAGCGTGGTATGAATTTGCAGCATCCTAAATGAACTAAGTTCCAGGGTTCTGGTTTCCTGGATATAAAATAAATTTCTCAAAGCCGTGAATCACAATTAATGAACAACCATGCGTCAATTATTGACATTCCCTTCAGATTACGCTGCACAGCAGCGAGATACTTTCTTCTTCTAATAAGGCCTAACGTGACATAAGGTTCTATCTGAAGGACCTTCTTGCTTTATTAATCTCATTATGACCACTTGAATTGCTACATCCTCTGTAATGATTAAAACATTTGACTCCCAAGTGTGACATTATAATGAGGATGGAGTTCACAGAATATGGCATTGTATCATTCTCAAAGGCTGGCAGTAAATGGAAATATAAAGTCAAACTCCTCAGTGTAATTTCCTTACTGTTTCCATGGAAAAACAAACTAAAAAATGTTACATACTTACATATGCAGGTTTCCAAACATAACTAAGTAATCTCTTGTGGAAGACAGGTTTTTGTATATTTAAGTCTTAAAAATATGGATGAGCAGTGGTTTTAAAAGGAGTATGGTTTACTTATGTGAAGTGCCAAGATAAAATTGACCACGTGTAATATAGTGTGCTGTCCTCTTCCCGCCACGTGTATATTTTTGGGAAGGACTGGGGCTGACTAGCCAAATTCCAGTTTGACAAATTATATATTTTCTCTTGTTCTCTGCACTTCTTCTTTGCTTGAAAATCTATAAACTGCTCTGCATTTTCTTGAATGTGTGGTTGCTCATTGGGAGTATGTGGTTATATACATATTTAGAAACATGCTTTCATTAAAAAAATCTTCATCTCTTATCCCAAAACGAAAAACTTCTGTGTAAGATTTGAAATGAATCTTGTTTCTAAGTAGTAAAGCTAAACCAAAGAAAGATAGGAAATCAAATTTCATTCTGCCACTTTTTATTCTGCAGGAATCTTGAGGAAGAGAAATTTGGACACTCTTCAGCATGATGATTTGGAATAAAAAGGCATAACGTGTTGGTGAAGCAGTCCTGAGGTATGAGGTGAATTAGTAACCGGAATTGAGTATAATAAGACTTCAGGTCTTTCTTGTTTGTTTTTTTTTTCAGCTGTCTGGAGGGGTTGTGTTATTTCTGATAGAATGAGTTAATCCAGCATTTTCCTGGTTCAAGAGTAGTTTCCATGGGTGCAACTGTTGCCCTAAAAGCCTTCGGCCCTGGCTCTAATTGTGATTTTCTGCCAGCAGTTTGTCTGTCCCAGCACCAAAATCCCAGTGACTTGAATTAACTGCATGTTCAGTTTCTTTTTTTATACTCTCTCCTTTTTGTCTAATTACCTATCTAAGGCATACACCCCATTCCCCATGCTAAGTGTTGTTTCCTAATCTTGGTGAAAGTAGGAAGGGAACATAACAGAATACTGTACAATTGGGGAAAACATTAAGATTTGAATTCAACTTGAAAAAAATATGGACGAATTCCTGCTTTTGAAACCTCCTGGGAAATATTCCCCAGGTAGTCGGGAACCTGGGGTAGATTTGTTTGGGGTAAAATTGACCCACAAGATCAATAGAAACCTGCTGAACTTTCAGAAAAACTTCTTCCAAATCATGTTTTTACTGCTATTTTGACTTTAAATGAGTCAAATTTTGCTCAGACTTTTCCCATTGTCTTGCTATTTGGCAAAAATTCTGCTGTTCTAAACCATTAAAGGGAGCAACAAATAGAACAGATAAGTGGAATCTAATTATCAATGAGGTAGAGCGAGTGCCATCCATCATCTTAGGTTTAGTCTTGTGAGAAACAGTATGTGAGAATGTAAAAAACCCAAACATTATTACATCATTCTCTGCATTCCTGAGCATTTCATATTGTATGTATTAGAAAAAAATGTAAAAAATACTTCGTCTCTCTCCCCTGCCCCTGATTACTGTGCTAAAAACTAAAAACACAGAACCAAAAAGATGGACTATAAACTATAGATAAACTATTGCAAGAAAGCTAGAAATAAATAAAGCTAGCTGTGTTATACTGAAGGATTTTTCCTGCGGGTCATTTTTAGTATTATTTTTTTTATAAAGTCACTTTCCTGTGATGCTATTTGAGAATGTCTTATGCACCAAACTGAAAATTATTTCCTTTATTTATTGCATGGAAGGGATTGTGAGCTTTTGGAAGCTGTATGGTTTGCTAATTCTATCATTGTCATTCGGTTGTCAAGTTAACTGAATTTTCCACTTGGTCTAGGATTGGGTAGAATTTGTCTCGTTAGTCTAAATAGGAGAGAGACAACAATTGCACCAGAAGGGATCATATTCTCCTTAATGTTCTTTGAAAACATAACTGCTTCGGGTCATTACAGCACATGTGTGCACGATAAATATTTTATCACTGTAAATTGGGCTAAGGCTGGGTGGTTTGGTTTGGGACGTTGATTCAAATGTCAACAGTGAACCTCACTTCCATATTTCTGCATAGTTTTCATGTTCCATTTTAATTTCATCCTTATATTAAAAGGGAGTTTTGTTTTATCCCATGGAACAGAAATTAATACTTGACATATAAGGCAGTAGCTGTCTTGTAAGAAGACTAGCAAGCTGGTGTTTGGGTTCTAGGAGAGAGTTTTGAGAAGGAAAATAGTGCATGGAATAAAGAGGTCTTAGTTTCATTTTCCTGTTCTTATTTCTTAGTAAATTTTTCAACTTGGAAATTGTAACTGCACTGTTGCAGAGCTGGGTGGTAATTTGTCTTATACCTTATGGAGTTTGAAAAACAGGAGGGACTCTAGGCTCAAATACCTTTATTGCTATAGAGGATTATTTTTTTTTCTCCTCAAGAGTCCAGAAGATGATGACTATTTGACATATGTCCTTGAAGCTGATAACATACCTAGTGAGCCACCAAAACTGGGTAAATGTGAGCAATGCCAGGTGTGCTGATCTGATTGTGTGGAAGTGGGTATGTTTTAGGATTATATGGGTAATATTTTATTGTGACTTTTATATATTATATTTGAAGTGATCAGCTGTGGTAGACAAAAGAATTTTAATTTATGATCTCAAGAAAACAAATAGGTGACATGGAGAATTTATTCCATGCATTAGTTGTAAATGGTGAGCAAAATCTTACATAGTGCTATTTTTACTCTATCCATACAGTAAGAACTCACTTCAAGAGGTTTCAGGTGTTTCATTGCCAGTAGTTGGTTCTGATTTGTGCCAAAAGTTGTTACAAGCTTTCATCTGTTATAGACCTTTTTCTGTAATACTTTAATTAGCTAAGGTTTTTTCCAAATAATGTAGGTTGTTTCTTTATCAGAGCTCTGTTTTTAGTTTGTAACTGTCTTTGCTATTTAAAGATTGTTTAATCCTTACTGAAATGCTGGAATTATTAGAAAAACAAACACGCTTAGAAGTGGACAGAATACCTTGGGAATATGGAAAGAGTATAATATATGTACATAGCGTAGGTTTTTGTGCCCGTAATGAAATGTATGAGAAGCGTTGGTACGGAGCCATTGCAAGGCAGTTCCAGATACCAGAGGCGCACAGCATGATTTGCTATTTAGCTAATCCTGTAAGATAGGTGGTTGTGGGCTTGCGGCAGTATCCCACTGACACTGCTGTATCTCCTCCAAGGTTGGAAAGCACAACTACTGCACCTTAATTAGCCAGAACTGCAACAACTACCCCTTGAAAATCTTCTCCAAAAGCTGCATGGGTTTTTGGGTCTTTTTTTTTTTTTTTTTTTTTTTGGTGGGGGAGGGCACCATTTATTTAACTCAGTATCACTGTGTTTAAGACAATTCAGGAATCTAAAAGACAAGAATAGCAAAGCTGAGGCTCAGAAAGGAGTGAAGTCCACGCGTTTTGTTTGTATATACATGATACTGGCATTCAGATGGAGTATTTCTCAATCTGTAATCCCTTAAAAATAGACCTCAAAAGGCTTCTTCAAATAAAGATTAAAAAACCCCAAACAAACAAACAAAAACCCAAACCCCCTACTTTCTGACAATGCTGCAAACGTCTTCAACAGTGTAGATTATAAGACTTTAATTGACCAACGATACCATATGTAACATTATAGGTATGTTCCTGCCGGTTTAAGGCGGAGTTTCTGCGAGTGGTGTCAGTGGTGGGTGGAGCACGTGGATGGAACTGCTTATTTTCTGTTACTTGACTAAGGATTGTTTGGTTTGCTGTAATACTCTGGTGTTTAAAAGATGATGAAAATAAATGTACTTTTAGCCAGAAAACAGAATGTGACGGTTCAACATGTTAAGTTGTCACTTTTGGAGAAACACTTTCCTCCAAGCAGAGCTCTGCTCTCGCCGGCCAGTTTCTCTGTCTCTGAGGCTGGCTGGAGATCAGCTGTTTCCCCACGGCAGCTCCTAGCAGCCCTCTCCTTGGATTCCGTGCTATGGGGCAATCTCTGTCCCTGCTCATTCCTTACTCTGCTGTGCTGATGTATTTTTGTCCAAGATGTAATGTGACTGAGATTGCATGGCGCCTGAGAAAGTTACAGTCACATCATGACAAAAGTTCATTGCTCCTCAGCATCTGCGTAACAAACTCTCACTAAATTTAGCCATTCACATTCTAGCTCTGTTAATATATCTGCCAGGTAGGTTGACTTCTGCTTTACTTGAAACTACCCCTGAGTTCCGTGGGACCAGGGAGGACTGGATTGAACTGTTAATGTAATTTGTAGTCCCTTTGGGGCAATGAAAAGGCTTTTTTAGGGAACTCCACCTGTTTCTGTATCCTTGTGATTACTCTGAAGGAGAGAGAGTAAAAAGGGGTGAAACTCATCACAATTTTAGTTCCTGGTAGGCTTTTTCTGTAGTTTTGTTTTTCATTTCTTATCTTCTCATATAAATAGCTGCTAAGAGCTCTATTAAAAGTTCTTTGATCAGGGTCAAAGAATTATCAAAGCCAGCAAACTAAAAGTTGAATTGGCAACCAGATGCTTGGAAGAAATGAGCACCATTTGGCTGTGAACTACCTTTAACCAAGATTTAATTACAATATTCATTACTTCAGAGACTAGGAAAACTCAATATGACAATCTTAAGGGACCAATAGTAATAAAATAATGAATGAAAAATTCTAAAATATAAGCCAAGTGAGAGAGTATATCTGTATCAGTAAAAAAAAAAAAAAAGTAATTAAAACAGTCATTTAATTTCAGACCTGATTGTTTTGTGTAGCCTTGAGAGAAAAAGGATGAAAAGAGAAACCACTGAAAAAAGCACTGAAATATGTCTGCTTGTGCTCCTGCTGGATGCTGAAAATGGTTATTCTGTTAGTTACGAGATCCTTCTGTGAATTTGGGTCAATCGTGCATATATCTTGCTATAACCACTGTACTTTTTTATTCCTTATTGGCCCAGTTCCTTTGCTATCATGCCAATGTTGAATCCCAACCCATCCGGTAAATGACAGAAGAGCCCAAAGGTCAAGAGGCTGCTTTTGCAAAATATATCTGATGACTAATCATAATGTCCCTCCTTGCAAATTGCAGATAGTTATTATTTTATTTTGTTTTAAACCAGGTAATTCTTATGACAGCCACTCAGATTGTGCAGCAGAAGAATATTTTGAGTTTTAATCGAATTATAGTATCTGCAGAATTGGTTTGATCTTTGATTTGTGATAGCATTTTCTGCATTTTAATAAACTCTGCATCTGGTCTGGACACCTCATATAAATTGTAAAACTAACTCAGGAGTTCAAGTGTCAAGTAGTTTGTTTTCCAAATGTCAGCAATTTCTGAAACTGCATTTATCCTGGCATTAATATTTTCACTTGCACTATGCTGTGAGATAGTGACATTAATCTATGACTGTGTATTAAAGCCACATCTTTTGTAGATAATATCGAATTGTCACTGAGTGGTTGCAGGTGCTGTTTCCTGCTGTTATTTATATCAAACTGCTGAAATTGTCATCACCTGTAAACAGCTTAGGCCTTTCTGAACTGCTCTCATTGATCTCAGTGAGGTTTATGGTAACCCATGGAGGAGAATAAAAGGATACTTTTTAAGACAATACTTGGGGTATCATTTTTACAGTTTGCTACCCTATCTACTTTCTCTATTGTACAGACACTTCTTTTTAGTACATCACAATCACATATTTTGAGGGCTGAAATATATATTTAAAACCACTTTTTCTTGCCATTTAAAAGATTTTTGTTGTCATTTCTGAAATTAAAACCTTTCAGCTGACATTGTTTTATCAATTTATATATTGAGGTTGTAATTTGCTATTCATACTGCGCAAGGCATTTTTTTCCCTGTATGTTATACACATATGTGTCTAAGAATAATCTAGTCTTGTGATAGCTATTATCTCTTTTATTCATTGTTAAGTATTTAATTTACTGCCATATGTCCCTAAGGACCAAGGCTGCTTAGTTTCATTTGGTTGGATTTTTAAATCTATTTGATTAATTAGGTCCACCGAGGCACACCTCTGATGTGACATGAGTTCCACAGAAAGCATTGGGGATGCAAAGAAATGTACTCAGATAATTGTTTTCAAAGTTTTCTCCTAAAAATGCAGTAGATTTAATCCAAACCAGTGAAGAAGCACAGAAACTATATACTGTTCCCAGCATATTTTCACCAAAAATTGCATATATATTTTTTAATGTCAAGCCCATGCTTTTATGCTCCTCCATAAATCTGCTTTAGTCAAAGAAGGAAGGGATGTGGGCAGAATATAAAGAGGTGGTAAACCTAAGTAATTTTTAATGAACAGCCATAAGATTGTTTTGCTTTGAAGAAAATATATGCAATGAAAATTCCTGTAGTCATATACATTGGGCTGTGTGTGGTCAATAGCACTTCACTTTTATGAAAGAGTATAAAATGTCTGTATTTCCCCCAAGGCCACATATCAGTCTAGATTATAAATAACACAAAAGCAAAACTTGGACCCAAATATGGATTCACCGATGTCTGAGGAGGAACTGTCTGTAAAAAGTAGATCTTGGATTAGACTTGGCAGCTGGACTAAGGCTTTTCTGGGCCTCTGTGTAGAGAGCCTGAATTATATGAATGTTTTTTGGCAAATGTGTTGCTTCAAACATGTACGTTAACTTGTATACATCTGTTAAAATGTGGTAGTTAATTGTTTTTATTCACATTCAAGACATAGAAGCTTGTAATTGAGGGACATTTGCCACTGCTGTCATATTGACATCTAAAGAATGTGATGTATTTAGCGAGGTGCAATACTGCCTGGGAAGAAACCGATACTTATTTCCATTCATGTATCAGAAATAGCTGCTCCAATGTACTGGCCATCACTGCACTGGTAAAAAAAGAGAAGTGATGGCATAAAGAAAGTGCTTTATGTAAAAAATGCAGGATGTCCTCGAGCAGCAGTGTGTCATAGCTAACAGCTATGAAAGGAAATATTTAAAATATATTTACAGGATTGGAGGGATTTAACAACTTAAATACATCATGAAATTTGTGCACCCCCTCTGTTGACAAAGAAGCCACCAAAATTTAAGATTTTGACATTTTGTGAGATCATTCATATCCTCTTGATGGGAACGGTCTGGACTTTATGAGCCAGTATAACACTCTGTCTCTGGGCCAGATACTGCCTACTTATTCCCCATTTGGATTGCACACCCGTGTGCAGAACTCAAAGCCTTTCTTCTGTCTGAGCATTTCTTATTCCCTGTGTTTGCATTATTCATCCCCTTTCCTTATATGCCTCCAGATCAAATATTCTTTGTAACAATCATCCTTTAAGCCAGAATCTACAGTAGTAATAATATAGCCTTTGCTTTGTCTAAAGAGCAGAGAATACTTCAAACTTTACAACTCTTAACACAGCAGAACTAAAAGTAATAAAATGGACTGTATGAAAAACCCCCAAACCATTGATGAATTAGAATAAATCACAACATTATGATCATAGGAACAACTGGTACACAGGCCAAAATTAATTAATGTAGAAGTATTTTCAATATATTTCATTAGAACTCTGTGTACAGTGTGTTTTCCTCTACCTCTTCTGAGAATGATTTCCCTGTCAGCAATAGTACAAATTCTGTGTAAAACCAAGTTTCCTTTGCCATAGGTGATGCATGTCACATGGTTTATTACCAAGCCAACTTGGTTGTAAATGATTTTCATCCTTTTTCACTGTGATAGTATTTTCATTCCATAGTGGACTGATTTTGTGTGGACCATCCTCAGTAGCATGGTTTAGCACAACTCATAATATAACCGACAGGAATTACTTTATACTGAGTTGAATCTCTGGTCTGTCATTAGCTTGGCTGTGCTAAAATTTTTGACATTACTGTATACTGTTTTAGTATGAAGTTGTTGTGTACTTTTTTTTGTTCAGATAAAGAGATATTTATGGTCATTATTTAAAATTAATAGTGTCTGCTAGAAGTCTTGAAAAATTTGACCTGAGATCTGATAAGACATTTTCACTGAGGAAGTTTAGGAATTTATATTAAAATATTTTGAATGCTTCCCGTAGACTTTGTAACATCTGGATGTTGCTACTTACAGCAACACTCATAGGTAGATTCTGGAGTTATTATCATCATCACTATTATTGTTATCATTTGTACTTTGCAATTGACAGTATCAATGATACATGTTTCATTTGATCCAGATACCCATCTGTGAAATATGGCCTGTGTATTCCCTGAGCGTGTTGCCTTCCATGCCACATTAACACTGCAAAACCATATCCGCTGGGAAAGGAGAAGGTTGTGGTGCCAGTGCTTTCAAGGATTCTCTGAGAGCAGATGAAAGCCTGTCTTATTTAGGCTGGGAGAAGTGCTTACGCTAGTATGATTGCATTCTATAAATAGATTGTATTAGGAGAGAGGGAGAAAAAAGGGGGTTGTGTGTGAAAGGTGAAAATCTCGTTTGCATTGTAAGGATGAAGTAATTTATTTTAAAATAATATTCATATCTATGTTGGAAATTACAGGTATATATTTGCTCCCATGCTATCCCAGGGATATGTTCAATGCTCCTCTGAGAGGTAGGATTTCGACTGTTGCTGGTAGTAAGTGCTCATGGCTTCAAACACAGACTTATGAAATACGAACTTTTTTTTTTTTTTACAGGGGTTTGTTGCAATGGTGGTGGATTTTTCTTTTTGATACCACTGTTGTCTTCAAGAAATAAGATTGCTCCTTCCATTTGACTATAATGGGTTTCCAGTGCTGCTGATCAATGCGTGGGGGGGGGTGTGTGTTTAATTTGCTTGTTTTGACCCATTAATTTATTTTTTGTGTTTTGGCAGTGTAAAATATAAATTACTGACCTGTCCTTGATTTTCTGTCCTACTTAATCTTTTGAATACCCTCATATTTTGAAATTCCAAAGATTTTTTTAAAAAGCCTCACTGTTCTTAAATTGCTGTCACTCACTGTCTGGAGGCATTTTGTATTGTTGTGATCTGTGGAAAGAGTATAAGCTGTGTCTTTACCCCCAGAATGTTTGTGGTGGTTACGTCCCTGAGAACGTGTCAGAAATCTCGACTGTTGTATAAAAGCTGAGTAAACAGTACGTCTCCAGTATTGCCAGTTCTTCTGACAATGATCTGTTTCATAGGGTAAATTATAATGGTTTGAGAGTTCTGCAGATTAACTGGATGATATTCACTCTAACACTACTGGAGAATACAAATTATATCGTTTGAAGTGATTGTTTCCATTTTCTGCTTTCAAGGTCAATGGGTATTTTGGGATCGCTTGATACCACTTACTGAAAATTCTTTCTGAGTGGCTCACTTGCCACAGAGATAGAAGATTTGAAATGCTGAACAAAAATGAGCACTTTGCAGAGATTCTGTATTAAATTTGGAAAGTGGTTCCCCATTAAATAAAAAAGCACAAAATTGGGAACTGAGAATTTACAACTATTAATTCACTACACAATTATCCTTGAGGTCACCACCTTACCCTGAATTCTGTACGTGTGGGCACAGACCTTCATAAATACCTAGAGAAACCAATGGGAATGTCACTTGTCTGGGTATGCAGAGTCTACAAAGACATGGTGAATAACCTTCATAATAAATAGAAACAAAGCACTCATTATGACATTGCTTTGCTTCCAGCATATGTTGAATATATTGTATTTTCAGGTTGAAAGCCTCCAACCCCCGGCCATGGGCGGGGATGCCACCTACCAGATCGGGTTGTTGAGGGCCCCGCCCAACCTGGCCTGTGGTTTTAGGTTCATTGGGCACCCAGCTGTGGTCTCATTGCAACACAGTCACGCCAGATACAGATTGATCCTTTGGGTGCCTCCTCCTCCTTGGAGAGGAATGGAGTTTCAACAGTAGAGATGCTCATTTAAAGGTACAAATTGGTATGAAATTTGGTAGAATGAACATATAAAGTGTGCTACTTCTTTATGAACATTCATGTCATCATAATATGTTAAATTTAAGTTACTTTGAAAGTTCGTTATCTTGATCAGTAAAAAGACACTCTTTTCTGGACTAAAAGTAGTTTCATATGTAAAGAATTTGTAGCAGCAAATGCGTAAGGATGTATGTAAATAAGCTCACTTTATTTTTCTTCTTAGTATTGGTGCAGACATTTTATCTGGTTTTGCTTTGAAGATTATCTTTGAAACTCTCTTTGGATTTGCCAGAAGTCTACCACCACATTCCTGTATTTGGTCATTGATTCTGTTTGTAGTTTTACTAAAAATTGCCTTTGTCTTTTTTAATGGTAACGTAATTGTCTTGTATCAATCAAATATACCAGTGTTTGTTTCTGTCTTGTGAGTGAAGTGCTGTCTTGTGAGTGCTCTTTAAGCAATTCTTCTCTGCAGAAAGACAAATATGGACTGGGACATGTAAGGAGCTGTTTGCTGTAGCCCAAGGGTGACTGTGGTGGAAAGAGAGAAAGGGAAGGAGGTGCCCATATTCTTAAGCATATCTTTAATGATTTCATGTACTCCTAAAATGAGGATAGATATTTCTTTGGAGAAAAACCAAAACAGGCAGAATTTTGATTGAAAAAATAATTATGGAGCTTAAGAACTGCCTGATATATGCCTGTATATAAAGGTCATTCAGGCACAGCACAGAAACGGGAGCAGGAATTCAATGAGGGCACAGATTGATGACAGAAAGCCATGACCCTTTCATGCCTAGCAGAGTAGAGGATAATGGATTTCTCGTGGTGAAAGCCACTGCACGGTGGAATGGGTGGTGGCCTGCTGCCCCGCCGTGCCGTTTGTAATGCTTGTTGTGGTTTCAGTGAAGGCAGCTCTTTGAGATTCTCTGTAAATGTGAGCGTTGTTTCAAAGGGTAGCAGTGAAAGTATTTGTTCTCCTGCTCCAATGGAATAGGAGAGCATAGGAGCCAGTTGGTGTGCAAACAGCGGATTGGTAAACATAAAAACCAGATTCACATTGCAAATGTGTGTAATAAATAAAATGTAGTCTTAATATCCGTCTCATATCAAAAGTTCATGCTGTTCTTTTTCTCCATTTGACTCAGTGAGCTGGTTTATTTTTTCAGTATTTAATCTCATTTTTTTGCCAGATTTTTATCATATTTATGGGTGCAGATTTTTTCAGTCCTTGGTCTGAAAACAGGTAAAAATTTTCACTTATTTGGGCAAGAAATATTAGAAGATGTTCAGTTAAACTTTGTTGCGTTTGCCAGTAAACTTAAATACTATCTTGATCTGAGAAGTATTATGCAGCTGTGGAATAGTAGAGTATATTGGTAAATTAAGTAAAATTGCTGTATTCTGGACTTTAGCATTTCCAAAACTGGTCCAGGCAGAATTTAAATTAAAAATTAAAATAAAATAAATCACAGAATATTCTGAGTTGGAAGAGATTCACAAGGACCATCAAGTCCAGCTCTTAAGTGAATGAGCCATATGGGGATCAAACTCACAACCTTGGTGTTACCAGCATCATGCTCCAAACAACTGAGGTCATCTCAGTGGTCAGAAGAATTAAAAATGTGGCATATGTGTGCAGGATAATTCCTGTCACCACCCCAAACCTCTGTGGTATACACTTCTCACAGATCAAAATAAATTCATAAGATTTCATAAGAATAAACTCATAAATAGCATAGGACTTCCTTCAATAAGAATGGTAGTTGTGTTTTAATAATGTTTAGAGTCTTTGATTATATGTGTAGATTTTTCAGAATAAGGATTCTAATATTTCACCAAAGTCTAATTTCATATTCCCAGATCAGCTGAGTAACTCATTTTCAGCCTTCTCCAAGGTGAGTTTTGTGCAAATTTTAACCTGCATGCATTTTTGATACATGTGGAAATTGACTTTCATTTCCTGCATGCCTAAAATAATTCCGTGTCTTGTTAGATTAATGCCATACATCATATTTACCTTAATAAGTTAAGAAAATGTCTTCAGAGATGTCTCTGTTAGAGCTAAAACTGGAATTGGGTCTTAAAGATTAATCAGTGGGTAACTTGCATTGCATAAGGTGGAAATACAGGCTGGAAATCATGTTTAAAACAGCGTAGTAATCCCTTTATATGATGTATTTTAATATGTTAATAATTTTTTATTTCAAACTTGGATAATTGCCACTAGGACCAGCACATGATGTCTATTTTTGGTTTCTTCAGAAAATATTGAATTTAAAACCAATTAAAAAACTGTAATTGTGTTATATAACATGAATGCCAGTGGCACAGACCAGGTGACTGATTTTCCCTAAATACTTTGTACAATAATTTTTTATTGCTTTGGGTTTTATTTTTTTTTTTTTGTTTTCTCTGGTTGCACATATGGCTAGTATAACCAAATGCTACCATCTCAGCCTATTTAGTGATTCTTATGGGGAAACATAAAGGAAAAGACCTATTTTTTAGGGAAAGACACTCTACAGAATGGAGACATGGAACTGAGTGGAAGTTAAAATTTTGAACATTGCATGTGTGTTATTTTAGCAAAATCAATAGTCTTGAAAGCATGAGCTCGTACTAAATACTTGATATGAATGCACAGAAGACAGAGGTGTTGGTGAATTTCATCTTGTCACTAATTAATTATTGTTAAGAACCATAATCCTCACCCTGTGAGCTAGAGCTTAAGCACAGCCTTAGTCCCAGCTGAAATGAAGGGCTAGGAATTTATGGTTTGAATTTACACCCAGGAAGGCTTGAGATTCGATGTATTTTGTTGAACCTTTGCCTTAGTTCTAGTTCAGACCTGATGGTCCAGGATGTGATGCCCCCATGCTTTCCTTAATGGTCAGGTGTTCACCTCAGTTCAGCCTGTGAGAGCCACATTGCCTGGCCAGAAGGAAGGAAAACGGTAAACGTTTTCAGCGCCTCTTGTAATGCTCTACTGTCAAAGGCCATATTCAGGATTTTGCAGTTTGGCACATGGACTAGAGCGTTCAACACGCTTGGCTGCAAGTACTGTTGAAATGCTTGCATGTATTTAGGTGTGAGGTGTCTGTTGCTGTATCTTTACATCCAGGCTTCCACTGCGTGTATGGAAACTGTTCAGGGAAATTAACGTCACAAGGGAAAGTTGTGACCTTGGCAAGGAAACTCCTTGGTTTTTTAAAGATCAGAGATTAAATTCAGGTGACTTAGATACTAATTGAAGAAAACTCCTTATTTGGGGTGTTAATTAGGTGTTCAATCCCACCTTTATAATTATCTGCTTGTCTTTATCCACATGAAAGGAGCTTGCATGATCACTGTATTGTTCTGTTGCTGAACTAGTTTGTGTTAATAACGTTGCCTAAAATGTATCTGTCTGACGCTGTCCTCACATCTGCAGATTTGATTAAATTCGTTTTACTGTGGTGATACTCTGACATATGTTTTCTTGTCCACTGCATGCTTATGACGCTATCAGTGAGATAAATTTATCTTAACTTCCCTTGCAAAAGTAGTGCATGAGGGGGATGCTCTCCATCAGACTTGGATTTTATCTACAAGTTGAAAAGAATAAGAATATCGCACTTAAAAGCACTGTTTGCCTTCTCAAAGGGCTGCAGGAAGCCTCTGTAGAAATTGTAAAGCTTTTCAAACAGCTTTTTTAAGGTTTTGTGTGTGTGAGAGAGGACTTTGTCCTCCTGTTTCCTTTATGTAAAAAGCAGGCTGTGTAAAACAGGGAAAAACGCTTTAAAAGTTTTACTGCAATGTATTTCTCTGCCTAGGAGGATGGAGGACTTTATACTTTTTGTTTTGCGCCTTTATCTCTCCCACTATGTTCCCTGGTCCTTGGGCTCTGTCGGAGGGAGTGGTGACGTTCTGGAGGCGCATCCTGCCCATGCTGGGTCAGATGGTTAATAGCCTCAGATCGGGGAGCCTGCTGCCTGCTCCTCATACCTGCTTTGCATTTATATGAGCCATTGTTCTGTGTGCCTGAAAGAAGAGCCCCAGCTGAAAAATACCTCACTTGCAAGGCATTCAAGCAGCTTTAAACAAGCATTTGGCTGGTTTTCAGACTGTTTCCTGCTGTAATTTCTGCCCTTCAGGGAAGGTAGAAGGTTCTCCTGTATAATTATAGCTGTCATTTTGCAGCAATCCAAGGATAACTATGGGGGGGAAATCTTTTCTACAGAATACATATAAAAGGAGATGTATATTGAAACAGATATGTGTAGATGCTATTTTTTTTCTCTAAACTTTCTGAAGAAATACTAATATAATTTGGAAAATATTACATGATATTAGAATAGTATGATGTGTATTCATACAGTGTTTCCTAAGGGATTCCTGCCAAATTCTACTGTGCAATTACAGGTTTACTCATCCTAGAATAAAACTTGAGAATTGCTAATCTACCAGTCTCAATTAGGAACTGGTAATATATTTTGTTTATTTTATGATTACATATGACAAATATTTTGCAAGGACAGCATGACTTCCAATTATTCACAACCCTGAACAGATGAAGGAGTTGTAGACTGTTAAAAGCCATGGAATGAAGACCTTCTGGCAGGGAAAGAGATATTTTTCTGCATATAAAATTTATCAGTGATGAAAAAAATTTCTGTGCACTGCATCTAGAAGTTGAGAGTGGTTTATAGTGGTAAATACTTCCACCAGTTCAGGAACTGACTTAGGTCTAAAGCTGGGAGCTTTCTGTCTATCTTAAACCACCTCGTTTGTTAAGTAGCAATTATGACATCAAAGAGGAATTCCCTCCTTCCCCACCCTCCGCCCCAGGATATAAGAAAACAACCTTTGATTTAGCTTGTATTGCTTTTCTGTGATCATCAGTTCAAAATGTTTTTTTCTGATCTGCCAAGATTTCTTAACCATCTGTGGACTGCAGCTGATTAATCTTGTCATAAGGCCTTGCCCCACTTGTAGTTGTAAAAAAATTATGTAGGAGATGACTTTGAGGAGTGGCAGTGAATGGCATTCACACCTGGTTTGAGTAGCTGTCAGAATATGTATCATTGTAGGCAGTGGGGCAGGAAGGAGACCTTCCTTCAAAGGCTGGTTCAAAGTACTCACATTTCTGTTTGAAAAATATTGCAAATTTCAGAATGCAACTATGCGGGATTTTTAACTAGTAGGAAACAATGATGTTTCACTGATTTCAAAAGGGCTAGAAATACTTTCACCCATTGTTTGTGATAAGATGATAAGATCAGCATTTATATAACAGCTTCTGAATGTTTGGTTTGCACTGAAGAAAAATAGTCAGCTTCATCTGCTGTTCATAAAGAGTTTCCATGCTATAAATCAACTGGTTTGAAAATTCAGTAATTTTGTTAGACAAAAGAGTAATTTAAATCTATAAATTAGTAACTTTGTAAACAGTTAATGAGTGTAGGTCCTGAGCTGTCCTGAAACAAATAGCCTTTATAAAAACAAAAAACCCAAAACAAAACCAAACAACCCCTCTACCATGACTACCATAGTTTTATTGCTGTCAGAACTGTGTGATTTCTCAGATTGGTTGACTGTCAACTGTGGGTGTTTTTGTTATGGAATTCCTCTGTTGTCACTTGCCTTCTTTTTTCCCTCTGTTTTTTTTTTTTTTTTCTTTCCATGAAGAAGGAAAGTAAAAGAACCGTAATGTTTGAGGCAATTAAGTAAACCACCTACAGCTAGTGTAGACAATGTTCAGAAGTTAGTCAGAAAGTGAGAGGGAGCTTGCTCAAAAAATGGAGGTTAAATCTCCCTGTGTATCAGTAAAGAGCTGGTGGAGGTCACAGATCACAGATATACAGGACAAAGCTGTGTTTAATTCAGAAAGAAAAAAAAGGTTTGTTGAAATCTGTTTGAGTCCAAATCTGGAAAACTATTTTTACCATTTATCTTTCAGTGTGTTTCTCCTGCGTGCCTTTCCCCTTGCACCATGCTAGTCTGGCAGCCCAGAATGTACTTGAAATGCCTTCCCTTACTGTCTAAAATGATAGCTTTTATTTCAGGACTTGGCTTATTATTTGATCCTATAACCCCCTAAGGCCAGTATTAGCAGTTGGTGTCAGGAAATCCCAATTCCCAGTGCCAAGGGGTTAATTGCTTTTTACCGTTTGATCTTTTTATGCCCACTTTATATTCTACCTGACCCTTTTACCAGCTATAGGAGGTACATGTACTTTTCTTTGCTGGCCTACTTCCTGAATCTCCCCATAGTTTTCCTCACCGCTGCCTTGCCAATTTTACATTACATATTTCTCAACCAAAAAATTGCAGTTGACCTGAATTTTTCCTTCTTATGCTATCCAATTTTCCTGGCAGAAAAGGTGCAGCGTGCTGTCATTGTATTTCTAGGAACTGAGATAGATAGGATGGACACGTGATATATTATAAAGAAAAAAAAATTGAATATATATATAGACTTATGAAATTGGACTGCTGATGTGTTAAATTTGGAGAGCTTTGTTGCATAAAAATAATTCTTATGTCATTTTAAACAATAAAGCTAAAGTGGGGAGGATGGGGGAGGAAGAAACCCTCAAAACTAAATAAAGACATGTCAGACTTTATTGCTAAGTTATCTTACAATCAAGCAAAACATGATCAGATTTGTCAGAAGTACTTCCCATCTCAAGACTTACCCAAGATTCATTGAAAGTTTTGTTTTGTTACTGGGTTACAAGCATAATACATTAATTCATTTAAGGCTTCTTGTTTTAAAAGAGAAATTTTATGTTTTCTCCATATTCCACAAAGTTAGCAGTCAAGCTGATATAATGCCATAGTACTTTTTGAAATCTTTGCAGTTGTCAGCAACTGACATTTTTGTGACATGCATTAATTTCCTTAAGAGAGTGAGAAAATATTTAAAATAACTGAGAAAATAAAAAAAAAACCATTAGCATAGATGTTAATGGTTATAAGTCTGAGAAATACTCATCTTCTGTAGCTCTGCTTTCTCTGAAACTGAAATGTGCCACTCCACCTTTCAGATTTTTTAAATAACTATATCACTAGTAAGGTAAATCAACATAAACAGGGAGCAAACTTGAATAGTGAATCCATATTGGATGGTCAATATCAGGTCTTACAGGAAAAAAAGTAGTTTAGATGGGGAAAAACAGTTCTACCAGTATTTAAGGTTACACACATTACAGTGTATCTGTATCTCATCATAAATTGGTCTCAAATTTCAATTTTCCCTCCAGTTTGTAAGTTTAATAAATGTTTTTCCTGATGTTTTTCTGATCTGACAGAATGGGAACTCACACATCAGGATTTTTCCTCTAGCAGGGTGCTTAGGTCTTGTCACTAGTCTTTCAGGCTACCTGTTTTTCACAACAGCGTAGGTATTTGATTCTCTTGAAAACCTTAGTGATATTCAGCTTTGATAAAAATGTGTTGCCAAGATAGTAAATGATTTTTTTTAAATGGAAGTGAAATGCTGAGAAAGAAGCATGTGAAAACCTAGTGCAGTCATGTGAGATTTATTGACTTCAGAAAATAGATTAAAATTAGGAGTAAAGTTTTATCTTTTGTGGATCCCGATGTGTTTAAAAGCTTAGTTGAATTGTGCTACTTCTTTGAAACACATTCAGTGAGGCTGTGCAGGCCTTTCAGGATGTAACTTGAAGCACAGTTTACATGCTCTTGAATTTTAGTATGAAGATAAAAACCTGCAAAGGCAATTTGAAAATCCACATGGGAGTTACAAACTTCACAGACCTTTTTGCAGGTGAATTTTGTCTATTTGGAGTTCATTTATCTCCTCCTCAGCTAAAATTTCCTTCCTCTGCAGGAAAGGAGCTAATGCTTTATCACCTGAGAAGAGGCTGTTGTTTTCACGCTGGCATTTGCCTTTGAGAGGCCACAAGGATGGAGGCTCTCTAGAGATGCAATTGCCTGCCCTCTCCTCAGTGCTGAGCTTTCTTCCTGCTCCTGTTCAGTGGTCAGAGGATGTAGATCCTTGTTCCTGTCTTGAGGTGCTGCTGTGCTGGATCCTTCTAACTCTGGGGCTGAACATTCCGTTAAAGAGCCCTTACAGGGCGCTGGGAATTTTATTAAGTTTGCATAATGTCCACAGCACTTTCTGACTTTAAAAGATTAAATACTACATATTAAGGGCTTTTCCATTGTGGCTGCTTCACTGTATGAGTCTGAAGGGAGAAGGTGGATCTGAATGTGGGTGGGATGGCCTGGTCCTGCCAGTCATGGTTTTTACTGTCAGGATGTTGCGTGAGTAGAGTCAGAACGGGCTCCTCGTTAACCAAAAAGGAGTAATGAACATAAAGTGTGGCATTAGTAGATATGGGCATTAGTAGATATGTTCACTATTTTCCATAGATACTCACAGTGTCTGGAAGTAAACTCCTTCAATGTGAGGGAAAAAAAAAACTCACAGGCCCCATATAACAGCAATTTCTGGCAGCCCACAGAAAATAGTTCCCCATGAATTTATTTATATTTATGATATTATAATCCCCAACTTAAAAATGTTTTCAGTTTGGCAGCCTTAGCAGTGGGTCAGAAGTCAGGCTTCTACCTTTCTCATTCATTACCCAGACTTTTATCTTGCTACACAATAATAACTGGCTTAATTTCCCTGAGGCTCCTGTAAGTTTTGCTGTTAGAAAAGTGCAATTGCTGTATCTTCAGATCCTTTGTGGATGTCAGAATACTTTCCCCTCAAAATGCAGAGAGAAGTACAATTGGTAAAAAAAATGAGGAAAATAGAAATGTTTCATTTCTACTTCTTGATGCAGTATTTCATGTCTTTCATGTTGACTTAGCTCAGCAAAATTCTTTATTGAATTTCTTTTCCAATGGGCAAACTTAAGACTGCATTTTCTAAAAATCATTGTAAACTGGTCTGAAGTGTTGCAACAAAAGTTATAGTGGAGAAACTGACAAAGCCAAAACACAGAAAGTACAATAGTGAGTTAGTTTGCCAGAAATGTCTTGCTGAGTCCCCAGGTTGCTTTTCCAGTGGCGTGGAGATGTACCTTTAAAGAAAGGGTTATCGAGGTGGGTATCCATCACAATGGGCTTCTGACTCTTAGCTGAACCATAGCTGCAAATGGTGAACTGTCCTCTAAATAAATGGCAGCAATTCTGAGCCTCTGAAGGGCCTAGTTTGCTCATCTCTTTAGCCGTCAGAGGAGCAAACAATACAGAAGGCACTTCTGGTTTGAGGAAAAGGGTAAGTGAGATGCACTACTCTTCCTCTGCATGCTTAATCTGCTCTTCTGGCTACTTCCTTGAACCTTGATGGAAAAGGGGTTTGATTAATTATTTATTTTTGCCAAAGCAGCAAATTGCAAGTTACAAGATCAAGGTACTTATCAAAATCTCTTGAGTTTCTGTGTGCTTGAAAGCCAAGGACAAACCTACACGATTTCCATGGACTACAAACTTCTCTATTGTGTGCCACTGTCAAGCTATTACCTGAAGTGTCTTGTAGCTATTCTGCATTTAAACTTGACTTTGACCTTTTATTATTTTCATTCCCATGACCTCTTTTCCCCTCTTGTGCAATTTGAAGGACGTCATATCTGTCTGGCACCAAATTGTGCCAGTACTCAGGAGCCTGAGTAAATGTTACAAAATAAGAGCAGCTAATTAAAAATCTGTAGTGTTGACATCTGTTTAATATATGCAATATTTCCAGAACTTGATAGCAGACCACCTTACAGTAGCAAGGGTCTCAGTCAGAGTGTTTAAATAAAGTAATACTGAAGTAGAGTGATATGGTTGTAAACTTGGAACTGTTCCAAATGGGGTAATAAAGTGTGCTAATTGGTTCTGAGAATTGGAATGCAGTAAAAGTCAAATTTTACAACAGTGACTGTTATACAGTGGAATTAACTTGGCTACTCTAGAGATTTAAAATATACCTAGCCATTAAGAGACAAAGTCACAAGATTATAGGGATTTTACTCAACTAACAGAGATTGGCAAATCCATTTTCGTTGTTGAAGATTAAGATAACAAGAACATCCTAATTAACTTATTTAGTTAAATGAGGGGTATGCAAAATGGTATTTGTTTCAACAAATTAATACTACCTACCGGCTTGATTAGGTAGCATGTTGGAACACTACCAAAAACTTGAGTAATGATTTTAATTACTTGAAATATACTTAATTATTTGTTCTACCATTATTCAAAGTTACAGAGCAACTTAAATTCATTAAGTTCATTAAGTTAATAAGAAGTACAGAGATTACGGCTTTGACAGTGTTGAAACATCCATAATATTTAAGACTATAAAATACAAGCAAAATAGTTTTTTACCAAAATATTAATCTCAATGAAATTCATCACAAATGTCGCAGCTATTTAATATATTTCTGTAAATTTTAAACCAAAAGGAGCTGCTGAAGGGTTTCTACTTCAGTGTCTGCTGTTACTTGAGGTACTCCATTTTCTGTGGCAAAAACCTCTCAATCCATTCAAATCTTTTTTCTACTAAAGTTTGGGTTTTTTTAAAATATTGCTGGGGGTCGATATGATATCTTATTTCAACTTAATGAAAATGTCACCATTTATGCAGTCTTTTCTGTGTCTTAAAGCTAATGATTATTGGCATCTGAAAACTGACTGACAAGCGAATAAATCGTGGTTGTGGCAATCCACTGTAGCAGTGCTTGCAGCTCAGATCTGTCACCTGTCTTTTCTGACAGTGGGAAATACAGACTCAGAAGGAAAATGCAAAATACCTTTTACTGGACTTTTAGTTAAACTAAAAATGGTACCCAGGGAGCGGTACAAAGGGAGAACTTGGTTCCTCCCCTGTTATGCTCTGAGTCTGTTCTAGTCTGAACTAATTCTCTAACACGAAATGCAGTGTTAGTAGTTTAATTAAAACCGATTGCGTGCTGTCCAGTCACTCCTGGTGGGTAACTCAATGGCATGTGTTGGAACAGAAATTTGATGTACTTTATAGGGTCTGTTTTCTGCAGAGGCACCTGCTATTAATAACTGGTTTCTGAATATGAAGAAGCTGTCAGGTGTGGAAGAAATACATGCTGGAGAAGGATAGCAAGGAGTAGATGCAAGCAAGATCTCTTTCTTTAAGTCTCTGAAGTCTCCATATCTGAAGTAAAGCAATTTAAAAGAATAGAATTAAAAAGATGAGGCATAAAAGTTAGAGAGACAGACATTGTATGCAGTTGTCTTCTTAAGTTGTACTGAGACAAATGAAAAGATAACTGCAATAGACAATTGCCATTAATAATTCAATTGGAAACAGGTGCAACAGTATTTAACTGCGCAAAGATTATGTTAGTTTAGTATCAATCAACAGCTGTGGAGTAATTGCCCTTTTAAAATGAAGTTATGAAATTGTTGGCAAAAATAACAGTAACTCAAATCTATGACAATGTTGCTAATTTGATACTTGGATCACCATCAGATGCTCAGAAGAGCAGGTTTCAATTGATAACTGGATTTGTGGGGAGCTTTGTTGCAAACAAGTTATTGTAGAAATGATCAGGCAATAAAATATATTGATTTAGTCTGTTAGATTTAGATAAAACTTATCTTTTTAATATACTCAACTGTCTGCACAATCTGATGTGAGAGGAAATCTTATGCTTGAGCCATTTATTTTTAAAAGAAAATATTTACATTTAAACATTGCAGAACTAAATATAGACATTGTAAGAGGAATGTGATTCATATCAGTTTTACTGTAAGGAAAAGCTTGTGTGATGGTGACATCATTCTTAAGATGTGCCAAAGGAGGGTTCCTTTTGCTTCTTGCGTAAATGAAAAGGTACACAAGGTATAAAAACAGTTGGTTATCATAGAGAATTTTCAAACTTTTAACTAAATAACCCCTCTTTAGACTGTTATTTTTCAGCAGCTTTAGTTCAGATTATTCTCCTGCAAAATAAACTATTGTTTTGAAGGAAAGGTTGGTGGGAATACATCATTGTTGCAAAGAAGTGACACCTCTTTTCTTCTTTCTGATCTCTTTTTATTTTCTATCCCCCACTTTTGTTTTTGTTTTCCTCTCAGGCTACAGATACAGTGCAGAATAGCGATGAGGCAAAATTCAGCATAAATCCACAGTCTATTGCAGATAACTGCTTTGGTCTCTAATCAGCCGAAGTGTGCCTATTTTCAGGAGATGAAATTGACTCTATTCCATCCTCTCTGTAGCTTCCATATGAGCCAGTAGCTGGTTTTTTTTTTTTTTTTTTGGGGTTTTTTTNTTTTTTTTTTGAAGCACTTTGGTTTTACGTTCTCTTCCATCATGAGAGTATAGTATCTCGTGTTTCTAGCTTTCTCTCTTTTCTGTTTCATATATTTGAGTTTATGGAAGTTTAAGGATTCAGGGCAGCTACTATAACTGCAAAGATCACGCTTATGTCTTGCACTTGCCTTCAACCAATATTTCATATAGATAACATAGTTCAGATTATGAAGAGGTGTGAAGCTGTGGTTTTCTGCTCTTATCTGTTACGTACTACAAGCCAGTTTGGAAAAGTTTGGTTGTAGCATCAAAGTACATCAAGATAACTCCAGAAACCATTTTCGATGTTGATGAGATTTTTGTCTAAATAATACCATCAGCTGTATTATAAATGACAGTTATTTTCTGAAATAAATAGATCTTATTTCCGTGCTGCAGAGCCTCCAGTGCTGTAGGACAGTGGGTTAGTCACTTCATCTCATCTTTAAATCTGTTTTCCTTCTGAAATACTGTTTTTGATTGCCAGCTATTCTCCATAAGGCTAACACTTGAACAGGATTTGACCAGAAGTGTATTAAAAATCCACTAGTATTCATGTGCACTGAAATAAGTAAGAAAACCCACTCAGTTATTTTTCCCAGCCCATCATGAAGAATTTCATGACCTGTAATGTCCTGATGGGCTTCTGCCATTATTAGGCCTTGTGTAAAATCCATTTGACCAGGCCAGTTTAAATTTGCCTTGTTATCCAAGTGCCCATTGGTTGCACATCCTGTGTGATGTGTTGGTTTCGCTGCACACAAACAGCAGATCAGAGGAGGATGTTGTACTTACCATTAGAGCTTCTAATATGGACAGGCTTTTATTTTTTATGTCATAAAGAACATGACTTGGTCATAAGAACCCAAACCAGATTAAAAAATAATAGAAAAAAAAGGGTTTCTGAAATATAACTTTGCTAAGAGGAATATGGCTTCCCCTGAGCCACTGTAATTGGAAAGCACGAGCTTTGTCGCAGTCCCCAGGATGTGCTCTGGCTGCAGACAGTGCAGGATTGGTACCATTCATTTCCCTGCCAATAACAAATTCTCTTCCTTTTTGATTAGAGCATTCTAATAGTTGAAAATGCAGCCTGACTCGATACTGACCTGACTGATCTCACAGTAAGATAACCTGTTAGGAACTCAGCTGAGCTAATCTGGGAATTAAATTCTTTAGGCTACAAAAATGCATTAGGACTGGGCCAAATAGCATCATTCCTCTTTCCAGGCTTACAGCTGCTACATAGCAAGCAGGGATCTAGTGCTTGTAAGCAGCTGGAGAGGTTAAAGGGGAATCAGAAGAAACAAATAAACCACTTTTTTTTTCTCTTCATTTCTCAGACCCTCCTGAATCTTGCTTTACTGTAGAGAAAATACCCTGGCTAGTCTACTTCTCTGTCTGCCTAGAGGCCTTTGCTGCCCCCTGATGTTTCTTTCACATTTTATATGTATAAAATGAAGATCGAAGATAATTTCTCCCAACCTACTGGTCTTTCTGTGCGTTTCTGTGGCGTCAAGTGCAGCAGAACTCCTGTCTCAGTTAAAGTCTGTGTGTTTTAATGTCCTCTGTAAGTTTTAAATCAGCCTCTAAATTAATCACTTCCAAGAAAAACCTCTCTGTCCTCTAATGCAGTTAAATATAGGGATAATATGGTGATACATTTTCATAATATTTTTCCACTTCATGATGTGTGTTTTCATGTAAGTACTGTGAGACACTATAAACTTACGCATTTCTGTCCAATTCCTGAATTACATTTAAAAAAACCCAAACAAAC
>VZTX01028450.1:5861-16773 GCA_013400915.1 Pardalotus punctatus
AGGGGATAAAAAGGGGTTTACCTCTTTTAATAGGGATCCTTAGGTGCACAATTTGTCAAGGTGGAAAACGCCGAAGATGCACGCTGCATGTGATGTGTATACAATTTTTATAGACTTTGCAAATTAGCATATCTGACAAAGATTACCCAATAAGAAGCTTAATGGATGAAGTAATCCCCTCAATTCTGGTAACTTCTAGAGTCTTCCCCCTCAGATGAGGCTTGAACCTTGTTTACAAAAATATGTCTCAGAGAGCTGGTTTCAACCTTGGTTTCTATGGAGAACCAAGATAGCACAGGGGCTTCAGGCCTGTTACTGGGAGACTCTTAGAATGTTTTTGTCTTTCTGCCTAAAAAATACTGGAACTAAGTTACAATAATAGGCTACAAAAGCTACAAATATGCGTGCTAAGAATACAGAGAATATATAAAAGGTATATAAAAGAAAAAGACAAAATCAGCATGGAATCACTATCGCTCCATGCCCTTGTAAAAAGTCCTTCTCCAATCCTTCTTGTAGGCCCCCTTTAGGTACTGGAAGGCTGCTATTAGGTCTTAAGCCTTCTCCAGGCTGAACAGCCCCAACTCTCTCAGTCTGTCTTCATAGGAGAGGGGCTCCAGCCTTCTGATCATCTCCATGGCCTCTTCTGAACTACTTTCAACATGTCCATGTCCTTCTTGTGTTGTGGGTCCCAGAGCTGTATGCAGTACTCCAGGTAGGGTCTCACAAGAGCAGAGTAGACAGGAAGAATCACCTCCCTTGAAGTGCTGGTCATGCTGCATTTGATGCAGCCCAGGATACAATTGGCTTTCTGGGCTGCCAGCGCAAATTGCCAAGACATGTTGAGCTTCTCATCCACCAAGACCCCCAAGTCCTCCGCAGGGTTGCTCTCAATCCATTCTCTGCCCAACCTATACTTGTGCTTGGGATTTCCCTGACCCAGGTGCAGGACCTAAAGGATCAAGAACAACCATTTTGTAGATGGTTTTGTCTAGCCATATGTAACTAGCTTTTTAAATGGAGCATGGTTGTTATAGCATGGAGGTGACTTTCTGGTGATCTGCAGGAGATGAGGACTCTATGTGAAGGGATATGTTCTACAGTAGCTGTTTCCTTACATCCACGCTGGGAGCATAAGGTATATATGGTACCTAACACAAGGCAACCCGAGATGTGATTCAAACAGTAGTACTTTGGAGCCACTAAAGGCCAAGGCAGTTGATTATCTTGTCCTTATGACTACAGCAGCAGTGCTGTCTTATTTGCTTCCTTTTAAGCAGATGTTTAGTGTAAGAGCTAGTTGTCTGCCTGGTGTAATGCAGCTGTTAAATATATATTTGCAGGAGCTGGTACTGTAGCAGATTTGGGCTGGCAGCTGCTGCTTTTGTCCCCCAGCCAAGACAAGAGTACTTTGTAGTGTGAGAAGTAGCAACTTAATGCTCTGTGGGTCTCAGTGATGTGCCTCTGTGTTTTGATTTTTGACTTACGGTGGATGTTTGTGTTTTGAAGTTGTTAAATGAATTAAACATATAATTTGAACTGGGCTCTCTTTCCTTAGCAGGCCAAAGCTCTAATTGAGACTCTAACAGTTCAATAATATTGTGCAATTTGGGGTTTTGTCTTGTTTTGAAAAATTAAACCTGGCATCTGATCTAGGATTCATCTTTCTTTAATTATCATCCCTTGCAGTGCAGTTTGCTAGTAACCAAGTCATTGCTGCTCTTGAGTAAAGCTACAGTGATTGTAATGCTGTGAACTCCAAATAATCTAAAGCACAAGGCAGAGGTGAAAAGATGTAGACAATGACAGAATGCTGAATGCTTCCTGAATTTAGCTCCTCACTAGCAAAAAACCACCCAAAACCTGTTACTGCAAAAATAATAGCCTGAGGAGCAAGGATGGATATGTATCAACTCATTTATTTTAGCTTAAACTTTAAACTTGATCTCTTTGAAGCAGACTATGATAATGGAGCTGATAGGTGCATCATTATGCAATAATGTGAAAATTTGCTTTTGTGTCTCAAGTGTAGATTTCTCACTAGTGAATACCTTCTTACATAGTGCTGGTTCCTGCAGTGAACTGAAGGATACTGGGCAGGGAGGCAGCTTGCATAGGTGTATCAGACCTCACTGTCTCATACAGGATTATAGACACTTTGCAGATGGGTTGCACAATAGGTCTATGCATAATACAGTTGTATCAGTGTTACCTGTGTCTCCCTCATTTTACTGCCTGTGACCAGCTCCAAACAGGAGGGTTCCCAACTGGTAGTGCAGTGGCTGAAAAATAAGTAACATGGCTGCATAAGTCCTTAGTTTGCTTGTGTGGCAGACAGCATAGATAAGTTTTTGACTGCAATTCCTAGCTGTTGCCACTCAGTTTCTAGAAATCTATGTTCCTTGTTTAAATAAATGCTGGTATGCCAGCCTGAGGAGTGAAGAACTACTGCCTGCTGCACTGAGAAAGGCGAAGTTGTGTAACACCAAAGCACAGTGTTACAGTTTGCACTTACAAAGCTATAAATATTCCCTTCCACTTGCTGCTTATGAAAAAGGTGACTGCATCAAACCCTGCCCTGTTTTTTTAACAGAGCATGTGATTGGCTGTCCCTCGAGGAGAGCTTTCCTTTTGCATCCAGTCTTGCTTGCATACAAAGAGAATCAAGGTAATTAGTCATTCACTGACTTATGAATTGTGGTCGTTTAAAGAATTGTCTAAAAATAGTTAAAACAGGCTGAAAGAAAGGGTGTTGTTATATCGAGCTAGCTTGGACACCACTTAGCAGATGCAAGTGGTATGCCTTGCTTCACTGAACAATAAAGCAATCTGCTGTGTTTTGGTAAGTATGCAAATGGGAGAATGAATAAGTGTGTTCACTCTGTCAAGCCTGATGCAAAATGCTGTGAAACAGATATGCTTTGAACATGATTACTTGAATTTGAGCAACCTAAACTAGGGAAATGACCTGGATAAGTCCAAAGTATATCATACTGTCTCATGCTAAACCATTCCATAGACATGCCAGTGTGTAAATCTGCTTCAAGGAAGTAAATTACTTATCCAGGTCATGAAAGGTCAAAATATAACACTGAGCAGGATGCTGAAGATGTTGTAGACTAATGCAGTTCCCAGTAAAAGACAATCTTTTGGACCATGGAGCCTGGCAAGTGGAAGCAGGTGCCCAGGATATCAATCTCATACACACATAACTGGAGGACTTCCACACATGCTGCCAGAGATACCAGTAATGTAACATGATACTTTGAATAAGCAGCCTCAAATATTCCTGCCACTGCTCCAGCAAAACTCTATTTGCCAATAGAAAGAGTTGGAAAATTGCTTTTTCGAAAGCAGACACAAACAGTTTCTAGAACAGCTGCACTATTGTTAGAGCTTTATCAATTCAGGTAACAGCATCCTCAGTTATACCTTCAGTAGGACTATTTCGAGTCCCAGCTTCTCCTCTAAAGCAGACCTAATAAATGATGTATGATTTGGAGTAAACTTTAGGTGCAATGTTGCCAAGTGTCTTTGGCTCCTTCAGCAAGTATTATACACTAAAGGGAGACTTAAGTTTCACACAGTTTAAATTGTTATTCCTATTTTGTCCAAAAGAGGAAGTCAGTGTTTTTGTTCAGATATAAATGAGAACAGAGTCATCTGTTTCTGCCTGAAAAATAGTCACACAGCCTAACTTCTCTGCATAACACACACCCAGTGAACCTGATTTCAAGCCATGCAACTCGTATATAGTCTGTGGGCAACCACGTTAGCTTAATGTAGGTGAGTTCTCCTGTAATCTGCTCGTTTGCCTGAGCTCTGAGGGTATTGACCTGAAGTTTGGGGAAAAAATTGTCGAAGTAACACAGCTGTGTCTTAATGGTTTATACTAAGGAGTTCAGAAGTATATACCTGTGTGGAAATGCTCTTGATTTGCCATTATCACCCTGGAACATATTGCTGAGGCAGGAAAAAAGCCTCTCTGTCAAACCATGGGCACTACAGGACTGACCTGTACACCTACTGGCCCTGTGCTGGTGGGACTGTGCTTGGTTGTGCAACCAGGGAGATAAACTGCTTCAGGAGTGTTCAGATGGCCTCTGCCCAAGGGAAACTTCTTATTCAACTTTCAGCCTTGCCCCCAGCTTTCTGTCCCCAGCAAGCTCTCCACATGAGCATTAACAGCTGCCTTGTCTGAAGCTGGATGCTTCCTAATTCAAGAGCACTGACAATGAATGTTTCTAGCCAGAGCCGGAGTGGTTGTTGCATTGTTCAAACTGAGCAGAACAATTAACTGGACAATACCATGGACCGTCCTTGCAGTAAAACACACTGCAAGAAAGAATTATTTTCTCTAACTGCTGAACTGCTTGAGATCCTAAATGCATGTCCTGGTTCCAGCCCAGATCAGTGGGAGGTGATACCTAAGATTTTTAGCTTTTTATATATTTCATATATTTGTAGCTTTGTAGATTGCTAAAGCATGGCTGTAGCTTCTAGTATTTTTCCTATCTTTCTTCCCTACATTTAGGAACAATAAGCTAACCTTATAAACACATTCCTAAATTTTGTTTAGTCTTATTCCAAGAAGAGAACCAACTACAAGGATGTTCTGTTTTCCAGCCAGAATCTGGACCAGACATAACAAAAGTGGGGCAAAAGAAACCTCTGGACTGCTTCCAGTGGGGCAGGACCCCAGGAATTATTACCTAGCCAACTAACCTTTTAATTGGACAGTATATCATAAGTATACTAATTGACTAATCTTATAAAACCTGTAGAATTATTGCACCACGTGCTATTTTTGACATATTGTGTACCTGAAAGCTTTCAAGTAAAGGTTTGTTTTTATATTCACTCTAACATTGTTGGGAAGATCTATTTTCAAGGCATCAGAGGGGGCATGGCTAAGACATTGTGTTATTCGATAGAACCTTATGTCATTGCCTGGGGTGGGAGAGGGTCTGTCTGCCATTGTTTTTCATTGTCCTGGGCTTGGTGAGCATTTTGCATGCAAATCACCCTCTCTTTGTACGTTTTTGTCATTAGTATTGTTGCTATTACTGTTTGTTTTCTTATCTCATTGCTGTTTCCAGTAAATTGTTTTTAGCTCAAACCATG
This sequence comes from Pardalotus punctatus, assembly GCA_013400915.1. Lineage (NCBI taxonomy): Eukaryota > Metazoa > Chordata > Aves > Passeriformes > Pardalotidae > Pardalotus > Pardalotus punctatus. Next base: position 10,986 of record VZTX01028450.1, read on the forward strand.
ATTTTCACCTTTTGTGCCTCCAATTTTCAATTCCATCCCCAGAGTGGGAAGGGGGAGTGGAAGTGGGGGGGAGCAAAAGAATGGCATCTGGTTTGGGAGAGTCTCAGTGCGGGCACTGAATTGGGGAGTATCATTCCTAAACCACAACAATGCAGCTGACTTCTGCAGGCTAACTCAATCTCTAGATGAGTAGCACTGCCATGAGCAGTTATTGTCATGAAGGCTAGCACCTTCAGAGTGAACTTCTAGGTTATCAAAAGGAGGCAATATTAAAACAAAAAACAAAAAAAAACAACAAAAAAAAACCCTTTTGAGTAATGTTAGAAGAAAATGGTTTGGTTTCCAGGCACTGCTTGTTCAGAGCAGTTTTATTTACTTCGATACCTTGAGAGATGGCCCAGGCAACAGGAATGTGAATGTATGAGATCATAGGAGCTTGAATGCAAACAAGCTTAACAGGGCTGTACTGAATCCCTCATCATTCAGCTCAACCCTGGCTTCATGTCTACTGTTAGTCCTGATTTCAGATCTAAGGAGCAACAAGACTAATATGTGGGTGAAAGCCCTTTCTTTAAAGGTGTAATTGTAACTTTGACTTTCATATTGCAGGCTTACTGCTTTGGTTTGTGTTGAGTTCCTTAACAACAGTCCCAGCTTTATGAACATAGCTACATGGACAGTGTCATGGTTTAACCCCAGCCAGCAACCAAGCCCCATGCAGCTGCTCACTCCCTCCCCCACCAGTGGGATCAGGGAGAGAAGTGGAAGGGTAAAAGTGAGAAAACTTGTGGGTTGAGATACAGACAGTTTAATAGGGAAAGCAAGAGCTGCACACTCAAGCAAAACAAACCAAGGAATTTGTTCACTGCTTTCCATGGGCAGTTGTTATTGTTGAGACAGACGCAACATGTAAGGACTCACACAGCAACAGCTTCCGGTCAAAGAAAGGAACTTCTCTTTATTTTACAGGGCCTCCTTTTATACTATTTCTAACATTCATGGCACATATCCATTGGCTCCCAATTTACCACCCCACAATGTCATTGGCCACCTACAGTTAGAACAACATCTTGCAATAACAACAGCTGCAAATACCTTATTATCTTTGTTTATGATTCTTGCTTGTTTTGAGCTAGAATCCTCATGGCTCAATGTCTGTGAACCAAGGAAAGCTAACAGTTCTCACTCCAAGCTAGCAGTTCTCAAAGCTAGCAGTTCCCACAGGCGGTCAGGTGTTCAGCCATCCCCAGGAAATCAGGGCTCTGTCACATGTAATGGTGACTTGTGAAGAAAAACACCATCACTCCTAACATCCTCCCCTTTCTCCTTCTCCCATCTTATATACTGAGCATGATGCCATTTGGTGTGGAATATCCCTTTGGTCAGTTGGGGTCACCTGTCCCAGCTGTGTCCCCTCCCAGCTTCTTGTGCACTGGCAAGGTGGTGTGAGAAGCAAAAAAGGCCTTGGCTCTGTGCAAGCCCTGCTCAGCAACAACAACAAAAAAATCTCTGTATTATCAACACTGTGTTTAGCACAAATCCAAAACATTCTGGCTCATACTAGCCACTGTGAAGAAAATTAACTCTATCCCAGCCAAAGCCAGCACAGCAGAGAAATATTTAATAACAACTTACTGTTCAAAGAAGTTTTGGTAAATAGTAAAACTTAATTTATATGAGAAGAGTCTTCCATTGGAAGCAACAGCTTTTAGTAATGCCCCAGATAACTAAATTAGGAAATGTATACAAGATATGATTTAGTGTGAAACAAGAATGGGCTTCTGCCTGTCAGACCAGTCTCTATGTAAGTTAACCTTGCTTCTTGACTCATCTTTGCCCCATTGACTTATGGCTCTATTTTATTTCTTGTTTAGAAGCTTCACATCCTTTTTGTGAGATCTAGTTCACTCTTCACATTTAGGTCTTTGATTTAAATTCCTTATTTAACAGTGCAGATAATATAGGGGTTTGCTGCTGTTAGTGTTCATATGTCCACTGCAGCATCAAATGAGTTTTCAGGACTCACAAGATTTAATTTATCTGGTCACTCATCTTCTAACTTGGATCAGAGATGTGGTCCTAATTCTCTAAAAGCACAATGAATGTCAATGAATATTGTTATGGTGCTGCTGGGAAATGAACCCAGAACTGGGACTAAATCACCAGGTAAGTGCCCAGCTCTGGCACAAGAAATTACTTTGAACCTAAGTCATAATAGCTGAAGCTGAAATAACAATGTTGGTTATACATTCATTTTTACTTTGTCAAATAGTCAACAATACAGTGTGGCCAGCTATAATGTTGCTTTGCAGGTTCTGAAACTGCACAATATCAAGGCAGTTTAAACCTACCTCACTGATGTGAGAAACAGGCTGCTAGTACTTACTGAATGTATTTTCTGGCACATAGTATTTAATACTACATGTACTAATCCAGGCTTAATGCGGAAGAGGAGCATCCATTAGATGAATTGTATAAATACTTGATGCACTAGAAGCATTAAAGGAAAGTTTTTGGGATTAGATATTAACACTTAACTCAGTAGTGGCCTGTAGTTCCTGTTCTTGTTGGTTTTCTTGTGTGTTAAATGTGCAGTGTAGTTAGCATCATGCTGTCAGGAGCCATCATTAGGCATGCAGCTATGGGAAGTGACAATGTGCACAGTGAGGAGCCTGGTTATGCCTGTTACAAAGATGAGGAGGCCTCGTGTTGTCTGCAAGTGCTGTAACTCTTACCAGAGCAGAGTGGGTGATCTGTAGGAGACCTTGGTGGTACCTGCACAGAGTCAGTAGGAGCTTGTCTGTGGGGTGGCTGTAGCAGATCATTACAAAAAAGCACAAAATACTTTAAAAACTCAAATGCTTCCTTTGTACCTGAACTTAAATATAGTTTTCAAAGGATGTTCAGTTTCACTGATGCTGCATTTTCACAGGGCTTGCATTAAGCTTGTGATGTTTTAAAATGAAAATTATATTTAACTGGTGCTTCCAGAAATGCTGAGGAGCTGCAGTTTTTGTTGGCAGCTGTAAAAGCTGCTGGTGCTCCTGATTTCCTCAAATCAGGTCAGTTGTGATGCTGGTGGTTTTCCAGGAAATTTGTGTTCTTCCCCCAATGGCCTCTCTGCAGTGGACAGATAGGATGGATTCACCATTCCTACTCTTGCTGCCTAAAATTTTGGGATCTAGGTTTTGTTAGCTTGAGAAGAGTAGAAGAAATCAGTGTTGGACTATCAAAGTGTCATATATAGCTAGACTGGAATAACTACTGAATTTCTTGACAGCTGAAGCTAGGAGGTAGTCCTGCCTGTGTTAGTGCTCCCTACTGAGAGGGAGATGATATTAAAATATAAGTATCAAGTCACTGTAGTAGTTATTCATAGTGACTGAATTGAGATTTAATTCAGTGGTTGGCAGAAACATTTAGGTTTGTATTTTCATTCAAATAGCATGGTATCTAGTAAGACTTATTTTTCTGGCATATATAGATTTCACTATGGCTTTCCCCTATCCAAATAGAAGAAAAATAGCAAACCTGAAGTGCAGGCACTAATGAGGATGCCAGGAAGTAAGGCAGTAAAAGAGGAAACAAACTGACTGTGCTGGTAGCAATATTCTTAAAATATGTGTCATAGTGTAAATTAAAAGTTGAAGTTCTTGTGCAGTAGCTGTAAATGCCTATAAAGAGCTGAATCTTCTTCCAGGATGGTCTGTTTGTTACCAAATGTCCAAAATATCAGAATCAGACTCTCCAACACTAAAATTGTGTTAGAGGGCACCATTTGTTCAGGCCTAAAGTGCATTCAGGAGATTCTAACCTAACGTGGTCACGTGATTCTACAAGAGGGTTACTTATATACAGTTGCTACATGCATAGCACAATTTACCTATTACCATAAATCCCATCCCAAGTTCCCACAGATTCAGTCCTTTGTTTTGTCTATCACTGCATTCCTGGGCCAGATGTCTTCTTCTTATCTCCCAACTGTCCTTGCTGAAAGCAGCTTTCAAAGGCCTTGTTTCTCTGCTAAAAGTTTCACAGGCACAGTAAAAATTGAATTAACCCTTTTGGTATCAATTCTCCCCTTTGACATTTTCAAATTCCTCAAGGTCATTTGATAAGTTTCAATTAAATTTCTATCTATAGTTGCATACACCCTCACGAGATCATGATTGATTATTCTACGAACACAGCTAACAGCAAGACTAGTAATTACTACAATAATTACTACAATTGCAATTATAATTATGATGGTTTCTAGTATTCCAGCCAGCCATCCTCTCAGTGACTATCCCCCTATTCCTTGAAGAATTTTATTAAGCCAATTCATTTCAGAGGCCTTTTGGATAATCTTGGTATCTTCAGCTGCTTGTCACATTTTATCCTTAAGAAGGCTATCTCCTCTTTGCCTACATCTCTCCTCATTCAAATAGTGGGTGATGTTTGCTTTTGCTATTGAATTATATTGTATTCCCTGAGGAATAGGTTCCCCTGCTAAACCAGGGATAGGGAGGCAGGCTGTAATGCTGGACAGATTTTGCATCTTACTAAACCCTTGAATTAAAGTCAATATTAAGTTTTCTTAAACCCTCCCCACCTAAAGGCAAAAGATTTCCATAAACATTAGCCTATACATTTCGCTACTTGTCTACAGATATCTTTGAAATTTTCATCTGCAGAGGTCTGGTGTTTTCCACTGCCCACTCTGAATTGAGAACCTTCTTAATTCTGGCGTGATGAATCCAGGAATTAAGTCCTTTCACTTTCACCACTGTTCTTGTAGTTACCAGAACTAGACAAGGTCCTTTCCACTATTTCTGATGTATACTTGATCTCCAGGCTGAAATGAATGAACTGGGGTTTAGGGTAAGAAATTCTGAGAGAAAGATAAACCACTTAATTCATTTCCCCAACAAAATTGCTTACCAAGTTGCTATAGCATTTCAAATACTAAATGAGGTCACTCTATCAGATGACCTTCCTATAGGCACTCCAAACCCTGATGACTTCCCTAGCCTTGTTGGTGTGGCAGGGAAAAGCTTCTGGCCACCCAAAAAAGGTATCTACCAACACTAGGAGATACTTGTATCCTTGTTGATGTGGTAGTTCAGAAAACTCAATTTAGCAGTAGTCTCAGGTAGTGTTTCCTCTTTTGGTGATACCTGGAGGCAGTCCTTTTAAATTCAAAGGGTTATTTTTAAACAGACTTGACAATTCTTGTGATACGGACACTAAGTATCTAAATCTATAGACTAGTTACCATAACATTGATTTCCCAGTTAGTTTGCTCCTTTGCAATTTGTAACACCAGTTGTGGTGGGACTATAACCTGGTTGTTTGGAAGTCTCTATTCATCCACCTTCTTTATTTTGGGCCTTTAGATAACTAGCTAATTTTAATTCTGTTTGACTATACCCAGGGTAAACTTCTGGAAGTAAAATAGCTTTCTCAGGTATTAATGTCAGGATACCTTGTTGTGCAACCTCTCATGCAGTAATATCTGCAAGTCTATTTCCTATATGAATTTGGGAATTCCCACATTGGTGTGTTAATCAGAAATCCCTGTGTTGTTAAAAGACCTCTTTCTTTCCATATAGTTCCATGGGCATGAACAATGCTTAAAGCATATTTTGAGTTGGTCCACATATATTTACCCTTTTTCTGGCTGCCAATTCCAGGGCCTTTCATAATGCTATGAGCTCTGCCCTTTGTGGTGAAGTGTCCATGGGCAGCGGTGAAGCTTCTATTACCTTGGCTGTCGTGACTACTGCACAGCCAGCTTCTCATTTTC